>JAQHUG010000008.1:3845666-3882048 GCA_028555095.1 Dicrostonyx torquatus
TTTTTCACCTCTTCTTTAATGGACTCTATCATTTTCGTAAGGCTATGTTTAAGGTCAATTTCTTCTACTTCTGTATTAGTTTGCTCAGATCTTCTGGTTGCATAATTGCTGGATTCTGGTGTTTTTATGTTGCTTTTCAGGTTGTTAGAGGAACTCTTGGATTGGCACCTGCCCATTTCTTCCTCTCCAGGTGGATCAACTAGTAGTAGCTAGTGGTCACTTGCTTGGTCTGAGGGGATTGCTCTGGTCCACTCCAGTAGGAGGAATCTGGAGCATTGGTGTTCACCAAGGACCAGCCTCAATCAAAGGGGTGGGCTTCTCTGCTGGAGCCCTGCAGGTTTATGCTGGATCCACCATAGTCCAAGGTCCCAGCCCTAATGCAGGCCAATTCCCGCGGGGAACCGGGGCCCCGTCAAAGGGGAGCCTTGCCCAGGGACCTTCTGGGATGTGGGACACAGAAAAGTTGGGGGAAGAGGAGAGGGAGTCTCCTAATCGAGCAGAGTGCCTGGGGGCTAGAGTTGGTCTTACCCTCAGTTTAGCAGGTGGATCTGAAGCTGTGGCACTCACCAAGGACCCACTGCCATGAAAAGGGTGCGCTTCTCTCTAATATACAATTCTTAAAGGTGATACGTATCAACTTCTTTTTTCTTTCATATTTTTTATTTATTCATTGAATCTTTGGGGGGGTCTCACATCATGCACCTCAATTATGTTTACTTCTCAGTTCTCCCATATCTTTTTCTCATCTCTGCTGCACCCCCCATGAAAGAAATCTGAACAAGGTAAACGAACAAGTAAACAAAATCAAGAACTAAAAGCTCCCAAAAAACCGAAACACAACAAAAAACCACATCAGAAACAGAAAAATTTCTGCTTCTCCTTTTGTTCTATTTTTCTGACAATTCTCTATCCATCCTGGTGGCTATCAACTGTTATTTAATGCCCAAGTAGAGGAGTTAATGTTGGATCTCAATATGAATAAGGGGATGAATGATCAAAGTAAACAAATAATTTTAGCATTGTGATTTTGGAATCTTATATACCTCAGGTTAAAGAGTACAGAAATGCTTTATCCTGGAACTCATTAGCCATGTCAAGAAGAATCCAGGCTAAGAAAATGAGCATGAACACACTATTGGCAGGTGCTGAATTTCCCCACCCCTTCCAAGGATAAGAACTATTAAGCCATTCTGTGAGGGGGACAAAAAGATAAGAGACTACATAAAACCCCTCTTGTATGCATTTTGGATGAAGTCATCCTCCAAACCCAATTGAAATGTGGCTAAAGGGGCCTCTGGTATGATATGGCTGCCAGTGGTATTGGATAATGTCTAGACCCCATGTGGTTTTCTGTACTATACAATTCAACACATATAAAAGAGCTAAGCAAACCTTCCATAATCCATATGATCATACTGAAACTTTGGATAGAAACTTGATCATGTTCTCAAGAATTCACAAAGAGTTAACAAGATAGAAACTAACTTTTCTTTAGTATAGCTGTTAATATAGCAATATTGAAAAACAATCTTAACTATTTCCAGGACTCAAATCTCATTCTTTAACTGTTATAACATATGAACCCAGCGATACTTATTTCTAAATTAAATGTTATTAGTCTTGTTGATTCTTTGTGTAGATTAACGAGATACTACTGGGAGATTATGTTTTAGATTTGACAGCATGGGAAACACTCTCATAAATGAGAAGCTTCAGGCCAGTGAGGTGATGATCAATTCCAAATCAGCAAGGGACTGGAGACACTTTTCTTCTGTGGCCCTTTCAAATATGTTGCAACACCTTAATTTTTACTTTACCATAATTTCTCTATTTTTTTCACCTTAAAGAAGCAGTAAATTGTATATATTTGTGATTTCTCCACTAATATGACAAATGTTTTTAACAAATAATCCAATATTCTTCTTATATGCAGTATATAAAACATGAAATGGGTTCCTTCTACAGATTATTAAAACATTTTACACTGGAGATATCTAAAGGACCCCCAGCATCTCCCTTCACATTGTCAGGACTTTTCATAGGGAATAAGGAGAATGCATGTGAAGGGAAGTGGAGACTGAGCACCGAAGAAATACATTAGATTTTCATAAAATTATAATTATTGATCAATATTTTTCAACTTATTACCAATTTGTTTGTCTGGTTGCATAGAGAATCTCTTTAATGTGGGCTTATTTCCTACAGGGGGAAGATAATACAATTAAAATTGAGGGCTGAGTTATAGTTGCCTCAATGTCACAGTGGTGGTGCTGGTCTGGCATATGAAAGTTCCTCAGTTTCAGCACAGGGAATAGAAAACAAATAAGGGTAGCTACTTCTGGAAAGTATAGTTTAGGACAAAGAAATCTTGCTTTGTGAGCTATTGTACACACAAACAAATGGGTTTTCTTAGAGTCCCACTCTACCAAGAACTACAGAGCAAATCCCTGGCCTGTAAAAGCATTAGACAATGGAGTGGCAGCTTACATGAAGAAATAATGCCATCTTAGAGAGAAGAAAGTCTGCTTGAACCTTCCATTGAAGATAAATACACAAAAAGAAATGATCTCTAAACCTAGTCACAGCCCTGTCTCCCTTGCTTTCCCCAGTGGTGCTTTGGCAAAAGGGAAGTCAGACATCATTCAAACTTCTGAGGGAGAGATCAGTGAGCAGAAGTCGCTCATCACCATTCCATCCATCACTAGCCCAAATTTCACTGAGAAAGGAGCCCTGTGAGGACAGGCAGTAGCTGGGGTCAGGGAAAGGTAGCACCATCGGCTGGAACATTGTGTTTCTTTTCTATTGCATACTAGTACTTTAACTTCTGCAGAAAGAAAAAGCCAGGACCTTAAGAAGACTTAAGCTGGTAGACTGGTGTGACTGGGTAGCAAAGGGTTAAGATGACCAATATTAGTGCTACATCACTTAGCAATTTCCCTGAATCAGCACCAGTGCCAAGACTTAAAGGATATAAATAAACCTGCTTAGGAAACAAATATGACTATATTCTGAAATTAACTAAAAGCGAGTGGATTTGCCTGTTCCAATGTTAGTTTCTATATGAGAGTTGGAGCCTGAAATAAATTCATCAAGGAGAAATGAAAACTTTCCCTAGATCACATTGTCCTCTGCCCAGTCTCCTTTAAATGATCTTTCATTATAAATTCATTACCATTTCTACCAATTTCCTCTTTCTATTACTGTCCCAAGAGATGCATGAAAAAACTGACATTCTTAAAAGGTGCGAATCCATTAAAGTGAAATTTAATTCAAGAAATGTCAAACTTCCATATTAACAATTTTCCAAGGTTGACCTGTTTGTCGTTTTGTTTTTACACATTTGCTCCTCTACAAACTGCAAACTAATTTTCCTATCCCTGAGTAATAACGGCACAGTCGTAGCTGAAAATTTAGTTTTGAAGTGTGAAAAACCCCTTGTCACACATCTAGCATTTGGTAATGTAAACATTAATACATTCATTCAAGTTTCCTATTAAAATCACTGCCAAACCAGGCTTGATGTGTTCTGTCAGTTACACACACACATAAAAGCACAGTAACAGTCAAATTGAATTGAATAAAATAGAAACACACTCCTAAATATTAAATGATGACTTATATTTTAAGATGTTAATGGTCATGGGGGTCAGAGAAATAGCTCAGAAGTCTTGATTTTGCAGAGAACCCTCATTTGGTTTTAAGCACCCATATTGGGTGGTTCATAACCATCTGTAACTCCATTTTCTGGCCATACAACACTTTTTTTCTGCTCCCTGCGGATACCTGATATATATATATATATATATACATATATATATATGTATATGTGTGTGTATGGATACATGTATGAAGTCACATTTATACATAAAAATAAGTATCAATAATTATCTTAAAATTGACTGTTTTGTTTCAATAAGGAAAGGAGATTAGTCTATGGTATAACATAATTAGATAATTTTTGATCTGATGCTTAAAATAGTGTATACTCTAAGAAATTGTAAGATAAATTTATAGTTGTCCACAGTGTTTATAATCATGACACTTGTCTATAAACATGTAAAAATAAGAAAGTCTGTAATGCATGATTTTGTTGGTTTTCCTTCCTTATGTCCTGCCTCTTATTTAAATCCCAGTTATACTTTAGCCACCAGTAACAGATGCAAACTCTGATGAAGACCAATGTTTATTCTTCAAAAACATGTACACAAATATGACATATTTCTCAACATTGTTATGCATGTGATGAATGACTAAAATAACTATATAATGAATTCATCAGAGTAGTGTGAAAATGAAAACAATGGCTTTAGTACATTGTGGCTGGTTCACTATTTTTTAATTTTAATTTTACTTTTTTGCCTACCTGTGTGCCTGTGAATCACTTGCATGTCTAGTAACCATGGAGGCCAGAAGAGGGCATTGATTCCCCAGGAACTGAAGTCACAGACAGCTGTGAGCTGTTATGTGGATGCTGCAAATTGAAACTGTGTCCTCTGGAACAGCAACCAATTCTTTATAAGAAATATTTTATTATTTCTTAACTAACATTCAAGACAAGTCATATTACAGAATAACTGTGTTACTGTTGAGTAGAAGATTTTATCTACACAGGATTTTGAATATTTTTATGTGGAAGGAAATATACTTATTTACTGAGTGATCAAAGAAAGTGAACATGTAGTGTGTGTGTTTGTATTTATCTTTAATCTAGATTTGTTACATGCATGGTATTGAGGGTAACTTTTGAAAGGAAAGAAATCTGTTGATACTTGTCTATACTATCAATAGTCTTCTACAAATACTGCTCAATTCTATTTATTGATACCAATCAGGAGTTCTAGCTTTTATATACAGAATCCCTGCTACTTCAGGGACCTGAAAATTAGCATCTGTTCCTAGTGAGATGACTCAGCTGGTAAAGTACTTGCCACCAAGGCTGATAAGCTGAGTTTAGTTACTGAGACTTACATGGGAAGGGGAACTGATACCTAATAGTTGTCCTGTAACCTCTAGCACTTGCTGAGGTGTAGATATACACATACACACACATGCACACACACACACATAAAATAAACAAAATAAAATACAAATTAAAAGAATATTGTGTTTAAATATTAAATTAAACACAAGCCACAGCATCTGCTTAACCTACTTCATGTAGACTGCTTGTCATGTTGAACACATTGTGATAATCTTATTAGCACTTTCTAGTTTGTGAATTTTTCTGATCATGTTCCTAAAGTCTGTCTTCTTTTTTAAACCTTTATTTATAAGTCTTCAGTACATATTATGAATATTAACTGTTTTGCACGAGTTGTGTTCTAAAAAGATATTTCTATTTGCCTTGTGGCATCCTTCTTTCAACATGGATTGCTGCAACTCTCGAATCTGGTATTTGTAATTTCAAAGAACATCTTTAATTTCAGAAAGTCATGCCATTTGAGGTTTAGCGGCTATTACAGTGGGTATCTTCTGAACAACACGTCACTCATCCTTGTGTGATCCGGACTAGACGTTCTTCAGAGATAAAGCATATTAGTTCAGAAGAATGTTTAATGTAGCTTAGAATTCAAGACTTATAAAATAAGGCAATTTGAATGAAAATTGTAAAGTGTGAGAAGGAAAGTAAAAATAGCAATGTTTTCTGCATCCGTGATACTCTTCTTTTACTTCAATACCAATCATCTTTTCATTTTACATACCAATCCCAGTTCTTCCTTTCTCTCATCCTTCCACTCCCCTGACTTTCCCCCTCTGCACTCCCCCATCCACTCCTTAGAGAGGGAGGCATCCCATGGACTGCCAACAAGGACTGTAACATCAAGTTGAGGCAGGACCAAGGCCCTACCCCCTGTATCCAGGCTGAGCAAGGTATCCCTCCACAGGTAATGGCCTCCAAAAAGCCAGTTCATGCACTAGAGGTAAATTCTGGCCCCACTGCGAGGGGCCCTACAATCTGACCAAGCCATATAGCTGCCACCCATATTCAGAGGACATTATTCAGTCCTATGCAGGTTCCCCAGCTGTCAGTCCAGAGTCAGTGAGCTGCCACTAGTTCGGTCAAGCTGTTTCAGTGGGTTTCCCCATCATGATCATGACCCTTTTGCTCATATAATCCCTCCTCCCTCTCTTTGACTGTGCTCTGGGAGATGGGCCTGGTGCTTAGCTGTGGATCTCCATATCTGCTTCCATCAGTTACTGGACGAAGGCTCTGTGATGACAGTTAGGACAGTCACCAATCTGATTACAGGGGCAGGCCAGTTCAGGCATCCTCTCCTCTATAGCTTGGAGTCTTAGCTTGGGGTCATCCTTGTGGATTCCTGGGAATTTACATAGTGCCAGGTATCTTCGTAGCCCCATAATGGACCTCTTTATCAGTATACCTCTTTCTTTGCTCTCCCTCTCTGTTCCTCTATTCTTACTGATTAAACATTACTTGGGATCTAAGTTACCAAGCAAATAAGCAAAGCAGTGTGTTTTTGTCCTGTGTGGTCAAATGGAAGGCACATAACCCCTGGAGGTGGAGACGTTTTTTAGAACTCAGTTTGAGTGGCCACATGCAGTTTGGTGGTGGGACTGCTGAATGCATATTTCCTCAATTTGTTGATTAATATGTATTTACTTCAAGTGCTTGAGAACTTAATATTTT
Source organism: Dicrostonyx torquatus (assembly GCA_028555095.1). Taxonomy (NCBI): domain Eukaryota; kingdom Metazoa; phylum Chordata; class Mammalia; order Rodentia; family Cricetidae; genus Dicrostonyx; species Dicrostonyx torquatus. Next base: position 3,852,316 of record JAQHUG010000008.1, read on the forward strand.
GAAAGTGAAGATGTAGCTTTAGCTGTGAGACTAGTGTTCTTTGGGTTCTATGTACAACTCTGTCCTTCATTTTTATATCCTGCTTCAATCTGTTCCTCCATGTGCCTTATCTAAACTAGAAAACTGAGGGAAAGTGGACTGTTTGTACAGACTTATGGTTTTTTTGAAAAATATGTATATGTATTAATTAAAATATATCCCTCCTTGTCCTCTCATCAATCGCTGCCATTTGTCTCCCTCAACTCTTCCCATGTGCCACTTCCCTTACTCTCAAATTGATAGCCTGTTTGGGATTATTGTTGTTACATATATATGAATAAGTATATGAACACAACCTGTTGCCGCCATTTAATGTGGCTTGTGTGTATGTGATCTCAGAGCTGAGCACTTTTGATTGCAAAATAATTAAATAGGAAATATCTCACTGAAATAAGTTATGGGGTCCTCACTAGTGAGTACTGGAAAAGCAAACTTCTAAAGTGTCAGATGGCAAAAGATTTCAGAATAGTCTTCCCTTGGCATTTGTGAGTCTCATCTAGAGCAGGATATTGGGTCTAGATTACGTTTGAGATTCACCAGGCAAGACATTTTTTAAAAGTATAATACAGAGGTCTGTCTCAAACCAATAAAACCAGAGGTTCTGAGGCCAATACCTAAGCCCCAGTAAGGCTCCAGAGCCCCTGATTTTAATGTGCGTCAGACTGAAGAGCTGCAGTGAATACATAGCCTCGGGGAAGTCCTGGTTATCTCTCAGACATTTCGTCACTTAGAGTCCTGCTGAGAATAAAGGTTAAGCCTGTCCCAGTTCTCTGGATGCTTAGAGCAAAGGATGCTGAGTCATGGCTCTGGGGAGGGACCTAACCTGGCTATCAGTGAGGGGACTTTGGGCTTTGATAAGGAGGAGACTGTTTCAGGTGAAGCAGATGTGGATCATTCCCAAGTGATGGAACAACAGGGGGACCTAGTAACCAATCATTGTATCATACTCCTCGTTGCAGGCCCCATCCATGGCATTTGGAGTATTTCATAACTGGTTTCTGGGGAATGGAGGAATGCGAATGAGTATGGGTCTAGCATCTTATTCTGCAGTTCTAGATCAAATGAAAGCATAGAGTAACCTTCAGAGAATATATGAAAAGAGTGAAATTTTGATTTAGATGACATAAATTCTTTTATAAGTTTAATATAACAAAAGAAAAGCTTAAATGAATATACAGTGAGAGAAATAATATTTGTCTATAAATGCTATGCCAATTTGTTCAGATTCTTTATAACTAAACTAGGAAATTCACGAGGGTAGAAATGTGAAGTGCCTAAAATGCTAGCTCTGGTAGTCAAATGGCATTGCTTTTTAGACTTTAAAATGAAAACAGGCTGGAAGCCTAGCTCAGAGGCTGTCCTCACTTACTTTTCTTGCAGAGGACCTGAATTCTATTCCCAGTACCCACTTCCAGGGTTGGGCCAGAAACCACTTCTAACTCCAGTTCCAGAGGATACAACACCCTATTCTGGCTTCCTGAACTTCTGTACACACAAGATAGGTCCCCCCACACACACATAATTAAACACAATGAAATAGATATTTCAAAATGAAAACCTTGCCAAAGTAGGCCATGTTACCTTCAAAAGGTATCTCATATCCTTTTCTTCTCTGCTAGGCACATTAGCAGATCATAAGACCCATTACTGCAATCTTAATTGCTTTTAATTTAGTAACCAGATGATGGTCTATTCCCAAGGCAATGTCAAGGGGAGAAACAACAGTGCTCACACAGAAAGTCTTCTGACTACAAGACTGTGTCAGGAAAGAAGTCACAGTGACATCAGAAATGGTACAGTCCATGAAGAATGAGAACCTTCTAAACAGTGGGCTTCTCCCACACTGGGTATCTAAGGGCACATCTTGTAGAAGAACTAAGATTCGAAGATCTCCAGAACTTGTGAGAACAAAATATAATTTGTAATATGCAAAGCTGCTGCTAAAGTTGAAAATCTCCCCCAGCAGCATGAAGTTGAGGGTGGATTTAGCACCGAAACTTTAACTCTGACTCCACATACGAAAGGAAAGCCAGTGTCCTTGGAGTAGAGAAAGAAGCATTAATCAATAAAACATAGAATCTTCTTAACAGGAAATGCCATCCCACTGACAGGATCTGCAGCTACACAATTCCCAGTTGAAACGTGTACAAATTACTGCCTGTGATCTATGTTTCTCTGCACACACCTCAAGAAATAATCCTGCTGTGTGATTTTGAAAGCCAAGAAAGCTCACAATGTTGCTGCTCCAAACAAAATTTTAACAATGTGAACAATAACTATAGAAATCGCAAAGACTAACTTCAAATAGTCAAAAGAAGGGATGAGGCCCCTGAGCAAGCGTTCTTTCTCTGCAGACATCACGACCTGAGGCTGAATCCCCAGTACCCATTTAATAGTGAGGTATGGATACGCCTGCTTGTAACCCTAGCGATAGAGAACAGAGACAGGCAGTCCCAATAGCTTGTTTGTCAGTGAGCCTAGCCAATACAACAAGGTTCAGGTTAGGAGATTCCATGTCTCAGGAATAATGTGGACAGTAGAAGAAGCCTGATGTCTTCCTCTGACATCTACATGCATGCACACACGAGTCAATACTCATCACAGGAATACAATGAATGTTTTGAGCTACAGCTTGTTGGGTTGTCTACATTCTACATCTGCAACTTCTTAGTTAGGCACTGGGAACTGACTTAAAGTTCTTAATATATCCAAATGACTACTTAATATAATAATTTCATAAAATGATCTCATGATAAAAAACAATTGTTTAGAGATCAAAGTGAACTTGATTAACATTGAAAAGGGAAAAAGGACATAACTCAGATTGCACATAAATCACAGTAAGCTAAAAACAGAGGTTGAATTTTATCATGTAAATCTACTATTTTAACCTTCTTTAATACGGCATTTATACTATATCCTTCCTCAGTAATCCAAGGCAGCTGCCAAAACACTACACACAGATAATGAGAGGCCCAGGTCACCAAGGAATTCACAGGGCATCTTTACCAGTTTTCTTTGTCTTGGTTACTTGAACCCATTTTTTTTGCCTTGACTACTGGATGTTTACCCCATTCATTCAGAATCTTGTTTATGCTTTCTGACCTCTGGATAAGTACCTTTTCTTCAACATAGTCACCTGGATTTCTGTGTTTGGGAGTTCTGTTCCTTTTGTCTTGCTTTCCTCTCTAACCATGCACTAGGAAAGCTTAATATATGGAATCCATGCCCCAAACGTATAACAATGGCAACTTGAGATCTTCCAGTTAGCTCATCCAAATATGTCTATTCTCTAAGTAGCATGCACTTATAAGCACCTGGAGCCAACGTCAAAATGAGGAGAAGCTTCGAACCATCTCCATGAAGTCCTGTAAAGATCATATTTCTGAATATGAGTTCTCCTTCCTTTGTTCTTCTCTACCTAGGTGCACAAGGGTGAGCACTCCACTCAAACACCCACTGTCATGATGGTCATGCTCAGTCTCTCCATGTCTCAGTTCTGGCAGCCTCAAACTCAAGTCTCCCTGTTTTCTTTCCAGCATCTTTTGCTTCCCCAGAGCACAGGGAACTCAAAACAACCCTAAGTCCCAACTGAGAAGCAAACTGCCAACAAAATTGCTCTGTATTGTAAAGATTTATCATTGAGAAAAAAAAAACAAAGGAATCATTTAAAACAGTTAGAGTCCCTCTGGACTGTAAAGTTCCTGTAGTTACTCTTCAACCATTCAAAGCTACTGCAAACAGCCATAGGCTGAGATTTCAGAAATGGTGCAGAGGCAGCAGTAAAATCACATGGTCTTGGTTACATTTAAAAGCAAAGCAAAGCAAAGCAAAACAAAACAAAGCAAAGCAAAACAAAGAAAAACAACAACAAAAGAACTTGACTATAAAATATTTTTGAGTGACCTGTATTTTTTTAATGATAAACTAAGTTGACATCTAAGACTACTTTTTTAAACACCAAAGAGACAAGCCACAGTGTAGTCCTATAGTCCCTCTCTGAAGATATACCAAGTGATCTCTGTAGTAGCTACTCGAAGGAGTAGCAATGGGACTGCCCTGCACTCTAAAGCTTTCTGCTCATGAGCCTGTAGAGAAGCAGGACAGTTGGCTCCAGGATGGTTATGATCCTCAATAGGAATTTAAATCACACATTCCTGTCTGAGAATCTTAGGGCAAAATTCCAAAGCCCTCTAATACCTGCCCAAACAATGACTTACAGAACGAAAAAGTAAGGAAGCTTGTAAGATGAGAGAGATACATTGTACACAGTCTGTGAGCCTGTTGTCATTCACACAGAAAGATCAGGGGAATGCTTCTAGAAAAGTGGGGAAAAAGCTCAGCTTATTCCAAAACCCTTTATTTAAAGGACCAGAAACAAGCCATCCTACATTAAGAAAATGTATATCCCAGAAAGAAGAAATTGAAACTGACTCATTGAATCTACATGGTCATTAAGGCACATCAGGCTTGTCTTATTTGACTACATTTCACATTCAGTTTAACTATTTAAGATTGATGATGATGATGATGATAACAATAATAATGGATAGCTATGTAAGTGTATCAGGGAAATTATCTTTTTATATCCGATCGAGGGAATGAAATCTTGTTTGCAACATGTTTTAAAATATTTTTAATGTATGATGTGTTTTCCATTGGAGATGTCCTAGGACAGTTCTGTTTACCTCAACAAGGGGATCAGAAAAACATCTGCTTCAAGAATGATGAAATCAAATAAGGACAATTACAGAGGGAAAATGAAGGGATTTGATGGGAAGTAATTGTTTTTGAAAAATTCAATGTCTCTATCTTGGGATCATAGGTCAGCATGACCCTGTCCTTTAACTCAATGCCTAAGTACAAGACCTTTAGAGGCAGCAGGACCTTCCTTGTTGCTCAACTGAGAGCTGACTCAACCATTAAGTAAGGAAGGGCTTAGTTGCCATGGTTCCCTTAGCTAAGCAAGAAGACTTTGGGTGAAATTCAGCACCCAAATATGGCCATATGGCTGGTCACTCCATGAACTTCTGGGACCCACCTGGATGAACCAAAGATGCCTCAACAAAACACTGTTTTGAATGAGGACCAGCAAACAATAATGGACTCAGCAACTTTTTTGACAAAAAAATTCATATGTTGAGATTGCCCAGTGGACAGAAGGAGTTGTGTACAGGTCTGAAAAATGTAAGTTCCATTCTTAGACTCCATAGTGGTAGAAGTGAACTGACTCTCTAGACTTGTCCTTCAAATCTCTGCATTAATGCCATGCCTGTGTATGCCTACACACACACACACACACACACACACACACACACACACACACACATAAATAATATATAAGCAAAAAATGAAAAACAAAAGCATTTCCAATTTTAATTAGAGTCAAGTATTGCTATAATTCACCACTTTATTTTCTGCAAGCGAACAGTACCTTGTACACACTTGCCATCCATCTTTTACATTCCACTAGAAGCTTCAGAAAACCATCTGCACTTCCTAACTAATGTGAAGGGGGTGACGTACATCTCTAACATTGATTATACCTTTGTAAGACAGGAGAATCCTTAGCAAAGAGGCCAAAGGCTTACTCCTTTTGTCTACAATCTGAAAAACATCATGTTCTCAGCTCTCTTTAAAGCTGAGTTCATCTCACAGAAGTTCCCATTGGAACCATATGATTTTCAATGCCAAGGAGCATTATTATTGCCTAGAGTATGAGGCATTCTGTGGCTTTCAGATTGCATTGAGAAAGACAGTTCCATGGGGCAGTAACACTACTGGGGAACACCTGAGAAAAACTCACCAGCTTGGGTACTCTGAAGCTGTGATTTTCTGTACCGAACATATTGAAACAGAGCCCTCTGTCAACACCTGGCACTGCAGGACGGATCCTCAATCTACGCATCTCCAGAGGGATGCTCATCATGCTGAACTCTGTAAGGAAATTCAAAAAATTCAGCACCTCATCTTTGAGGTGTGAATATGTCCGATCATTATCTATTAGCTACTGTGCACTGGCAGGGCCACTCCTGCTGCTGCAGCACAGGGAACTGTCATAGCAATTCCAAATGTAATGAGCTCTTCTACCACCTCACCCACAAGGGAAAGAAGAGACACGGGTGCCGACAATTGCTGAAAACATTATTAGAATTCTGCCTTCAACCCATCGCTTACCTTCTGGTAACAAACAACCCGTCTTTGTTGTTTTGTACAAAATGAAAATTAAATACACAAAAGAAGCCGAGTTTAAATGTTTTCCACCTACAAATTTGTGTATCTAATACTGTCAGCAGAACGGTATCTGTTAAACTACAATAAATAAAATGCTGCTGCTATCATCAAATACAACAAAGACATTTTAACCCTTTTTAATTTTCAGACATGAAAGCAAAATCTTAATTCAAAGCCAATAATAAATAAATTTATAATTTGCAGATGGTATGTTAATTAATAACCAGAGACTTTGTGACTACTAACAAATATCAATACAACTTATTTTCCTTCATAGCTATCTCATCATGTCAGATTTCCTGAGATTAGTATTTGACTAGATATATAAACAAACTGAACTAATCTATCAGTATCAGCATTCTAAGCCACCCAAATTTAAGTCAATGAACTCGATGGACATATATGTGTAAGTATGTGTGATCCAAACACATGTAACTATGTATACACACACAGAGATATATTAGGTATATACATACATATATATATATAAAATGCATAATCAGCATTAACATATCAGTGTTAAAGACTGAAACACATTAATAAGTCAGGCATCAAGGCCATAGCTGTAACAGCAGCGTTTGGTACAAAGGGTAAGAAAGCAAGGATCATGAATTCCAGGTTAGTCTGGGCTACATATCAACATCCTCGTTTTCAAGAAAGGAAAAAAACAGAACAATCTAATATACAAACAGCATGTATTATTAATAAATAGACTTTTTCTATATTTTTCTTAGAAACTTGATATAAAAAAGCATAAGAACACAAAATCATCACCAAGAACACCAGAGATCAGCTGCATTTGAAAGTGACAGATTCATTTATACTTTGATGTCTTAGTATGAACCATTTTTCTGAACGAACATATGTAAGATTATTTTATGGTTTAAAAAATATTTTAATAGCATGTTACTTTGTTACCATTTTATTCCTGATTTACCTAGAAAGAGGAAAGCAAGAAGTAAAAATATAAAAATAATAAAGAAATAATATTCATCAAAATTGAAGAAGTTAAAGAAGCATATATCATTAATTCATTTGGCCCCATGAAATCAATAACATTTGAAAACTTAGATGAGATGTTCAGTTTTCCAAAACCAAGGAAAAGTGGCTTTAAAATGAATAAGCCACAGTAGAGATTTTAAATGTGATACTTCCTCTTACAGAATCCATCGATGAGATATTTTAGTTTAATGTCTTAGCTGGCTGGGAAGTTCTATAATAGAATATCATGAATTGGGTGGGTGGTGAATGATAAGAGTTAATTTCTTACAGTCTAGGATCTTAGAACTCCAGGATATTTTCCATCTCTCATAAAAGACATGAGGAGAAGAGAGATCTCAGGCACTTTTGATATCAGTATTCCCACTGACAACTCTCAAGATACATTCACTATCCAAATGTCTCAAATTCTATTGCCATCACATTCACCATCATGATTCCAACATGAATTTTAGTTTGAAAAAAAAATTGAGGCAGGGTCTCTCTATTTAGCCCTAGGATATTCTGGAACTATGTAAACCATGCTGGTCTCAAGATCACTCAGATCCACCTGCCTCTGTCTCACACACAGTACTGGCTTCAAAGGCATGCCCAGTTTGAAGCAAATATTCATTCTGTATCATCCATCGCTTTCTAAATTGTAGATGATTCTAAGCTACTTAATTTGTCACATGACCTAGAAAAGAAAGAAAGGAATGTACACCTTGGCTGTGAAATCTGGTGAAAGTTACATAAAGAAGGAATTTTAGATGACTCACCTATCAATATAAATTTGGAATCAGCCAACATATCTATTTCTGAAGTTAGATAGACGTGTAGGGAATTGAATCCAGTTGGAAGGTAGCCACTGAAATAGTGCTGAGAAGGTGGAATAAACCCAAAGGTGAAATGACAGTTCTTCAGGGTTTCTGCTTACTAACACATTAAGTCTTCTGTGTGGTCACTATCTCACAGAAGTCATTCTCTAACTCTCCACACCTCCACAGGCCAGTCACTGGTGATGTAATTTTCACTTAGTCCAGAATGTCACTCAGAACATGAAATCATAATTGCTGTTATGGGAGCCCAGGTACCTGACTTCTGACAAGATCCCCAACTGCTTCCACTGACAAAATTTAAAAATAACTTTAATGCCGAAATACAGCCATGTTCTTACTTCCCATTGAAGTGAATGATAGTGCTTCTTGTAGATACTAATGCTATCAAACTGGAATTAAAAATTAGCTGAGAAATGCTATTTTCATGCTTCCAGAATGTTTTGGTTTATTTATTGTTATGTTCTATAGAGTGTCATGTGCAGTTTTAACACAATATTCCTAGAAAAAGTTTGATATTATTTTAATATTTTTACCTGTGTTGCTAGCCATCATCATTTCATAGTATCTTCCTGTTAAATCTTATTCAAAATGATGAAATACAGATTGATTGTTGATTCACTGAAACTGAGAATCTGTAAAGTGTCTTTTATCTTTATGTTTCTATTTACTGAATTCATTTTCCTTTCTTATATAACTGAAAGAATTCTATGCTTTTAAACGGTGGAAGGAATGATCCTTCTGTTATTTTTAATGCCATGCCTTAAGTCAATTATAGCAGCATTAGCTGAAAGCTAATTAGCTACAAACATGCAGGCAAGAAGCTCAAGGTCATTTAATTAGATAGACGAAAGTATTCAAACTTGCTGGTGGGTAGATTGCACTCAAGAAACCATAGTTGTACAAAATGTTGCTGGTGCGTTTTACAGGTAAAATTCATATTTGCTATTGATAAGACTCCTCAGTTTTTCTCATGTTTTTTCCCCATTTTTATTAGAAATGCATTCACAGACTCAGTCATTCAATATTCTTATATTATGGTCCAGTTGTTCAGGGGGATAACAGTGTTAATCTCATGTGACTTAATGAATCAGTTTAGTGATTATTAAAAGTGGGAATATATGGTAATGTATTAATATGGCTAACAATATAGTTATTGATAAGGTGGTTGAAGGTGACTGTCTGACTTTGCTGCAATACCAATAAGTTGAAAATGACAAAATATTCTTTCTTGTTCTTTTGACTTTATGTAGAAAATAAGAATCCTGAACCTGATTCTGCCACGAATTGAGGATGTACTTTACAGAGTATTTTTCATCATTTCCTCTTTCACCGTTTTCTGAACAGCTCCCTAGATCAGTTCCTCTCGAGATCTATACACCACTATCATTCCTGAAGCCATCAAACCCTGGGCAGGTATAATGGCATCCTGGAAGGAGGATTGAAAACCAGGACCTGTCCCTACACTCCCTCTGTCTTGTGGAAATATCAGTCTTTTCAAATTCAGACATTTGTACAATAAATCAAAATTTAAACAAATAACATATATAACAAAGTTGAGAGAAAATATCACAGGAACAACCTGAACTACCTTTTGACTATACTATTTCCACTGTTGGTGGAGTTCAATTAGGCCTTTTCAGATCACAATTCTAACCATCTTTCCAAAGCCCAAACTTATATACCTTATGAAGCCTTTTCAATTTCAAGATGACATCCCATACATGTACTGATGTATTGACTCTATTTAACCATTCAATGTTTTGTATTGCTCTTTCAATGTTAATAATTATTAAAATTGTATTTTCAGAAGCACTGTATATAAAATTGTATAGAATATGAAGTTCTAAATGCTATCAATTAAGCAATGATATTGGTTGATGACATAAGTCACAAAACAATCCTACACCAGTTTAAAATTATGAATAATAAAAGGGTTATTTATTTAAGGGGAAGACTTGAAGATCACTGTCCTAGATAACAGTCCTCTGCATGAACAGGAACAGAGTCTAGCTCCCGCAAGTGGGAGCTGGGAGCAAGAGAGAGCAGGCGCACGTTTTCAGCTGCTTTTACAGTATAAGAGACCACACTCAAGTGGGCTGATATCTTAAAGGTTATTGGCTGAAGGGACAGAATGTGCTCCTACCGCACATGGTAATCATGATAAGAACATGCATCAGAATTTTACCAGGGGTCACATTTATTTTGCTAGATTTAGGATGCTTGCATTTATCTAGCAGTATTTCCTGGTTTTCTATAAAGAATGCATTTGTATTAAAAGAAGCATGAACAATTTTTATTGATTGTAGTATATGTCTTCAACAATATCTCAAGGTTGAGCAAAGAGTACGTGTTGTATATATCTGTAACTCTGTAACAACTCAGGTATAGGAAACCTAAAGGATTTAGGTGCTTAATAAGACTCTTGTGGTCTGTGGAATGCAGCAGAAAGGAAATGATTCATTTTACTATTATCCTATCAATGCAAGATAAATGACAATCTGTCGACTGCTCACTTGAATATTAACCATTTGGAGATATTAAGCCAGGGGTTTTCTTCCAGGAGACATATTGTTCACTTCACTAGAATGGGGATTTTAAGCCAATTTCAAAATGCTTTAAAAGATCAAATTGTTGTCCAATAATGAGGGAAAGCACAAACGACAGTTAAGGATTAGGTGCTAACTGGGGATGCTAAATACCATGTAACAATTTCATCAATAGAAATTTGAATAGTTCAGTTATAGAAAGTTGAATGAATTAACTATTTGTTTCCTATTTATAAAGGCTATAACAGGACAGGTGAGGTAGTGCAGAGGATGAAGATTCCTGTTATCTTTGCTAAATCCTTGGGACCCACATGGCAGGAGCAGAGAACTGACTTCTACTTGTTCTCCGACCTCCACACATATGTTGTGGTACATGTGTCCAGGCACACATATATGCATGCACACAGATAAACATGCAATAAACAATTAAAAATATAAAATAAAGACTAATCAAATAAATGAAAAAGCAGCGAGCTGGAGATGCTGAGAATAAAGGCCAATAATATAGCATGCTGGTGGAAAAGGTAGGCAAGGAAGTTAGAAGCTTACTGAATCAGAGTAGGCATCACTGTGGACTAGACGACTCACACAGTGTGAAGACAACAAAGCCCTGGGAAACATAATGTGAAATGACTGGGTAGTTGTATAAAGCAAAGAGGATTCCTCTTGTTATATAGAGTTAATCATATATTCAGGTAACTCGGCTTTGAGACTCTTTATTAGTGGCTGTTTACTATACTGTGAATGACTATAGGATAATGTATGCAAGATGTTAGCTTGATATTTGAGCTTACACTTCTGAAATAAACTCAAGTGTCAAAAACCAGAAATAAGCAGCTGGTATGACAGAGGCAGAATAGCCTGATCTTCTCATCTTGTATTGCTAATGTGTGTGGTGTGTATGTTGAGTGAAAACAGATTAAGTTGTTTTTCAAAAAAAAAAATGTCACCAGTAAAGACACATGTCTAGATGTTTGATAGGCTTTATTGAAAATTACAGAAAAACCTATGTTATAAATAGGGGGGAGAGGAGTGCGTGTTGTTTGTTCCCCGCACCCAGCTTCCAAGCCCCCAGCCGCTGGCCCGCTCAGTGGCTGGCTGCACCCGAAATAACCACGTGACAAACTGGATTCATTTAAACTCTGCCTGGCTTATTATCATTAGCCTTTTCCCGGCTAGCTCTCATAATTAAACTAACCCATTATAAAAGTTTGTAAGTCACCACGTGGTGACATACCGGAAGGGTCTAACCTGCATCCATCTGCAGCGGCGGCTCATGGCTTCTGGTCCCACTTCCTTTCTTCTCCTCCCAGAACTTCCGTTCTGTCTACTCCGCCCACTTAAGGGTTGACCTAACTATAAGCCAGGCAGGTCTTTATTTAACCAATCAAAGCACAGAAATACAGATGGACCCTCTCACATTTCCCCTTTTTCTGTTTAAACAAAAAAGAAAGGCTTTCATTTTGACATAATAAAATTACATATAACAAAACAATTATCAAGTAAGAATTACAGTTCTATTTTATGTTTTATCATAACTAAGGAAAACTAAAACTACAACTATCCATTCTTCAACTCCATCAAAGACTCCAGAAGGATATAATATTACCTAAGTAAATAAGAAATAAGCAACTTCTAAAACTCTACAAGTGACAGAGACATCTCGCTGCCTGGACAGTCACCCAAAGTTCCTCTTTACTGTTGGGGCATCCATCTTCAGCCTACAGGCCCATAGCATCCAGTAGACATTTCCATGAAGCAGGAAAATTCAAAGACAGTTCAGTCACTTTCTTTTGTGTCCTGCAAAATGTCTCTTAGACTCTTTTACGAATCAGGAACCCCGAAGGATCATCTCACCTTTAAGCAAGTTCAGCAGTCCTCTTTTTGCGGGTTCTTTGTATCCATTTAAGCAGTCCAGGCAAGAGCAGTTTCTTGCCCAAATGGCTAGCAAACTCCATAAGGAGCCTCTTCGATGCCCATCTTCTTTCTGAAGTAGCTTGGTGCTGTCAGGAGCAGACATGTCTTATTGTCATGAAAAGCCCTAAGTTATTAAAATATTAAATGCCATATTCTGCAGTCTTTGAAAGATATGAAGAATGTCTACCTAGATTCCTTTTAGAGTAAAAATTATACTTATAAATACCTGTGACTTAACAGTGGCAGGAAATGATGAAAGCATGCATATCTCCATGCAAAGGATGAAATGGAATTGACTCACTAACCATAAACCTAGGTAACAGAACTGAAGCCGGTTAAGTGCTGGTGTAGGAGGGTTCTTCTATATTTTATGTTACTTTCATTGGTTAATAAAGAAAGCTGCCTGGGCTTTTTGACAGTGCTGGACTTAGATAGGTGGGGAAAAGAGAACAGTATGCTGGGAAGAAGACTGAGTCAGGGAGAGAGCCTCCATGAAGCCGCCAGGGTCAGACATGCTGAATCTTCCCAGTAAGCCCACTACCTCATGGTGACTTACAGACTATAAAGAATGGGTTGCAATAAGATGTGAGAGTTAGCCAAGAAGAGGCTAGTGATAATGGGCCAGGCAGAATTTAAATTAATATAATTGTCATGTGGTTATTTCGGGCATAAGCTAGCTGGCGGCCAAGAGCCAGGCGTGAGGAACAAAAGGGCCTGTGCTCCTCTCAGGTGCTGGGAACACAGCAGAATCTCTTGCAACAAAGTGCCATGTTAGGTGCCATGATATAAATAAAGCAAAGCAAACAAACAAACAGACAAGCAAAAGTAAATAAACTCTAATCCTTTTGAGCCCCCAGAGAATAAAGCCTGTTCATGACCTCACTAAGATAATGTATAACCAGCACTAGAGACACCAGGTAAAGAGTACATCTCAATGAATCCACTCTATGACACATGGCAGAAAGGTTCACTTCCTTAGCATTCAGTATTTACAAGGCATATGCATCCCTTCATCTTCCCTTGAGTCTTAAATATAGGTACAGCTTCCACATTTATATATATATGCTAAGGAGGAGCTCACTTTGGAAAATGCTTGCCTCCTGAGTTCAGTTCTCTAACACACACACATATAAAGTTGGATGCATCAGTTTGTGCTATCCCAATAATACTAGTGCTCAGTAGATAGAAACTTGACCCCTAGGACTTACCATTCTAGCCAAACCTTGAGAAACACTAGTTTAAAAAAAAATCCATTGATGAAGATATATGATGTTGACCTCTGACCTGAGAACACATGTATACACATGTACACACTTGCAAGAATGTGTGCACAATATATGAAGACAAGCATTCACACACCCACTCACCCACATCCACCAACAGAACAATACTTACAAAATTCAGTTGTCTTTTTCATGGCCACAAAATTTATAAGGATGTTAAACTCAAACAGATGGCTTACTATGAATAAATCAGAGTCAAAGATATCCTCTCAACAATACTCCAAAGTGCATATTATTATCCTCATGTGAATTATGAGATAACTGAGACTCAGAAAGCAAAGTACAGAACACTAGTAAATAGTTAGTAAGCAGCAGGTTTCAAACCTGCCTAGGGATGGCTAGATCAACACATTTAGCTTGTCTGACATGGTATCTTGTCCTTAATGCACACATTTTTCACACTAAACTTTTTAAGGGATGATGCCAGCACACTAATAACACACAAAAAGTTGCCATCCAAAACATCCCTGTTTCCCTACCAATGCAATAGGAATTGCCCCTAATGAACAGAGCAAGGACTGTCTCTGAGTCTTTCCAAATTAATCAGTAGTTGTGCTGTGTAACAGTTTTTTCCTAAAGGGGGAGTTCCTTAAGACACAGGGTGTTTACAGGAAGGCAGAGCAGCAGGATATTCTTAGGGGAGGTGAACCATTCCATTCTGCATGGAATTTGGTAAATTCAGGAAGTAAACAACTCAAAATAGCTTCAGGAAAATCCCTGAAACTGACTAGATAAGCTAAAATCCTCTTCAGAGACTATATAAACTGCAAAAAAAAAAAAAAAAAAAACTTCTGAGAGATACTCTCAGAAGACCCCAGCTGCTATGAGGCTCGGGTTATTAGAGACACCTTGAAGAAATAGAATAGAGATCAGCCAAACTGCCTAGAAGACATGGAGTCAAGCTGAGCTTCCTAGGAACAAGAGGAGCCAAGTTGTCTGGAAAAGGTTCAGACAAGCTGAACTATCTGTGAAGGGTGCTCCTCAAACTGTTGAGCTGCTGGCAAATTTTATAATATGCTATACCTTTCCCAAATTTGAAGCTGTCACCCTAACTGGGGTGGAATTGGTGATGTCACTGTCTTTGAGTCATTTCTACTCCTGTAAATAACTCCACACCTATATAAGTAACCCCCCCCCATTCCTATAAGTAACCACCCATCCATAATTCCTGTTTGTTGGAACATGGTTGTAGTGGAGGCTGCTTGTTGGTTCCTGGCCACCTGGCTAGCTTAGACCTGAAATAATTACACAGAAACTGTATTAATTAAATCACTGCTTGGTCCATTAGCTTTAGCTTATTATTGGATAGCTCTTACATATTAATTTAACCCATTTCTATTAATCTGTGTATTGCAGTGGCAGTCGCTTACCAGCAAAGTTACAGCATGCCTGACTCTGTTGGCTGCTCCATGGCTTCTCCCTGACTCTGCCTATCTTTCTCCCACCATTCAGTTTAGTTTTCCCCACCTAGCTCTGTTCTTTTATCCTATCACAGGCCAAGGCAGTTTCTTTATTCATTAACCAATAGAAGCAACACATAGACAGAAGGACCTCACACACCATTTATGGTTATACTTCCATGCTCCTCCCAGGTGAAATAATAGGAGTAAGTTTACTTTAGATTACCTATCATCATACCCACTAACAATCAGACTGATGTTTTTAAGCATGAGTTGTGTTGTCTTCTTGACTATATAAAGCCTAAAGTTCATGGACATTGCCCATGTGACTTTATACAACTTGAACTTATATGAACTTTACTCACATGACATTTCTTAACTCTAAGAATGTCCTCAGGATATAAATTGTCTGATACCCTGAATAAAGTTGATCATTGCATGAGACTTTAGTCTGCCTCATTTTAGGGATCCACTCTCCTAGGTTTATACCTCCAAACAGAGTGATAATGCTCTAAGTTACCCTGACAAAACTCATTGGTTCACCTAGTAGGACTTTGGTGGTGGTAGCCATACATTGGCCTGCTGTTGATTCCATATTTGTGTGAGTACACTTTGTTCTTGTCTCCATAAAAATATTGCTATGTCAGTAAGCAAGGTAGAGGTTCCAGACTAGGCATTTTGTACTTCATGACAGGTTACTCTCCATAGTGCAAAGTGGCTTTGATTTTGAAGTCTTTGTGCCTTAGTTTGAGGCATCAGCCTCTTTTCTACTAGAAGAAACCGACAAATTCTTAAGAGGATTATTTTTCTTAGCAACTGTTTGGAATTCTCATGAGTTCCTTCTGAGGTACATTTTGTTGTTGCTGTTTCTGTACTTTGTCTATCTGGAAGGAAACTTCTGTTCAAAGGATGGAACTATTTCAGACATCAAGAAGCAGGTAGAGAAGCACTCCAGGTACTAGGAAAGGTTTGGTTAGCAAGAGATATAACTACAACAAAATTACAAGTATATGAGACACTTGTCTTGAGCTGTCTTCTTTACAATTCCAAAACCTGGACAATGAAACACTCCTCAGATAGTGGCTGAATGTGTTTGAGATGGCATGTCTCAGGAGGATTCTAGGTGTCACATGAAGAGATAAGCTACACAACAATGACATTAAGAAACATCTCCATCTACGGAAGGAAGCAAATCACAGGATAAGGCAATAGCACTTGAGATACTTTGGCCATGTTATGAGTATGAACGACAGTAGATACCTGAAGACATCTTGGAAGAGTGCACAGGATAAGGTGAATGATAGCAGATACCTGGAGATA
Organism: Dicrostonyx torquatus; assembly: GCA_028555095.1. Classification (NCBI taxonomy): domain Eukaryota; kingdom Metazoa; phylum Chordata; class Mammalia; order Rodentia; family Cricetidae; genus Dicrostonyx; species Dicrostonyx torquatus. The sequence continues at coordinate 3,868,872 of JAQHUG010000008.1, forward strand.
GCACTGCTTGGAAAAGTGCACAATATAAGGTGAAGAGAAAGGCCCCAACAGCCTGGACAGACAGCATAAAGGAAGACTGTGGAACCTTGGGTAGACAAGCATCTAGGACTGTCCAGGATAGGAACAACTGAAGAACCACCATAAATAGGCTGCCCATGCATGTTTAAGCATTTCTGGGACATAAATGATGATAATGATGATGTTACTTTACTAAAGCAATTGAGGCATGGCAACCTTTAAGGATAGTTTATTTGGCTCATGCTAGTAGATGCTGTGATGTCCGAAACATTATGCTGGCATCTTGTGGGCATCTGGAGTCTTAAGAAATCAGTAAGATCAGATATTGAAATTTGGAAATATTTTTTATAAAGAAACATATTTATTGAGAAAAGAAAATGAAAATGAAAGAATTAGAGAGTGTCAGAGTCAGAAAAAAAAAGTTGGAATCAGTAAATCTGAAAGTCACTTTCCTGGGAAGTTTTCCTGTGACATCACTTAATTATAATTTATTCAAGAATCAAAAGTGTCCAAAAAACATGGGCTTGTAGCACTTCAAGGTGAGGGTTATGAACCATTTCAGCTGTTACCTTTACACATCATTCTCTCAAATTCTGTTTAATATTTGTTTCTTTCAGAGCACTGAATGTGAATCTCTAGTGAGACTGAAAAAGGTGAAACACTCAGTCCTGATGTTCTGAAATCCTGGGACAAATGGCTGAGATGCCAATTTAATGTATCAGAGTGAATCTGACCTCCAGGTTCTCCCAGCGTCCCTCAGTCCTTACCTGTTACAGAATATTGCTGGCATACCATGTCCTCTACCCCAAACTCTCCAGCCAAGGGCTGAGCTGCCCTTTCCCCATAGGTTCTTCCCTTTATAATCATCACATTTTCATTACCTGCCCTCTTGCACCTTTGCCTTCTTGGCTGCTGCACCTCGTTTCCCTCTCCTCTCTCTCATCCTATGCCCCTCTTCCCACATGACCCACCTCAGTTTGGTCATGTCCATTCTTGACTTTCCCATATGTCTCTACCTCTGGCTATACTTTTTTATGGTAAACTTTCTCCTTCATTATACCTAGGAGTGTTGGAGAAGCCTACTTGTTTGTCCCGGCCACCCAGTACCAAAATAACAACACGTAAATTTCATTAATTAAATCACTCTTGACCCATTAGTGCTAACTTCTTATTGGCTAGCTCTGACATCTTAGTTTTAACCCATTTCTATTCATTTGTGTATTGCCACATGGCAGTGGCTTACTGGCAAAGTATCAGCATGTCTGTCTCTGGTGGCTCCATGGCATCTCTCTCTCCACCTTTCTTCTCCAAGCATTCAGTCCAGTTTTCTTGCCTAGCTCTGCTCTGCCCTGCCCTGCTCTGCTATAGGCTCAAAACAGTTCTTTATTAACCAATGAAACAGAGGGGAATGCCACATCATAGGAGCAAACTTTTCCATTCTTTCCTTTTTACTTCTTTTTTATTCTTTTATATTATCATTATTCAGTATGTTAGTGTTTGGTTGGAAACCTCACCCCAACCCCCTGGCACGCCTATACCCAAAGAGTCTGGAATGTTTGGATGAAGGCTTAACCCCAGCCCTGGCATCCATATATCCAAGGAGGCTAGAATGTTTGAGTGGAAAGTTCCACCCCAAGCCCCCTCCACTGGGAATTGTTGCAGTCCAGACTCCACCTCCAACAAAGCCCTCCAAGCAATGACCCCTCCCCAGAGAAGGTCAAGACCACTCCCACAGGCTATTTAAACTGCTCCCCAGAGAATGAACACCTGGCCATCCTTGACTTCCTTTCCCTTCTTCGTGTTTTTCCATTCTTTTTTCCCATCTCTTCTCTAGTGGCTGGAAGGCCATCTGGGAGAGCTGGTATCCATTAAACCTGGGCTTTTTCTAATTTGGTTTTATTTAGATTATTGAGTTGGTGGAGAGGTTTATTGGGATGTAAAAACTTTTCAGTTAGTAGATGGTAAAAGCAGCCTGTATTACTTTTGTGGTAATCTGAACAACGGGCCTATGCAAGCCAGACAGGGCACCAAGGACAGCCCAAAGGAAAGTCTCCATCTGAGTTCAGTTTAGTGAAGTAGGGTAAGTACAAGAACATGGTGATTTGGGCAGCTGCATTGGGAAAAAGCTCATCCAAGTAGGGGTGACCATTAATAAAAGCTGTGTCCTTGGGGTTCCACCTTCAATTAACATTTACATCTATTATCTATAGTATTTTATAGCATAATACAGTATATTATTATATATAGTACTATGGGCATCTTGGGGAAAGATTACATGCAGTAGAATCAGGGAAGAAGGATGCAAGTGACTGATGACATCTTAGTAGAGGTTTTAATGCCCCCTTTTTAAGCCTTTTAGGAATGTTAGGGGGATTTGTGAGGGTTTCCTGAATAATCATAGCTGCTCTGATTTCACAAAAGCTGTGTTATGCTCAAACCCTAGAGGACAGAATTCCAGAAGGGGCAGATATGCCTAAAACAAAGACCAAAGTCATTTATCATAGATTCTCCACATAAGCCATTTAAAGCCTAATGAGAATCACTGGAGAGGTCCTTAGAGGAGCCTACAGTTTCCAGGGTTTGTATAGTATCCAATACTTTTTACATTCTCTCTTCTTTTCTCATGAATTTTTACTTAGCTGTGTGGTCAACTCCTCTGTCTCTCTCCAATTTGCATGAATAGTCCAGGGCTTAGTGGTCCAGAAAAAGGCAGAAGGATATTAGGTTATCATTCTTGTTTTTTACATTTAACAATATATAGTCACACAGAAAGATGCTCTGAACCCTCTGTTTCCTACCAGCAATTGGAACAAAGGGATGTTCTACATCTACCCACAGGGTCCAGAATCCTAGCCTTCTTGGATGTAAAACACAAGGGCAGAAGAGACACAGAAAGGCCCTAATTTGTTATCCTAAGCTTCTCAGTAGTCACAGTCCATGGTGCAAAGTGAGTTTCTGCTGACTTTACTTTGTGAGTGGGGGCTCTGGGGAAACTGTGATTCGTGAACCTTCTTCTGTAGTTCCATTGAGTATTTGCTTTCCATCTTTAAAGTTCTGGGAACAAGCATTCCACTTGCTCAACCCCTAGTTCCAAAATATGGCTTCAAAGTGCATATTCAACTAGAAGACACCACAGCAATTCCAGCCAGTAGATTTTTACCAAAATTATGTGGTTCATTTGTTTTTAACAGTTTACTTTCTCTCGAAAGAAATGAGAGATAGAGAGGCTGAAGAGTAAAGGAAGCAAGGGGAAATCTTTCTTTGTTCTTCCTATAGTTTGAAGCCTTTGAGTCATGAGTTCCTTAAAGTAATTGAGTTATTTGGAGGAGGGCTTCTTCATTCTTAAAATGCTCTATTTTCTAATGAAAGCAAAAGGAGAAAGTAAAGCATCCTGTTCTTCTTGGGCTGGAGAGAGTTCAGGAGAAGTTTTCCTGTTAGTTATGTTCTCTGTTGTACTATAAACACCAGACAAGAGCAACTTAAGGGAGGAAGGTTTGACTTCTGTCTACAGCGCATTGAATCTACCATGGCAGGCAGGGCACTGTAGGAGGAGGTCAGAGCTGCTGGTTACATTGTATCCACTCTCTGAAAGCAAAGAACTGCGTTTTCTCTTATTTAGTGCAAAAACCCAGCATAGGGGACACAGTTGCTCTCATTCAATGGGAATGTTCCCTCCCCAGTAAACTCCACTGGAAACACCTTCAGTGACACATCAAGATTTGTACCTTAGGTGATTCTATCCCAGTCTACTTGACAATGGAGATTAAATCATCATAGTAGGGCAGTTGGTACCCACTTTTATATTATTTCCTACTTTATGATAACAGTACAAACTTATTTACCTTCTTAACTTCATTGTCCTCTCCCTGACTGCTCCTATGTTTTTATATCACATTTCTCATTGAATGTTAGGGGTCTTTTAATGGTACTTTTTTTCCTAATTAAATATAATTATTTTAAATTGGAAAATGAAATCTATATATTTCTGGAGGTGTTAACACTATGTTTTAATGTATGAACACGTTGTCCTCATGCAGTCCTGCCTCCTGTCATTTCAAATGTGTGCTTAGGTCCAGAGTGGCACCAAAACTTCAGAGGGTTCCCTTTCTGAGATTCTATATAACTCCATGTACTTTAAGAAGCCATCAAGCTTAGACTCATTACTTACATTTAAGTGTGTCTATAGGCCTGAGATTTTCTGACACACTAATAACTTGGACATCTCAAAAGAAGCATGGTTTATAAAAGCCTGAGACTGGGCAGGTAGGATGTAAGTGCTGTCAGTAGAGGGCCTGGTCCCCACCCTGCTCTCTCCTCACTTCCAGCCTGGGCTTTACTGAAGAGTTTGTAATCAACAGGAATGATACCCTGTAGAATTTTATGTAAAATTTCCAAAGTCCAAAAATAAAAATGTCAATTTTGTGGATGATGATTGATGCCCTTTTCTGCATTTTCTTTCTATTCATATACCTAATAACTCTAGTCCTGGAAAAACCCTTTTATTATGACTATAAAATACCAAGGACATGAGAACATAGAAATATATACTTAGTAATGGGGCTTGCTTTCCTTTTTTAAGTCTTCCAAGGGCCCTCCCTGGGAGAGATTAAATAAAGTCTGTGGCTCCCAGTCTATTGCCACATCAAAAGAACAGAATCCTGCCCCATACTCATCTCTCTCCAAGCCCCACTTAGCTATGCTGTTTTATGCAAGTCGACTGAAGTATTTTTCTGATTTTTCTCTACATCTGTTCACTGAATAAGCATGTATTTCAAGGAGAAGGAAGATTTAAAGGATCAAAATTGGGTCTTTGTATTTGGAAATATTTTCAAAAGCCCACACTATATTAGGCCATTTGGTTAAATAAAGTCCTAGTTTGCTTCTAATAGCCCTCAGTCACCTCACTCATGCTTCTTAGGCTCTTCCTACTCTTCTACTTCTGAGTTTGTACTTTGTTGGTCTTAAGATGTGAAAAAAATCTTAAACTAGAAGTGGACACTGGTATAACTCAAAACGTCTGTGTTAGTTGTGTCCCCAGTATGCTGATGTCAAGGTTATTTCAGGTTCTTAATTGGCTCTGGAATTGAGGATGCCAAATAAATGGAGATGTAATCAGTTGTGTATTTTGTTTACTGGTTTGGTTTTTACTGATAGACATTGTGATTTGGGGCTAGATATATAGTACTTCAATATTCTTCTACTGTAAATGAATTAACATTTCTACTGTAAATGATAAAATTTTATTATTCTAGTTAGCTTCAGTTTCATATTCTTACCCAGGAATAGTGGTTTTTGTAAGCAATTCCAGTACTTAGGCAAAAGAAAGTTCTTGGAAAGTTGGACATCAGTCTGGGCTAACAGGACAAACCTCTGTTGAGAGAAGGGGGTAGAGGGGGAGAGAGGAAGAGAGAGAGAGAGAGAGAGAGAGAGAGAGAGAGAGAGAGAGAGAGAGAGAGAGAGAGAGAGAGAAAAAAAATTAAATTTAGTAACTTCATTGCTCTGAAGTTATTCATACCAACCATTTAATAGGAAACATTTATAAAGGCAAGTAAAGGCTGTGGGCTCTTCACACCTTCTTCCTTTCACACAGCCTTCCTTTGACTCATCTTCTAGATGCTGTGCAGGGGATTCAGGTAGGTGAGCCATCCTGAGGTATTTCTTCTGGATACCAGGATATTCTTAGGGTCACTGAGCAGGCATCAGTCCTTCCATTTGTAACCCTGAGAAATAGGAATCCCTTAGGAAGACTACACATTCCCCTCTGCTCACTATCCTGGAGGAAACAAGGAGGGATGTGTCCTGATGTCTTGTTCCTTTAGAGCAGTAAGGGCATAACTTTCAGTGCTTACACATTGCTGAGGTTACATGACCCAGGAAGAAGGGGAGGATGTTTGCAGAAGTCTTCCATCAAATGCATCAAGATGGGATTGTGTACATGTCCCCAAAATTATCAGAGAAATGTTCTGATATGTCCAGAATGTCCTTGCCCAGTTTCTGCCCTTTTTCCCCTCAGCCTCTCTTCGCCTGCTTCTGGAAATTGACCATTCTGTCTGTCTTCTTACTTGGATGAAGAGCAGTTCCTGAAAAAAAAATAGAGCCAAAGGAAATGTCCAATAAAACCAGAAACAACTGTGATGGTTTTCCATGGTCTTGGCTTCCTTGAGTTTTGTTGCTTCCCTGCCCCTCTTTTCTCTCTTCCTCTCTTCAGCTCCTTTGTCTACCTACAACACCTAGTGTTAGGGCCTAGGTTGAGAAATCAAAACCTTCCTTTCCTGTCCATTCCCTATGATTCTGAAAGGGCAGAGAAATCCCAAATCAGGAGTCTCAGGATGCAGAAATAAAAGGAAAGAATTGAGTTTTTTGCTACAAAAGACAGGTATAAAGATAAAACATAAACAACAAACAGCTAAAACACTCAGAAATAATAGAACCATGAGACCCTCAAATTTCCTCCTAAGTTGCCCCGACAGCAGATGTAGCAGCGCAGGCCACAGAAATGGCACTTCCCAGTTAAGCAGCTTGTTAGTGCTTCCTTCTGTAAATGGGAACTGCCTCAGAGTCTTACACAGCCATCTTACACAGCACTGTCTACTCCAGTACACTAGCAGAAGAGAAGGAGAGACTCAGCGCCCTAAGGAGTAGCAGCTGGTGTTGCAGCCAACACCTTTCCTGTCTGCAGGCTTCCAGCTTGGGAAGGCTCACCTCTGTGATACACAAAAGTCATGGACGATAAGTTCCAAGTACAGCGGATACCATGTCCAGTTTCACTGAAATGCTTTCACTAGAGGCTCCTTGGAGTCATGAGAACCTTTTTGCTTCCCTTTTTGACCACATCTGGTCCTGTAGGTTGTTCTGCTTGCTGTCTTCCAGTTGCTTCCTCTCTTTATCCACATTCTGGGGCAAGACCCCATCTGAAGCCGGGCTCGGCCTGGGATAAACACTACCAAGAGCTGGCTAAAACAACAAAATCTTTTATGGTAGCACAGTTCTTGTCCTTCAGTTAGTGTGCAGCATATCTCTAGTCTAGTGTTAATAATAGCATACGGGTAACAGATTTCCAAAGGATTGAGCCAACATTATTTGTTGGTGTGAGGATCACATTTACATAGTTTGCACGAAAGAAAGCTATAGTAATTCTACTTTGTTATCATTATCAATATCTTATTTTGCATAATTTAAAAATTAAACTTTAACAGGCATTTTAGTATAGAAGTAAGCACTCCATGTATAGGCTTCACAACTATTCACTGTATCAAATATCCACAGGAGTCATGGAATATGTCCCCAATGAATAACAGGAGACTGTTTTACCTACAAGCATAATACAGCATGATGACATGAATATGCTACACTTTTGTACTCAGTAGCAGGTTATTTCCATTGGTAGCATAGCTTTCAAAGCTCCTTGTTCACATCTGTATCAGAAGCAGAAAGAACACAAAGGATCCTTTAGAATAAGGCAATGACTAAAGACTGAATATGAGACAAATCATCTGTTCCTACATCACTGACTAACTCAATCACATGGCCACCTCAGTGCTAAAGTGACTGGGAAATGAACTCACAGAAGAAGGCCACATGGTATCTCAGACACAGGAAATATAGTAGCTTGTGGTAGGCTTGCATCAAGATTTCTATTCACATTTAAAGCTCTCTCAGGGAATTGGATCAATTATCTTTAGCCTCATTTTATAAATGAGGAAACTAGGGCACCAAATGGTTAAGTGACTTGCCCAAGGTCACAAAGTTAGTAATTTGATAGTCAGAGCGTAATCTCCGCACTTCCCCCCCAAAGCCTTGCCCTACTTATAATCTAATTAACCTTTCCTTCTCCAACTTTCCCTACATTCAGGAGCTGAAATTAATTTTCATTTGCCTACTATATGGCTACTGTATTACACTTTCTTTCACCAAGTACAAAATGAGTATCACAAGGAGCCTGTCCTGTGACTCTCCTAGGTTTGAGTTTCTTAGCAATTTCTCTTGCTTTCTGCACTTACTTTCTTGTCAAAGCACATTGTACTCACATCAAGTTCAATATTGACTTTCATCTCTACTGACACAGTGAACAAAGTTCAGTCCTCCTATTTGGATGCTCACAAATCCTTCAAAATTATGGCCCTCTCTTTCGCCATTGTTTCTTCTTTGACCTCCGACAGTGCCATGCATTGTACCTCTTTGGTTACTTCCTTGGAATTACTTTATCCTAATCAGCCTTTATGTTGAGAATACAGGAACAGCTCCTGTCAAAATCAGAGTGTTCTGTAACAACACAAGTGAAAATCATTCTAAGGAACCTTTAGTTAATTCCCAGGTAGAAGAAGAAACATATCCCATGGTTGGTAGCTGTTTCATGACACTGGCTACCTTGTATCAGTGGTGAACTAAATGCCTTCAAGGCATACTTTGGTATGTCTTTTTCTTTACTCAATATATATTTTCATTTTTAGGTAACAGTCTTCATATGTTGTATTCCATTTCCTAAATGACTCTTCTTCACTGGCTTAATTTCCTAGCCGCTTTCAGATTTCAGTAAAAGTTTTTTCTTGAGCTCTTTTCTGATCCTAAGGACCCAAAGATTCTTACGAGTTCTGTATATAACATCTTGAAATTTTTGTCTCAGTGTTCACAGCCATAGATCAACATTTACCTATAAAATCCATTTCATTTATATTCATTTATCAAAATACAAGTTTTTTGATTATAAAGCTTGCATGCAGTATTCTCTTTACTATGATGTGTTCATTGAATCCAGAAGGCAGTTAAAAATTTATTGATAAAATAATTTTATTATTGAACACTAAAATGTCAGTGAAGTTGTGGATGTTATTTTACACATGAACTTTTACTGAGCTAAAACCACATAGTTAAGATTTTTTTATTTTCAGCCTATGTACTGATTAGTGAGCCTAACCTTAAGACTAAAATTCATGTTATGTATATCACTTTATTACATTGAACTCCTGGCTGGAAAGTTGGCTTTGTGGTTAAGTAGACTAGCTATTTTTACAGATGACTGGGTTTTATTCCCACATGATGGCTCACAATCTTTCCTAATTTCAGTTCCCAGGGAACCCTCTTCTTAACTCCCTGGTCTCCTGCACACATGTGGTATACATATATAAACATATACACAAAACAAATAAGTAAATATTTTATTTTATTTATGTTTTGTATGTTTTAGTGTTGTGTCTACATGTATGTCTGTTCATCGCATGCATTCTTGATGCCTACAATCACCAAAACGGGCATCAGAGCCCCCTTGAACTGAGTTACAGAGTTGTGAGACATCATGTGGGCACTAGAAATGGATTTCAAGTTCTAAGAGGAGTCAGCATTCTTTTGCTCCTAAATAAATACTTTAAAAAAGTAGATTGAACTCTGTATTCTTTTTGTTCATTGATTTTTGCCTTGAGTTTAATTATTTCTTCCCATCAACTCTTTCTGTATATTGCTTCTACTTCCCCCGCCCCCAGAGAGTATGTTGCTAAGTTGTTGGTATGAAGTCACTCCAATTTCATGATGAAGGCACTTAGTTCTATGAACTCATCCTCGGGTGTCTAGAATTTCTATTCAAAGGGCCTTCCCTTCCACTTTAAGACACCTGTTCATGTAATGGAGTCCGTAACAAAGCTTTCATATCTTACAGCTAAAGACAGGCTTTGAAACACACCTCTTGAAACTGTTCCTAACTGGATCTGAGACTGTTAAGCACAGAAGGCCACTTCCCTAGTAATATTGTCGTGACCACAGCTGCCTCTTCAGAAAGTCTAGGAACAGTAAGTCCTCACAGTGTATGTCAAAACCTCAAAACAGAAACTCAACTTTAAGTTTTAAAAAAATGTGTCAACTTTTGGCAAATTTGCTAATTTTTCTCTAACTAAAACAACAATCCTTTCATTCTCTGATACTCAGATTTTGCTCTTGATTTCACTGCACTGACCACATGTAGCCCATATTGTGGTCTACTATTTAGATAGCACCAATTCCCCCCAGTCTAGGTAGCAACTCTTTCTGAAGGATCTCCACCATGCCAGCAACTTCTCCAGGTATTTATAGAGGCTGTCTTCTTGAGATCCTTGTGTGAAATTTTATAAGGACTGGCAGTTCAGAATTGAGAAAATTGAGTCTCCAATTTGTCCCTATCCATACCTCTCAAACAGTGTTGATTCTTTATCACAGGATTTAAGTGAGTGATTGTCACACTGAACCAGAATATTGATGTTATTGGCACCTTCCACAGTCTGAGGGTCCATACTCACAAAACGCTATCACTGTCTTGGTTCAAATGGCTTGACTAGATTTGCATTCGAGATCATAAAGTTCCCCGATACAGTGTTAATTTTCTCTGTCAAAGGAAATCTTTCTTCCTTATAATAACCATTAACTTTGGGTAAATGAGCACATTTCCAAGTGTTATTTAGAACGATCCTTAGGACGAACACTCTATGAATCATGGGATTTTGAGTGTATGTCAAGCTCATGTTTTTAGAGCTGATAAACGTTTACAAGGTGATATTCTGAAATAATTTCTTTCACTGGTGTTTTTTAAGGAGAATGCATGCTATTGGATGAGAGATCAAAGAGACTTAAAGTCTAGCAGTGGAGCTCACGTAGCTGCTGAGAAGTTTTCCTAAACTTGACCGCAGTAAATATTTTGTGAAATAGAGTAGAGCATGAACAATATAAATGACTCAAATAGCAAAAATGCACAATAAACATTTCTCAGTGTGAGAGAACTGTGGATGAAAGCTCTACTGAAGGTCATGTTTCACAAACAGATTTGCACAATCTGGAGGAATAAAAGGTATTACCTCCCCAACTTTAACTTCAAAAAAGGAAAATGATCCTTCTGTAAATCAAGGAGAAGATCTGCGAGAACAGGGGTGACAACACGCAGCAGGCCTCCAGAGCTTCCTCCTCAGCACCATGTCTTTTTCTTGTTCTTCTAAAGAAAACCTGCAGTCAAGACTGACATACACGACAACCATAGCAAGGAGACATGGACTTCTTGCTGCTTACATAAACATTCATGTTTTAGTCATCAAGACAAGGCCTTCCAGACTTCTGTCCTACTGATGACATCTTCAAGCACCCAGACTCAGTCATGCTTCAACCTACTACCAGTTAGAGGTGGCTTTAACTGGTAATAAATTCCAATTATTTTTAAAGATAAAACTTCCTTAAGGGAAAAGTTAAATTTTGCTATGTTACTTCCTACATAAAGCAGGGCCAATAACTCTTCCTCCAGGAAATCCTAACTAGAAACAATTGTTTAACAGAGATCACACATCCTGAAATTAGATAGCAAAAGTGTCAATTCTGCTTTTTCATATTTCCTAAGCATTCTGAGTCTCAGTTTCCTCCTGTTTTTGGGGGGTTTTCAAGACAGAATTTCCCTTTAGTCTTGGAACCTGTCCTGGAACTAGCTCTTATAGCCCAGACTTGTCTTGAACTCACAAAGACCTGCCTGCCTCTGCCTCTCAAGTGCTGGAATTAAAGGCATGTGTCTTCAGCGCCTGGTAAATTTCCTCACCTTTAACATGGGAGTCAGTGCAGCTATTGTTCAGTGTCACCATGAGGACTACATGCAGCAATGTGTGTGTGCTTAGGACATATATGGTATCACAGTTTGCATGTGAAATTTCCTCCACAGACTCGGGTTTCAATGCTTGGTCACTAGTTCGAGACACCCCTTCTGGATTTTGCGAAACTTTTGCAATGTGGGGCTTAGCTAGACGAAGTGAATTTCTGGGCAGACATATCTTGAAGCTTATATTCTAGCTACGGTCTCTCTTTGTCCCACGAGCTACCTAGATCTGAGCAAGAAGCCCCATGTTGCTATTGCCATGGCCATGTCTTCCTCCCACTACCATTCCTTTCACACTATGGTGGACTATTTCACTCCAGAGAGCCAAAATAATTTCCTCCTTTAAGCTACATCCTTTCATGCATGCAACAGTAATGAAAGCATCAACTAATAGATCTAGTTAAGAGACATTAAGAACTGAAAACCAGTCCATGCATAATTACCACATGGAAGACTGTTTCTCTTTCTCTGTTCCAAAATGCCAGGTATAGCTCACACCATGGCAACCTTGGATTTATAGTTGTAAACTAACAGGACTATGTTTACTTCTTCAAGAGAAGCAGAGCAATTGGGTGTAGCAGGATGTACACAGATGATGTAGAGATAGAGAGACAACATACATATAGGAATAAAGACAGGAATATAGGTATAAATGCAGATACAGATATTCCATAGATACACAGAAAGGAAGAATTTTGTATTAATGTAATAAGTTCACATGGTTTAGAGAACAAGATGACAATTCAGGTAGAAGGCACTGTTTCAGTCAATTCAAAGATTACAGGCTGAAGAGCCAGGCAGAGTTTGCACAATGTTCCTTTGAAGTAGATTGCTTTTAATTTAGTCAGCCTGTTTGGTTTTTAAGGGCTTTAACTGATTAGATGAGGTCCGTACACGTCATAGCAATCCTCTTTGCTTAAATTCTGCCAATTTAAATGCTAATTAAACCTACAAAGAAGTATAACTTCCACACAAAATCTAGAGTAATATTTATTCTAATAAGTGAGCACCACAGAGTACCTAAGGTGAAACACGCCATAAGGTGGACTGCAAGTAAGTGGGGGCAACTTTCTAATTTACAGCTACTCCATTCAAAAGGGCTTGCCACAGAATTAGTAAATCCATAGTTTCATGGTCTACATCTGTCCTTATGTTTACTTAATTAAGAACTTCATACCTTTGTAATGGTGCCACATTTGTTTCTATGGGTAAAAAAGAAAGTGGACAAACTAGTCCCCCTCTTAATCGTGTAAGAAAGAAGCTGCGAGAGAAGCTAAGGTTAGTGGCCTGGCTTTCCTGAGATTATACTTCTTTGGTGGACTCCACTGCAATGAATGAGCTTCTCTAACATCTTTCTTGGTTATTAATCATGTTAAATATGTGTGTTTGGGAAATTATGAGACATTGCTGAACTACTAAAAAACTATTACAAAATCCAATATGACCAACACAAAACCATGGAGAAAATGTTTAAAGAAATGTGTACAAAGCCTTAGAGGAGTTCCCCAACCAAAATTATTTATACCAACTAAAATACTGGAGTTCCTCAAGATCACTTTGGATTTTATC
>JAQHUG010000008.1:3905001-3915376 GCA_028555095.1 Dicrostonyx torquatus
GAAAGAAAGAAAGAAAGAAAGGTTACAGAGAAAAAAAAAGATTTGGCACCTATATTTTTTTCAATGCGGTTTTCCAGGATATGGATGAAGCACATTTGGTGGAATACTTGCCTAGCGTGCCTAAATCCTAGAACCGTGAGTTCAGTCTGAGCTCTGGTTAAGCCAGACGTGCTGGTACACACCTGTAATTCCAGTACTTGGGAAATGGAGGCAGAGGATTTAGAAGTTGAAAGTCATCCTCAGCTAAACAGTGAATTTGACACCAGGTACATGAGACTATACTAATTAGATTGTGTACAGAAAAAGAGACTGTAATTTATTATTGTAAAGAACTTAGAGTAAAGCGCATATTGAGGTCCCCTTTTCTTATGTCAACAAAACATGGATTGTTTCATGCGTAGATAGAAGTAGGCTACCAATTGAAGGTTGAAACCAAGATACTTTTCTCAAATGGAAAATGTGTGAGAACATGAGAGGCTTGCTGAACACAACCTTCTATTGGAAAGTGGTGGGGTGTAGGAAAAGCTGGAGTTCCTTCCTCAAGCTTGTCTGTGCTCTGACCCAAGGGCTCTCACTCATGACAGGGTTGTCTTTGATCATGACTGGGGTATCTTTAAATTTGTAATTTAACCTTAAATTTAAGTGTCTTCTTAAAATTTTCTACTTAATCTACAATTTGTTAGACGTTTCCTTGGAGCTCAGCTCTATGCTAGATGATGACATATCCGCAGCTGAAGTAGTTGAGGCCACAGACTTCCTGGAGTGTATTCTAGAGGAAACAGCAAGTGTCTAAACAAGTAACTGTGATCAGAAAAACATATATTGAGAAAGTAAAGAGGAGAGGGGCTGCATGAAACATACAGCAAGAGAATCCAGCCTGAACATTGGTGTTTCATCACAGGAATTGTCCCGTGTGTTGATGTGTATGGGAACATGATGTGGGGAAACATAGAAGAGATTTAGCAAAATGTATACACACACACACATACACACACACACACATTAAGAGGTTTGAAGCATTGGCAAATAAATATGTATATGAAAGGAGAAGGAAAGCTAGAGATACTGTAAGTTTCTGTTTGTAAAATCAGATATCAATCTTATTCTAATTGTGTAAATAAAAAAAATGAGAGTGACAAAGAAACACCTCTATTTAGTTAAGGAAATGGAAAACAATACAAGCTGGGATTTGTTTTTTTTTTGTCTTGCTTTATTATTTGTAATGACTATTTTTCAAGTGAACTTAAACTTCATGCTTCTGCAAAGTCATGAAAGCTAAAGATTTTTCTGTGTTAATCCAAAATCTTTGAGATTTGTAATTGTTCCTTGAGGGGATGTATTGCACTAGCATGAATTATTGTGGTGGGAATTACCCCAATGTAGATGGGAATGGTGGAAATTTTAACCAATGCCAAGGGCCTTGGTATTCTGTTACTCTCTGGAAAATCTCACTCTATAGTTCTAAATTTAGTCTCTACAGTTAGTGAATGGCCTTTATGTATTTTCTCAGAAATAAGTTTTAATAAAATATTATTTGACAATATATATATATTGAGCTTGGGAGACATCTTAGTGGGTAAAGTGTTCTTATATGTTGTTTTGTATACGTGACACTGTCTTATTCAGCATTTCTTTGGACCTTGAAATAAATTGAGATTCCTTCAGTGAAGGCACTAGATGAAACAGCAGTCCTGAATTTAGCAGTTACATTATAAAAACGAAGCAAAATCTACATTTTTTGGTGTGCTTTCTGTTGTTTCATTTGTAACCTCTTACATATGAGTAGGTGAAAGCCATGTAATGCCTCTGCACATTACAAGAAATTGCTGGGTTTTGCTGTTGTTTTATATTCAAGCCTGACATGGATAAATTATTGAGTTAAACTACCGAAAGAAAATTTCAAGCATAATTTAATCCAATGCATTATTTCATTTCACTTGTGAATTAGTTCACTTTGCCCATTGAGTTAGTTCCTAATGAATTAGTTCCCATTTCATTAGAAACAATAATAAGATTTTAACCAAACATTGTGTACTTCTAATGAGCTGGAATATTAAATATGAAGAACAAAGGGACACAAGACAAATTTTAATTTTTCCTCCCTTTTCACACTGACATGTATCATAAATCCAAATTATCCCCAACCTCACCTCATTCCCATTCTTTCATTGATTCTTACTTAAATAAAGAATAGGAGTCTAGTTCAAGGTTACCTGCTTTGTCCCTCTTGATCCAACTCACCCTTCTTCTTTACACTGCCTGTCTCTGATGAGTATGCCCTGTGGACCACATCAGTCAGAACCTTGGGTGATGTTCTAACTCCTGTGATTGGGTGTCCCTGAAGAAAAAATAGATCAGCAGGGAAAATGATGCCAGTGGGTTTATTCCCTGATTCTTTTTCACTCGGTTTGCTCCTAACTTAAACCGCTGCAACTTCAAAGCAATTTCAGCAAGACTTCTCATATTCAGACTGCAGACATTCTGTCTTCCCCTCAGCTCTTAGAACCCTAGAGGGTGCGGTTCATTTCCTGGTACCTAGTCTTTATAAATTTATTAACAAACTTTCCTTGCACTCTCAAATCTTATTGTGTCATCTACTCTCTGTTTAAACTTGGAATTGTTAACCTTAACTGCCAATTGACACATGGCTGAGTTAAATGAGAAGAGAGACTCAGTTGAGACATTTTTCTAGGCAATACTGGGGAGGTTGTACTGGCTGTTTATTAATGTAGGAGGACCCAGCTCAGTGTGTGTAGCGGAAAGCATTAATCCAAGAAAAATCCACCAAGCAGTATTTTATATGGCTTTGACTTCAAGTTCCTGTTTGAGTCCCATAGCAATGGACTGGAAGTGTAATGACCTGAAAGTATAATCCAAGCAAACACTTAGATTCCCTACACTGCTTTTGGTCAGCATTTAGCACAGAAGCAAACAAAAGCAGTTGTAAACAGAACCCTAAACCATATGATTTGATTTAATTTTAAAATGGAAATTGGATCAGAGAAAAAGTAGGTTTTGTGCCCAAGGGTCCACGCCCCTATGTAGTCAGTGAATGAAGGATGGGAATGAAGTAGTGCTCCTAGCCAATGACTGCAGAAAGCCTTCTGGAATTATGTAAAAAGACAAAATTATGGAGATGTCTGCTGTAAATATTCAAGTGAATCATTGAGATGCTCCTAGAAATCAACCCTGAACTTTTGTAGATGTAGGAGCCCAACATTTGTGATCAGGATTCTGTCTTTTGTCCACTTGGACTTCCTTCTCAGGCAAACTGTACATGCACAGCCGGAAGCATACCTGTTAGAAGCTATGAGCCCCCTCTTCCTCTTGTAACTATAACAAAAATCCCATTGATAATTACATTATCAGTCACAGGTGAACAACTGCAGTTCGTTCTGTTTTTATGTCTAAAGGAGGCACCCACTCTGCCGTCCAAGCAGTCCTTATGCTCAACTTGCTATTTGGCTAATGTTGACCCGCAGTTTTCAGTCATTCTGCTTTAGCCTCTGTCTGCTGGAGCTCTCGGTTAGTATCACCTCAACCATATGACTATAACTATAGCTGGTTAGCTTAGAACTGCTGGCCATTCTTGGGGTTGGATAGCAGTGGCCACTCCATCACAAACGTGGATTTGGGTAGAGGATTACCACATGATTCTTGAAAGAGAGCAAATGAATTTCCCATAGAAGAAGGAATGTCAGAATGTTACATGGGAGAACCAACAGATGCCTCTGGTATATAGAAGCAAGAATGGACTCAGTTATTATTCTAATTTATATTTCACACATACTTTTATGAAGAAAGAAAAAGTCCTCTAAAATAATTTGAACTTTATTTCATGGAAAGAAAAAAAATCAAACAGTTGCAGGTGTGCATGCAGACTTTACAGCTCTCACAGCGCCTTTCCTCGCCTGTCTTACAGCTCAGGTGTTCCAAGTTGGATGTTCTGACTTCCGTACACAGAGCTTTGTTTTTTTTGTGAGTCAGACAAATTTTGTGAATTCCAAGATTGCAAACATCATCTCTGGAGCATGAATTGTGTTCTTATGAAGCAAATAAAATAAAGTGGGGGAATAAATGTACAAAAAGATACAGTGGAAATATTTAAGAATCTCTGTGAAAATTTAGCCAGAGATATAGTTCTGGGCCAAAGGCCAAAGTTCCTCAATTGGTCATGTCTTTTGCTTTTCAATTTGTAATTTACCCAGGACCCAGGGGTTATTTTAATACTAAAAATAAAGCTTCCACACCCTCTTTGATGACAACTTGACCAAGAAAGTATTTAAATATAATACAATAAAATAAAAGCTTGACTACATGCACTCACTGACTCGGACATGATTAGTATAAAAATCACAAGCTAATGATCATGAAGTTGGATGCATAAAAGTCTTATAATAGTTTTGAATCACATAGTAATAGGGGTTCCTGTGTGGAAATTTAGGGAAATATACAGAAGAGGACCTTATACTCTTGGGCAAAGAATAACAGAGCACTCTGTGTCTCTCAGTAATCTTAATATGAAGATTCAACTTAAATCTTAAGGTTACAAAGAAAATTTAAATTTGGAAACTGAGAAGAATTTCTTTTTGTCTTTTCAGGAAGAAAATATATTTAATTCCTCATACATATGTGTGTATTTGCATTTGTGTGTGTGTTTTATTTATGTGTGTGGTATATGCATATGTGCACATGAGTGTGTTTATGTGTGGTATATACATGTGGATACACATGTGGCATATTAATGAGCATATATGTATGGTATACTTATGCTTATGTACACATCTGTGATGTATGCACTATGTACCTGTGTATGTGTACTGGGGGTTTATCTTACTTGTGCAGTCAGAAGTTAACATCTGATGTCCTTGTCTTTTCCTCCCAGCACTGGGACTACAGGCACCCCTTCCCATAATTAGACGGGATGCTGGGGATAGGAGATCAGGTCCTCATACAGCATTTTACACACTGAACTGTTTCTGTCACCCAATTTCAAGCATTGTTTCAATGTGCCTTCTTAAAAAACAATTCCAACCATTGATGTGACCTTATGCTCAGTTTAAAAAGTAACAATCGCCTATGTAAGGTCTATTTGCTACCGCTCAACAAGGCAAACCAGCATCCCTGGCCCCAACTTCAGCAACTTAGAATTAGACTTACGCCAAAAATGAAATGTGCTTTTACAGCATTTAACAGGATGTTTAAAAGAAAAGTCTGGTTACCAGGAAGTAAAGTAAGAAGAAAATGCTGCAAGGATCTTGGAATTAATAGACAATAATAAGAATGAGTGAAAGAAGAAAGACCCAAAGTCCTGGAGCATCGGTTAGCATGTTTAGCCACCAATGCTTTTAAGCTATCATTTCTCTTCCACAAGTGGCAAAACGGTGTTAAAGAAAGCAGTCTAAGTCAGCCCCTTCTGTCCATGGTCATGTAGCAAGCATTGTAAGATGGTGTCCTTTCAGGGACGGGTTTGCATTTTGATGGGAGTTGCACCCTACTCCATTTGGACAAATTATCTCATAATTTGAACTTGATGAAAATCTTTGATGCCTATTTTGGGCTTACAATGGAGCAAGGCACTCCATTTCTGGTGAGCAAGATGCCACCACATGTGGCTCTGGTCCAGGATACACCAGACAAATGTCTGTGTGTATCACATCTGGCAAATCTAGAGTCCCCCTGATTTCTAAACAAACGAGTGTAGAGGAGCATATATAACCCGCAGTTCAAACAGCTTTATCTCTGCCTGTCATGAGAACTTTGACATGTTAAAACGGTCTGGAAAGAGCTTTTAACCATGAACATTCATCAATATTGAGCAGGAAAGCACAAGCTATTGTTATGGAAGCCATAGCATTGCCTTGCCTAATCTATAACAAGAAATTCAGCAGCAAAGGCAAAGTCTAGCAACATATTTCAAGAGCCAGACCCTAACCTTCTCTTTCTGAGCTTTAAGTCATCAGCATGAAGGGTACAATATTATACTTCACTCTTACTGTTCAGAAATGAAGCACAGAGGAGAAAAAAGAAAATAGGATGGCACATGCATGAGACAGGTGGGAAAAAAGTATTGGTATTGAATACCAAATCGCAACACAAAGAAAAACACACATAACTACATAATCCAGGCATGCTTGCTCACCATATTTACGAAGCATTACCACACCCCTAAATGACTCTATTGTTCAAATGAAAATCAAAGTGTATATCACTAAATGAGAGATAGCCATACTGTATCTCTCCAACAAATATTAGAAGGATACAGGCTTATCAATACAAAACAGTTGTCTGGAATAATGCATAGTCTAACTTGCTAATCTATATTAGCTCTGCATCTTTCCTTTGATGTTTTTTTTTTTCTGAAGGTGTCACTCCTCCACTGACGTCCAAATCATTTCCATTACAAAGTGTGACGTGGAGGAAAGTTAGTCAACTTATTAACTTAGGAATAGGAAATTATCACAGGTGCTACCAATTAATAATCTGCTTGTCCTTCCTTTCCTGTCCCCAGGGACTTGTCAAAAATCAGTAAAGAGACATTGGAGAGCTCTGCTCAGTTGCAAACAGAAAATTAAGCCCACAAAGCTTGCATTCTCATTTTCTCCATCTTCTTTTGAAATTGAGAACACACACAAGATTTGCTTTGAAGTTAGGGAGGCCTGAATATGATCTTATTGATTTCCATAACATGTTTTTGCTCTGCAATGAGGATGTGCATTTTTCAAACATATTAAGCAAGTCTTTGATCTGATTTGTTCCACCAGAACACCCGGTGGAGGCTGAAAACCATTTCTATATATGGATTTGCTGTGCCGAGTGGAAGGCTGCTCTTGCTTGAGAGAGGTTGGAAACATCCCATCTGAAAGCTCTTTGCAGCCTTCCTCAGCCTAAACATTTTACTCAGGAGGTCAAAGGTCACCAACTGTCAAAACAAAATCCAAACTACACAGCGGGGGAAGCTAAGCAGAATGGAAACTCACTTGCTGAGCTAAATACTCTTTGGAGCAGGCAGTAAAACCACCCTTAAAATGTAGCAGGTATATTACAGTGATTTCTACTGAATTTTACAAATTGAGTGCTAACTTTTAAAAACTAACAGCTTAGATATCAATGTATAGACTGAAGTGAACTGCTCTAGGAAGTGGGAGCCAAGCCAAACTTTGCACCGTCCTCGCGACCAGGCTGTGAACTCCAAGAACCAGATGGCTGCTTCTTGAGCCTAAAACTTCAAAAATCTCCCCCTAAAGTTTCCAGTTTCAAATAAAGTTGTTTGTTTGTCAGGAGTGAAGAGAACCGGACACTTTTATGTTTGAACGGCTAGCCCCACCAACCTCATGGCCTTGTAAGCCTTTTTGCCCTTGGTTCTCATACTACAATCAGGACCCCTAGCACTCAAGTCTCAACAGTGTCTTCTTTGAAAGCACTTGTCATCTGACCTGCTCTGCAGCCTTGCCTCCTCACAACTTCCTGGGGTTCTAAAAGTTTTACAGGGACCAAATTTATAGGTTAATGTTTTCAAACCTTTGTAAAAAATTTTTTTTTATTTATAGTACAACAAAACTCTTCTAACTTTTAAATCAAATTTAGCTTTTTTTCAGGATAAAAATAGTGTGAGGTTCTGTTTTATGAAATAATTGTAGGCATTAGCTCTTTTTTCTAATGTGTGGAGCGCCCCAACCCCCTCTATGCCTTAGAAGAAAGAAAGTGCAGAGAAGCATACAGAAACCTGAAGGGACACCAGAGAAGACCTGAGAGCAGTGTTAACCACAATGTGTTCAGTGATGAAGGTCTCTGTGTTGGCAGCCAGCGTGGTGTGTGATTTTGTGCATAAGTTGGTCGCAGTGAGGCACTGAGCCCAGAAAACTAGGAGAGAGTACAAAAAGTGAGGGCCTGTGACTTTAAGAAAATGAGAGCACCTGAAAAGGAAGGCTAACCTAGGCACACACAGCTTTTGGTAACTGTGCCATTCCATGTTTTCACACGCATCTCCCTTTCTGTTTGACCTTCAGTTCAAATGCCAATGATTCTATCTTCCATGCAGATTCATTGCTTCCTACTTGAAGCACACTGTGGCCCTGTAAATCACAAGTTTATTGGAAGGATCAAATAAGAAAAAGTCATGGATGCAAAAATGCTTTGGAAAATGTCAAGAAACTATAACCTTAAATATGAAAATCAATCATGCGTCAAAATATACATAAGAGAAAATATTGGATAAAATAAGGCATATGGGAAATGTTAAATGTTTAAAATGTTTGACCTATAGAAAAAGGAGGCCAGGGCATTTAAGAACCGCCTTCACTGGAGTAAGCATTATTAACGTTGGAGAGCACAAAAACTACAAAACCAGGGTGAGCCTAAACTTCAAGGTATACATTTAAAAAATTCCAGCACTTTGGTTTGTTGAGCAATGAAGTGGATTAATCTTTAGAAGAGACTGTGGTGTGACCATTTTAGGAATTTGGAAAATGGACAATCATCACTGTCTTATGTGGTCCACACTTTGAAACTAAGCAAAAGGAGTAAGATTAGGTCAGTCCTGAGGTATTTGGCAGCTCTAAAATAGTCCAAGTATTTTAAAAAGGAACCTATGGAAAGTTTTGTAGCTTTAATTTAAAGCTACTCATTTAAAAATAATTTGTGGCTGTGGTGGTAAACAACATAAGCCCAAGACTAAAGAGGCTGAGCCAGTAAACTTAAACCAGTATCCTGCCCTAAACCAGTAAATAAGGGACATATCTCTGAGCATCTCTAATGGTTGTGGAGAAACCAAGAGGTGGACTGTCTGGAACCAGAATAAGTGCCAATGGTGTTTGGGAAGGTCCACCACTTGAAGTAACTTCAAAGGACATTGTGGATGAGGGTAGGGACCAGATATGGCTCCATTTTAGGCCCATAGCTGTTTGAGACATTTCAAATTTCCCAGCAACTGCAGTTGTAATCAAGAAACCAGATTTGACTCTTAGTAAGTCCTAAAGATTTGTGAAAAGTTCCATAGCTCAAAGGACAAACTGCAACATTGGTGGGAGGCCCTGACTAACACAAGATGATAATCAACCCTCAGAGGAGGACTCAGTAGAGCTTCTGGCCCAAAACACTGCTCTCATGGAACAAAATGAATCCTCAGTCCTACTACGGTGTATTTCTGAAGTACAGATTGCAAATGCCACCACCTGAAAATAAAAATTAAAAAAGGAAAAACTTGGCTATCATAAGCTAACAGAACAATAAAGCTTGACTAACTTTGTTAACAAACAAAAATCCAAGTGCTAGGGAGTTCGTGGCTTCTCTATGAGCTGCTGGTCAGTGAATTCCTTTAAAACCCAAATCATTACACACTATTGCCATTGCTATTGATTATTCTGAAAAGTTTGATGGTAATAACTTAGTTTTGAAGATATCACATACTTGAGCTATAAAACATGGAAAAATCAGGTTGGTATGGACCCGGAAGCTTGCTACATCTAGGATAGTTTTCACAGTGCTGAAATTACATAACCTAGTAGAGGAGAAAAGTTGCCATCAATCACACCCAGTTATGAATCTGTTATAATGTCTAGATTGAAAACATCTACCTATTGGTACAATAATAGTAGACAGTAGATAGTGATTAACAGAGGTTCACAACTGGCCAAGGTGTAGAAGAATAAAGGAGTTCAAAATGTTCAGCCATAAAGGGAACACACACACATCATATACACCACACATGCACATAAATCCAAGTGCAAATAAATAGATATAAATTATTATATGCTGTGGGACAATGGTCTGTACACTGTCATTTGTATTTTAATAAAACACTGATGGCCAGTAGTTAGGCAGGAAGTATAGGCAGAGCAACCAGGCAGGAAGTATAGGAGGGACAACAAGAATAGAATTTTGGGAAGAGGAAAGGTTCAATCTGCAGTCATCATCCAGATGCAGAGGAAGCAAGATAAGAATGCCTCACTGATGAAAGGTACCAAGTCACATGTCTAACACAGAAAAGAATTATGGGCTAATGTAAGTTATAAGCGTTAATAATAAGCCTGAGCTACTAGGCCAACCAGTTTATGATTAATGTGTGTTTCTTTGGGACAGAACTGCTGTGGGACTGGGCAGAACATAAACCTCTGTCTACAGTTATAAATACAGATATAGAACCTAAGCCCCCACTTGCAAGGCTCAGGGATCATTGAGGAAGAGTACATATAAAAAATGTGAGAAACAGAGGATGTGGATGACAAGAAATATTATCTATGGACACAGCTGCACATATGAGCCCACAGCACTAGAGACTTGTACAAAATCTGTGCAAACCTAAGACAGACCAAATTCCAGCTCAGAGAGAGGAACTCGGCACACACCCTGTCTGAAAATGTATTGCTGTGATTGG
>JAQHUG010000008.1:3926286-3944852 GCA_028555095.1 Dicrostonyx torquatus
CCATGAAAAGGCTAGATAATATTTTCAAAGAAGAAAATCAAATATTTACTTATATGCCAGTAAATAATTGACCATCCATAACCAAGAGCTTAGGATAGCTCCTTTTATCCACAAACAAAATTAGATTAAGGTTTTAAATGTTCTGCGTGAACAGAAGTGTTAATTCATAACATACATTTTATGCACATACAAAAGATGTATACACACACACACGAAAAAGCTATTATACCATTTGTTTGCTACAAAAAATTAGATTAAGAAATAATTTATTAAATTTGCTTATTATTCCCGAAAGCATCTCTCTTCTTCCATTGACTAACTGTAGGAAAAATTTTGTCTTGGATGGTATACTAGACTAAGACTAGATAAAATCTGGCTTATCTAATTGTAACTCTTCCAATAGTAAGTTGTAAAACAATCATGTTTTACTCTCATTCAGGAAGAGAAACTCTCATTTATCAGCCTTTGTTAAGATTAAATTCTTGCCTGTTAAAGTCATGGGTTCCAATTAGCTTTAGAATTCATTTACTACACTATTCTTTTCCTCTAAGACACTTAGTATTTTTTTTAATTTTAGGATTAGAAATGTTTCAATATTGAGAACTTCATAACAACATGAAAAGTTAGGATGACATGACTACAACAAGATCTGTGGACATATTTTCTTGTTTCTTTCTCAAAGACAACTTTGAAATCAAATATTGATCTTAAGAGAATTTAAAACAAATAAGAGAGGTGCTATTTCAGATAGAAGTAGACTTTTGATTATCTTCTTATATTCCTTCTATATCAAGTAAAATGAACACACAGCTTTGCAAACACTATAGTATCTATGTTTTTTAACTGCAATTATCTTTATCTTTTTAAAAGAGTTAGTGATTTGTATAATAACCATGGGAATATTTATATTTTTCAAAGTAGACTATCAAAAATATGTTTTGTTAGATTTTGTTAGATTATATTTATATTCT
Source organism: Dicrostonyx torquatus (assembly GCA_028555095.1). Lineage (NCBI taxonomy): Eukaryota > Metazoa > Chordata > Mammalia > Rodentia > Cricetidae > Dicrostonyx > Dicrostonyx torquatus. The sequence continues at coordinate 3,927,258 of JAQHUG010000008.1, forward strand.
CATATTGAAATATAATCTCCTATGAAGACTGGAGAAAGAAAATGCTATGCAGAAAGAGGAAGAAGGACAAGAAGAGTTAGAGAATGAAAGAGTCAGGTAAGAAGAAGACATAAGGAAAGAGAAGAGAAGAATAAAAGGAAATGGATGGAAGGGAGAGATTTAAAAAGTAAAGACAGCAGGAAGGGGCAGAATAAAAAAGAAAATAATTATGCAACTTGAAATTTATGAACTGACTTGAACAATATAGAGAATGACACACAGAGACTTACAAAGGATGCCCTGTAAGCATAAGTAAGGGAATTTTGACTTTATTTCCTGGCTCTGGCCTGGGTGAAGGGGTAATGATGCCATTCAGAATGGCTAAATCTTTGCTGGAAATTTCAGAGTCATTAGACATTGGAATATGAAAGACAAAATCAAGAAAGAAAATAGATTGAGAGGAGTTAACTTGAATTATGCACATATACTTGGCTGAACTGTGTGTGTGTCAGAGAGATGTGAAGCAGCAGTATTAGGCAGCATAAACAAACATTTGATCTAAGGGGCTGATGAGGGATAAGATTTAAACATTAGAATCTTATCCTTTTTAATCAGCAATTGGAGGCAGTCTTCATGTACCATAACAAAACCCAAAATCAGCATATCATTTATAATGTGGAGAGAGCAATCCAATTACCTGGCATGTGGAAACATAAGGACTACAGGCATTATTGGAATAAAAACCTCAACCAGCATAAGTCAGTCTGAGATGATGTAGTTGCCATCATGAACACACAAGACATATGATCAATTGACATAAAGAGAAAATGCTCATGGAAACATAAAAATACAGGAATATCAGCAAAAAAAATAGGTAAAACTAAAATTGAAATTTCTCGAAAAGATAGTATCTATTTTTATTAATTATAGATGGTTAGCAGAGAAGAGGAATTGTGAAATTAAAGGTCAGTGACTTTGAAGGTAGCATAATAGAAAGTATTGTTGAGGAATAGAGAAAGGCCTTGAAGAAACTGAAAAAGGTCTCCAGAAACTTAGTGTCAATAAAGTTTGATTTCAGATAAATAGAAAGTGTGACAAAAAGTTTCAAGCAAATAATAAACAAAAATAAATATAATAAATCTATAAATGCAATTATGTTAACTAAACAAAACCAAGGGAATTTAAAGATAATGTACAAGAAAAAGTGTGGTACTAACAAGAAATCCGAAAATATCAAGAAGAAATTAAACATTTTACTCAGTCTAACCACAAGTAGTTTAACAACTGACAATTAATCTAAAACTACAGAGAAAAGAGTACCGTGGCACATAGAAGAATTATGAATATTCAAAACAATGAAAATTAAAATATATTTTTAATACCAGCAAAACTATTTTTCAAAAATAAAAGCAAAACTTGGCATGGTGGTATACCCTGTAATTCTAGCATTTAGAAGACTGTAAAAGGACGATCATGAGTTCCAAACACACCCGGATTCACTTAGAGAAAGTGTATCTCAAATAAAAAGGGAAAAAGAGTAAAAGAGAAAGGAAATAAAGAAGGAAGGGAGAAATCAAGGAAGGGGAAAAGGAATGAAGGTAATAGGAGAGAAAAGAGGGAAGGAAAGAAGGACAGAAGGAGGGAAAGATGGAAGGGAGGAAGAAAAACATGATTATGGTTCAAACATTTTAGTATTTTAGATACAACATAACATTAATAATAACTGGGCTGAAAGGAGTTAAGAGTATTTGTTTCAAACTGTACAACAACTACTAAAATCACAAGGGCTCAAACTGATGTAACAAACATTTCAAAACGGTGGTCATTGCTTCAATTAAAGCGTAGAAAACAGATTCATTTAGTTTCTACGAAATAAGCATTCACAGTGCATGGTTAACCAAATTAACCTGCAGCTATGTCAATATAAGCCATGTGTGTTGTCAGTGCATGAGAGAAACTCTAATAGTTCCAGGGAGACTGTGAAGCACAGACTCAGTCACAAGATCAGACCTTTCCTTCCAATTTTGTTCATAAGGAATTATTATGTCATTCTTCTACATAAAAACGCAGTCAAACGTATTTCTCAAAGTGTGTGTGTGTGTGTGTGTGTGTGTGTGTGTGTGTGTGTGCGCACGCTAGAAAATGCTGTCTGGGAGACTGAATAGGTAGAGTGGGAAAGCCTAAGTTGGAAACAGCAGACTAGACCAGCACAAACACATCTATGTTCAAAAAAATGGCAGATGAAGAGATACAGGATACAGAAGACAGTGACACAAAACTTCTCATAATTATATTAGAACCATAAATGTTAAAAAAGAAAGTTAAAAAGGATGATTAAAAGAAGATATATAATAGACAATAGAAAGATAATAGATAAGGAGATGAGAGATATAAACATATGATAGCTACATGATGTGTAATAAATGACTGGTTAAGTAGATTATAGATGAATGGATGGATAGATTAAAGACAAGACTGACTGATAATCTGATGATAGTTACAGATAGATGAATGACAGAAGTAAGTATATAGTAAAATATTTAAAATATATTTATTTTTATTTCCTTTTTAAATATAAATGTAACATATATTCATAAAAATGAATATATAAAATATGTTCACTTAAATTAAATAATAAAACATATAATCATAAAATGAATAAATTCTGTAAATAGATGGATAAACAGATGATGAATAGAGGAATAGTTGACCTCATCTGAAATGTGAGAAAAACATGGGCAGAAAATAAGATCTTAATAAATATAACTTTTTGAAATATTATGTCTTACTAACACTGTTCCTGGGTCTCTTTACTACTTAAGGTATAATCAAAAGAGACAATGAAAAGAGAAAATAATAAGTTGTATTTTGTATGTTCTAAACTACTTTTCCTTATGAGTATATATATATGTATATATACATATACATACACAACTCCACAATAGTAGATTAGAATTTGGTCTGAAAAATTATCGTTTTATTTATTTAAAGTTTTGAGACTTTGACTCATAACAACACTTCTATAAAGATAAAGCTTAAGATATTACCTTACAATTTTGGACTGCAATGAAAATAAAGCAATCTTAATGTCATACTTATAATTGTGTTGAGATGTGAATATTATAAACACAAGTACACAGGATAAAACATTCCATAAAACTACAGAACAACACTTTTGGCTACATATTTAATGGGATCAAATTTCTAAGCTTGAAATGGCACCGAAATAAACTACAAGGCTTGATTTATTTTTCACAAGGTCAAAGCCGTGACATTTCACAAAGCCTTTGGTCTTAACCTTGAAAATCCAGATGGCTCAGGATAAAGGCAGAGAAAATGAGCAGGAAATCTCTAAAGGTGATTTTCTATTATTGAATGCAAATATATTCATTAAGGAAGTGGCTAAATAGAAAGATATACTCTCCTTTTAATGAATTTTTTTAAAACCCAAATAATTAGTAAGTGTTTATTTGAATTTAACCTTTGAAGCAAGAATGATTGAGTGGAAATGAGATGGATGAAAAGATCCTATCTGCACCTTTGTTTTTTCTTTAAACTCTGTTTTTCTAAAACATATCTGTGACATGCATATTTTAGATTCATAATAAGCTGCTTTATTTCAACTTTTGTGTCCTCTACCTTCCTTCAGAAAACTTAAGGATCCACCAGAATCATTTTCATGTTTAGTTGCATTGCTAGAAACAGTCTTGTATTCTCCAAATACCATGAATAATTCTTTTAAAACACTGCTAGCTGAAAATGTCAAACCACTGGTGAATAATTTAATGAGTCTTAAGCAAAGTGAATGTGAATGTTTGCAATAAAAATTGAGGTTATTACACCCACCTACATGATTTTGCACATGGACACATTCATATATATATATCCCTGCCACAATATGTACTTATGGAGCAAACTACTTCGATGGTGTTTACAGTTCAAGCTCTCACACAACATTGATAACAATATGGCAGTGTTCATATTTCAAAGGATTTTGGTCTGCCCGCTGGAATAATAGGTTTGAATGGCCGGAATTTAGAAAACATAAAGTAGTTGAGAGTTCACTTAGATGTGTTTGGGTCTTTGAAGCTTAAAATTGTGACTGTTTTTAACTCTTTTATTTGTTGATGTGAAAAAAGTTCTTAATGTTTTGAACAAAAATTAGGAATTGAGTTGACAGGATTCTTAAAGGTCTCCAAAAAGGATCAAATGTTACAGGGTCAGGGGACACCATGGTCAGGTGACACTACTATCCGGTGTGTCCAGTGGGAAGTCTCAGACACTAGAGAACCTACCCTTAAGGTGGTTAGAATGATCTTGCCTTGCCTCTTTTCTATTTTTTCCTTCTAGCCATCAACTGAGAGGTCTGTTCTGTCACATAAGCAATCCCACTGAGCAATGCTGCTACCTTCCCAACAGGCCCCAGAGATGGAAGCCTCAAGAACTATGAGCCACAATTAAACTTTCTTAATGTTAAGTGAATTACTTTGATAGTTATTATAATGTTGGAAAGCTGAAAACAGAAAAAATGCATGGAAGAAAGTGTGATACGACATTTCTTGAAAATCAAAAAAATAAAAACACCCAACCAAACCTCTCCATTGGGGACTGGGATTAAAGATCTGTTTATACTGACTCATATGAGTAATTGCTTCACTAGTAAATTTCATTTTAATAGAGAATAGCTTTCAAAATATTGGTCCTGTATGCTTCAAAAATATTTTCATTTTCAGTTTATTGCTCTGAAATGTAACATAAAATCTGTTGTCTATATCATCTCATTAATATATTTATTGTTCAAAATAATGAAATTCATTTTGGCAATCTTGTATATATTCTACTTTGATCATCCCTATTTTCTTCTCTCATTTTTTTAAATGATTAAATATGCTTTTCTTAGTATTTAATGTGACCTTAGTTAAGAAATTTTCTAGAAGCAAACCATAAAAACACACAACCCTATTTCTGCTTCCACGTAACTTATCTCTGACCTTCATCATCGCAATGATGTTGTTTGTTACTGGAAGTTGCTGGAAACTAGAGCTTGTAGCCATTCTCTTCTTTACTGCATGAAACCAATGCCCTTTTCAGGAAGAAACACCCATTGCTTATCTATTCCACTGACTTCTAAGACATGACTACAAAATGGCTCGCAGAAGAGGGAATATCCAAATGCCAAGTCACCCATAACGGTGTTAATAATACTGCCTCTCTCAAGTAGTTGACAGGTAACCTTTTATCTTCTTTTTAATCGGCAAAATAACTGTGACTTTCATCCTACTAATGATATAGAAGTGACAAGTAGAGAAGCTAAATGAAGATTTTTTGACATATGCAAGACTCATATTAGTAAAATAACTTCCAGAGACCAAATGGAAGATAAGTCCAGCACCAATTTAAGTAAAAAAAAACATTTAAGAGCTTTGTACCACTTATCTACACAACATATTAAAAACTGTCTAACAACTGAATTGTTTTTATGGCATAATTTGGAATTGTACTCTAATTCCCTTTGACAGGGGCAATGTTTCCTTGAAGGCACTTCTCTCATGTTACCTGTTGGTTGCTAATCTAATTACCTTGACATTTTTGTCTTGAGGTAATAACATGGTTTTCAGTATACCTTCAAGGTCACATCTTCATCTCCACATAAAGACTTCCATATACAATGTTTTGACAGCCATATACAATGCGGATGAGCCTGATGACACAAGGCCATCAGTATCACTGCTGTACTTGTGTTTACAATGTCAGCTTATAAGGCACTGAGTGAATTTGTCGCATTTTCTTGTCCATAAAATGTTGGATTTGATCAGATTCATTCTACTGTTCTTCTGACTCATTGAATACCACACTCTAAAACAAAGTGTATGGCTCAGAAGTTATTCTTGGGAATGATAATCTGCATGATGAATGAAGAGATTGAAACTGTATTGTTTAGGTGAAGGAGAAAAGAAAGTCAATTATGAATATTCAAGTCAAGATAATCTGAAGAGAGGAATAACACAAATTATGGAGGCTTTGGGGGCAAAATAATGTCCTCCTCTCAGCAGGATGAATGTGGTGAAAGAGAAAGACAAAGAAACAATGAGATACCATCTCGGATGCTAATATTAGAAGTTATAAACTTAAGAATGAAAATGATATTTCTTGCCAGGTGGTGGTGGTACATGCCTTTAATCCCAGCACTCGGGAGGCAGAGGCCGGCGGATCTCTGTGAGTTCGAGACCAGCCTGGTCTACAAGAGCTAGTTCCAGGACAGACTCCAAAGCCACAGAGAAACCCTGTCTCAAAAAACAAAAAAAAATGATATTTCTTAAGTACTTAAGTATTTTGTTTAATAATGTAGGTAGAAATATCTGTCAGAAGGATGAGAACTCAGAACACTAAGAAGAAAAGGTACTGATTTGGGGTCATATTCATAGATAAAATGATTTTGATACCAAATAATTGTGCAAGCCCGAGTGTAGGCTTGACTAAAATTTAACAAAGATAATGACCCAGCATGTATAAACTATTTCTTCACTGATTTTGTATAAAATATCACAAAGTATTGTAACTTAACACTTTTACTCATTAATAGATGTGTAACTCCAGCAATTTTAAATGTAGTTTTTCATTTGCCTATTTTTATACATTAATATTTTTTCCTTTAGGTTTATATCTTTTTTTAAAAGCATATTTTTTCATAGACTATAATTTGTCCATATTATTTCCCTTCCCCCGATGCTTCCCAGATTTCTCCACCTCCTTATGAACTCAGCCTCATGTTCTTTCTCTCTCACATTAAAAAAGCACATAATAAAACAAAACTGAAAAGCAAAATGATCTTTAAAAAGGAGAATCAATAAGGCAAAAAGTACCAAAAGAAAAAAAAACACATGAAGTATTTTGTGCTAGCTTGTATGTGTTGTCATAGACTCTATAAGTTCATTGTATTTCAATCCCATTGTGTCTTGATGCTGGCTCTTAAAATTTTTCCACCTCCTCTTCTATTTCGATCCCTCAGCCTTGAGGGTAGGGGTTTGATAAAAACTACCCATTTAGGGACGAGCATTCCAATGCCTTTCAGGCTCTGTAGGCTGTGGATTTTTTTGTTTGTTATCATCTACCACAAGAATTTTCTCAGATGAGTACTGAGAAATGCTCTGCGATCTATGTAGAAGCATGAGAATAGCAATATTTCATTAGGAATCATTTTATTCTTAGGTTCCTTTAGCAGAATAAACTTTAACATTTCTTAGGCACCTCATTATAGACCAGGCTTTATTAACAGATTCTGACTAGCATTTGATAGCATAATGTTGCTCTGAGGTTGTTGTGTGTGTCAAATAATTAGCATCACATCTGGCATTTAATTATCAAAAGGCAACTGTATAATAAAAAATATTCTGAGGCATCCATATGTGTCCCAACTGAAACACAAAGCATCCACTCCACTAACTCTTTGTCCTTGGAAAACCAGTTTTACCTCTAAAGAACCCACGATGCCCTCCCCTACTTACAGCAGCATTTAATTTTGGAGAATGTAGAAGCAGAGAGGCCATTCTTATAACTTCTCTCATCCCTGTCCCCTGAAGCAGCACGTAAAAGAGTTCCCAGAACTTTCTGTACAGTAGGTCACAAGACCCTGTATTCCAGAGACACCTCCCTGGCACTCAAAGGATATGACCTCCTTTATCCTCCAAAGGCAGAGATATGATTAAGAGCGAAACAAGCAGTGAACTTTTCTAAGTTCACTTACATTTATTATTATCAGGTCAGACTACTTTTTCTCCAGTTATCCTTCTACACAATTGTCTGCCCATCCTTCTACTTAAGCATAAACACCCACATTTCTAGGTTTCGTTGCCTATGCATTTCTAAAGGCTGTATAAAATTTAACATTTACATTAAGTGACATTGTATATATTTCTCTTGTTTGCACTTTAAGAGTCTTGGCCATAAAGCTAGAGTGGACAAGGCAAGAAATCTTTCTTTCCCTAAAGTTTTATTACTTGAATGCAGACATGAATTTGAATTTCAAAGTGTTTTAAGAAGAGAGTGTCTCACTCTCTCTCTCTCTCTCTTAGTAACTAAAGAAACCCCATATATTTGAGCTTATTTGAATTTTGTGTACTTTCCTTCTATTTACTGCATTCTTTAACATTTGTCAAATGGAATGTTTCATATTTTCACAAGTAGAACGCTTACAATCTCTTTAAAAATTTTCAGGTTATAACCATTATTTCTCATTATCTTGTAAAATCTTTTATTTCCAAGATCATTTCAACTGTATCAATTGATATCTGTTTATAAACAACAAAATCAACAAAACCATACTGCTCTTTACTTTTGATCACACATATACTTATTAGCTTTTAAATCATAATATCTATTCATTTCATCAGAACCAGCCACAGTCAAAATTCTCTGATCTTCCCCCCTCAGATAGCTTCCTCATGACTTTGGAACTTTTCTTGTGCCCTATCACTTAAAGATGCTGATTTTATATAATTTAATTGCTGTAAATTAATAGAGATCATTATCAAGGAATTGATTCATAACTATATTTGTATTTTTTTCATTTTAATACCAAATGACAAGGAGTTTAGTTAAGCAATTATTGCTTTAGGTATTATCTGAATATGAAATTACATATTACATAAGGAAAAATGTGTTTCATCATTAGATAAATTGGTGAGGCCATGGATGATAGAGGAGAAGCCACTGCTACTTCTCTTATTAAACTAGTTTTGGCACTGTAAATACATACCCTCATACCTATGGAGGAGTGTCGTTCTCCCCTTTTTATAAAGAAGTTTCCTGTTGCACCATAGAAAGAACATAAAAGAAAGTCACAACTTGTCAAATGGTCAAAATGCAGAGAACAATTGACCATGGGTCACTCAGCCTCAGCTGATAAAACTACAGCAACACCCATACACCTGAGTCTTGTGGGGAAAAAGCTAAAAGATTGTAAGAGCCAAAGGACTAGGACACTTGCTGAGAAAAACTGTCTTCTATGAGTGACAAACTCCACACATGAAGTCACAAAAACAGTGTTGCCCAAATAGCACCTTCAGAATGACAGCTCCAGCTTACAAGTTTGTGTGAACAGGGAAAATATCACAGAGACCAACTTCTAACTGAAGAGCTATAAGCAATTAATGGCTGGAGAGAGAGAGAGAGAGAGAGAGAGAGAGAGAGAGAGAGAGAGAGAGAGAGAGAGAGAGTGAGAGAGAGAGAGAATCAGTTCTTTTTAGAAATGAACTCCTTGATATGTTATCCAATCCCAAGTGGTCAAACATAAATATGTATATAAAAGCAAAACACCCAAGATGATGTGTATGAAAAATATAAACTGATGAAAATTTTAAAAAAAATTCTCAAGAATTTTGATGAGGAAGTGGAGGAACCACAGGGGAAGAAAAGGAGCACATAGCACATAAAATCATAAAATTTAAATTAATGAATTCTTAGAGTTTTTTAATTGATTTTTATTGAGCTCTACACTTTCTCTGCTCCCCTCCCTGCTGCTCCCCTCCTTTCCTGATTCAACCCTTCCCCAAGGTCTCTATGCTCCCAATTTACTCAGAAGATTTTGTCTTTTTCTACTTCCCATGTAGATTAAATCTATGTAAGTCTCTCTTAGGTTATGGGGTAGAGGGTAGATCTGGGAAAAGTTGGAAGAGAGGGATGAAGGTAATCAGCATACTCACCTATAATAATTCAAAATCTTAAAGTAGCAATAAAGGTATTTTAAATAAAAAATATGATGCAGGACATAATACAAAAAAGGTTTTTAAAGCTAATTAAAAAAAAAAAAAACCTCAGGATGAATGATCAGCAGGCTGGATCGGAAGGCATTTCATTTCAAGATTTTGCCTTACTTCTCAGTGTGAATTATCAGTGGAGGAAAGGTGTCTACACATATAACACCCTATGAGTTATTACAATATTGAAGAAGTTCTCTGTACAATAGTGTCTTGACCTCACAAGTGTCCTGATTCCCTCCCACTAAGGCAGCTCCCTACCTATGAGTCCTACAATTTTCAATGCAGCAAAGAATTATTGCCTGTCATTCTGGTCCCCTAAGTACCTTAAATTTTTGCTGTAGAATTCTGTTGTAACTGCCGGCATTAGTGTTAATTACAATTTTGAATTACAAAATTTATGTCTGGATCTAGGCAGGGATCAGAGTCCCGTTTCTCATAACAAGGATAGATAAATGAATGTCTGGTTAGCTGGTTGGCTGGGTAGATTGAACAGTGAATTGATTGATAAAAGGAAATCAAACAATCTAAGAATAGGAAGATAAATAGATTAGATAAATCAGTGAATAAAAAGACAACTAGATTAGATGAATGTTAAATTATTTTGAAGATGATAGATAATGGATTAAATCAACAAAATACATAGGTAGATAGATGAGAGATAGATAATAGACTATATTGAAATAGATTACTACTTAGATGATACATTATGGATAGATATAGATGCATGCCTCCATGATACATAGATAAATTATAAAAAAAATAATAACTGGTAGACTGACAAGTCCACAATTGATGATGGAAGTGATCTCTTTTCAGATCTCCTTTCCATTGGCCATGGACACTTAGAAAAAAAAAGGTATAGATATTCATGGAGATAGCCTAAATAATAGGATGAAATTAACCAATCATTTTTTCACTGCCCTGGAAAAAATTCCATTAGAGAAAGAATCTCTGGCCCTTTCTCCAAGACTTTCTTTGTATCATTTGACTTATTATGCTGAAAATGATGATTCACTTGTCAGAACACTTACACCAAGTTTTGAAAGACAACTGTTTAACAATTTTAAATTCATAAAACATATACCACTTATAACTAGCAAATTTCTTTTTTAAGCAATTAACTACTAATGCAAATTAAAAAAAAATACCCAGTAGATACATTCATTAAATTTATTAGGAGAATTTTAGGTAACAATTTCTTTTCCTTCTTTTATTATATCTTATATGTTTTCATGTTATGTAATACTTTAGAAGTGTATGCTATACCATAAATTGAAGACGAAAAACAAATTTATTGCTAACAATAGAGCGGATAAAAAGAAGAAAAATGAATAAAATACAAGGTCTAAGCAAATCTGATGTCTTTGAAAGAAATTAGTTGTCAGCCAAGTTTTACCAGGAACCATCAAAATCCAAACTGAAAGCAAATAAGCTTTGAAAAATAAGAGTATGTCCCTTGTTTTTCATTTCTCTCATTTAAGGACACACTTTGACAAACAGAAATGTTTACGAAACAGCATATACAAATATTAAGTGAAAATAGAAACGTAAAAAGTGCTCGCAAATTTGGGACAGTTATGAATTTTCATATACATATGATTGTGAGTTGTTTAGACTTCACAATCTCCGTTCACAGGAAATGTGGAACCATGAAGCAGTGAGCAGCAAATTCTAAACTTTATGCAGGAATGTGCTGTTCTGCAGTTCTGTAAATCAATGAACATCTCTCACTTTTTCTTCTTTTCTGGTATCCAAAAAAGGGACAACACATTCAAATTTCAAGGTTATGTTGTCAGCGTCCGTTTTAGGGCAGATTTCCTTCAGCTGGAATTAATGGGAAAAAAAGGAGAATACATATCTTGACTTCTGTGATAATTCAGACTTTTTGTCTGAGAGGATAGATATATTCTCAGCATACATGCAGGAAGACGTCAAACTTACATTTAGATAAATAGATCTGTGAGATGCACACTTGATTTTTCTAGTTTGAAACCTGACATTGATCATACTAAGGCAATTAGGAAGAAAAAGAAGACATTTATCAAGAAAGCACCTCAGGATGGTATTCTGGAGTAAGATTTCTAATTCACATAAGAGCACAAACTAGGTAGATCATTAAGGAACATATATGTGGAACTGAAAGCAGAAAGGCTGGAGAGAGGATGGCTCAAAGGTCAACAGTCCATGTAAATGGCTTTTCAGAGGACCCCAGTTTAGTTCCCAGCACCTACGTTAGAGGCTTCTTCCCACCTGTCACTCTAGTTCTAGGGCATGTAACACCATTTTCTGGAATCTATGGAATCTGTAGGCGTACTCACACCTATACACAGGCACATATACATACATATGTAGCAAAATATTTTTAAAATTGCTTTAAAAGAGAGACAAGGAAAACATCAAAAGAAGTTATGATTTGGTTAAAATAAATCCTGCATCTGTTAGCTCACATCCAGTAAAGCCAAAACTAAAGGTCACAAACTGTTTCAGATGCATGAACCCCAAAATTAAAGAAAGTCATCAACAACTTCATTTTTATTTAATATAATAATATTATTTAGATAATCTCTAAAAGGCGAATGGAACTTTTGAGATCATGAAAATGTGTTTTTGTCACCTTGCCACAGAGTGGTTTGGGGTCAGAAGATGTTGGTAGATCCTGATTTCATAACACTTTATTTATCTGTATCTTCCTGGTGGGAGGAGATAGTGTCTAGATTTCTGGTTGATTGTATTGTGTACTTGTGTCTATGTGAAAACAAGTGTCTGTATGAGTATGCGTAACTATATTTTGCTCCAAAAATGACTATATTTCTTTCCTAAATAAACTGGGTAAGGAATGAGTTATATCTGGTTCTTCTTAGATATAAGTACACATAGATTCATCGTAACTGGCAATTTTCTGTTTCATAAGTTTTTTCCACTGGTCTTCAGGCAACTCTCTTCCCTACATCTAACTTCATTATAAAAGAATGTCTACTATCTTTTTTTGTTTGTTTGTTTGTTTTTTGAGACAGGGTTTCTCTCTTTGCAGTCTGTCCTGGAACTAGCTCTTGTAGATGAGGCTGGCCTCAAACTCACAAAGATCCACCTGCTCTGCCTCCCAAGTGCTGGGATTAAAGGCGTGCACCACCACCGCCCGGCAAGAATGTCTACTATCTTTGCATAGAGTCACCCCAAACCTTTGCTTTTTACTATATACATTAAGGGTGAAAATACAACTTCACATAATAAAATCAAGAGGTGAACATATAAAACTATACTTTATAACCAAAAGTCATAACGATCATACATATCACTTTTAAAAGAACAAAATAGGTTGTTGGAAATCAAAGACCATTTAAAGGGACTCAGAGCATTAGAGGGAACAGAAAATTATGCTCTTTCAACATCCACATTTCCCGGTGTTCAGTGCATATATATATTGAAACTTTTAATTCACCCAATAATCTGAATGACAAACTTTATAATCTGTATTGTCGGAAGCTATTCTGTAAGCCAAACCCCACCATACATGTTGTAGATTCTGTGAAGAAATAAGGGTAAATTCTAAAGGAATCGCCTTCTATAAGTTTTATAGATTCTCCAGCTCAGACTAGATTCAAGGTCTCACCCTCAGCATTTCTCTCATTTCCTTTTGCAGTAATTAATCAAAATCCTTCATTTCTGGCCAATATGTCTTCCTGAATATGAATAAGAAATAAAATACCACTTGATGTTTAAAATTATGGGGGCAATCTTAATGACGGAAATAGATGACTGGGAGGGGAAGAAACTGCCTGATCATATATATTCATGAAGATGTCAAAGGTTTATAAAGCCAATATCTGCAGAAGAGAAAGATGTGGTTCTCTCGGGCCTTCTTTGGTGAAGGGTGCTCCCAGCAATAATCACCACCATGAACAGCCAAGGGTCAGATCGAAAAGGTATGTGCTGCAGCTCAGCGAATAATTGGCTTTCTCTGTATTCTTGGTGGAGGGGATATGGGGTTGTCTAGTGTAAAAATTTACCTAATGCAGGTTTCCGCTTTAGAGGGGGATGAGGAAAAACTGTTTTTCTCAGGACATGGCATGACTAGATCCAACATGGACCCAAGAATGCTGTGGTGATGTACAAAATGACTTTATCACTTATTCATAGCAACAGATAATAAAAATAGAGAAAATTAAGTTTAGAACAAGTGTGGTGGGGTTGTTGATATTCCACAGAAGATAATGGGAGCATCATAGGACACTCACCTTGCACTCCAGGTACGAGTCACCACCTATTCTGTTGTCAGCTTTTCAAAGATGTAGTTATCTTGGAATTAAAGGAGTTTAGAAGTTTCTCTTACTACTTGATTAAGAAATTACTCATACTTAATATAACAGACATTTATATCAGTGGCTTTCTAACGGGAGAGGTGTCCTTCCAGGGTTGTGACAATATCTAGAGGCCATTTGTGCTAACATAATGGAAGTAAGAAAGGAAAAAGGAAGATACTACTGGCAGCTACTAGGTAGAAAGAATGGATGATCTTAAATATCTTCAACTGCAAAGTCAGCTTGAGAACAAGGAGACATCCCTCTCACAGAGTTGGTATTGCTGAAACTGAGAACTTGTACTGTCCCAGACCACAGGAACATTGGGTCCACCTGTCAGCTCTCAAAGAAAGCAAGAAACGTTGTCTGGTGACCAAATCTCTGAATAAGTTGGTCAGTTTAAATAAATCTGGGGAAGCTGTCAGTGATGCAGGCATAATCTACATAATGATAGTAGGTATCTGTTTTACAGAATTCTAACAATTCAATCAAATTGAAGTCTCCTAATATGCACATAAGTGCAAGAGCGTGCATGTGCATGCACACACACATTTATATATTTTGCATTACACAAATATATTTGAAGTAGGCTTTTGGAAAATTAGAATTATTTTATAAGAACTATATCCCAATTGCACTTTAAATTTTCACCTAATAAGTTATTTAGTAACATTGTATAGCAGTTTGGTTAGAGAAAGTGACTACTCAAGATCATAAGAAGCTACTACAACATAAAATTGTTTTAAGAGATGACTTAATACAGTAGTTTGGACTGATTTGTGCTCACCGATTTATGCTCAAAATGTTTACAAAGTGCGCAACCACTTCTGAGCCAAATACAAATGATAAGAGTCAACCTATTGAAGCTACATAGCTGTGAAGATGTTAATATATGGGTAAGCATGCAACGTGGAAGATGCTGAGTCTTCTTTCCCCACTGAGGCAACCGTACATGGAAAGTGCTAGAGACCGATAAGGTTTACTTTCAGTTGAACAAAATCATCTCACATTGGTTTCTGTGTTGACTGAGCAGGGACACTCCTGCTGCTTGTGATGTCTAACCTGCTGTTCTGCCAAAACGTGCACCCCCTGCCAATCTGTCACAATGGGAACTGCCAGATGACTCTCCAGGAGCTGTTTGACCGGGTGATCATGCTTTCTCACTATGTCTATATGATGTCTGCAGATATGTTCATTGAATTTGTAAGTACTTCACTCATTTCTGGCATGTGCTGAAAAGGGCCTCTTTGCTACAGTACAACTTAAACAATGATCCAAACTTCAAAGACTGCATCTTCACAGAAAAAAGAAATGCTAGCTGATACAAAGTCGAACAAGAATTGAGCAATTTCACAAAATCTTAAAGATTTGCTAAAGTGAAATGAGTTTCCTTTTTTTTTCTGTCATTCATGTTTGTAAACTTAAACTTGAGATGTAAAGCCCTCAGTATAGCTGGGGAAAGCATTTAAATTCCCAGTCTTGCATGTGTGGGTCCTAGCTCCAGGGGCATTTTTCACTTAGTGCTCTGCAGATGCCTGGTTATGGGAAACATCATAGAAGTAGTAAACTTTGTGGATGTGCTAGAATTAACCTAAAGCAAATTCGCATAAAGAAAGGGAAATAAAAATAATCAGTGCTCAGACAGACCCCAATGCTAAGAGTCATGTGTTAAAACTTTCGGAGCATGGTTTCAATTATAATAGGAAGGCTGGTTCAGAAGCAGAAAAAGGTCTTCTCCTGCTTGAAGTCTTTAGAGGACTTTTGTTATTTCTTTGAGTTAGCCTAGAACTAGAACAGTGACAGTTTCAGTACATCAATGTGTATCCATAAAGTGGCTCATCACTAGCCATAAATACAAATTTATAGTGTTTTCTGTTCTCACTGACATTTGTTTGAATTAGTAACTGATCATAGTTTACTTTTGAAATCTTCTTAGAAATTCTTCTAAATTTTCAGAATTTTTAGTAATTTTAGTTTATGATGATACTTTATACAATACATAAATAATAAAATTATCTAAATGATTAAATACTAATAGCAACTGATATAGTAGATAACTTTTTAGGCGGGGCTGTGGTGGCTCATGCCTTTAATCCCAGCACTCAGGAGACAGAGGCAGGTGGATCTCTGTGAGTTTGAGATCAGCCTGGTCTAAAAGAGGTAGTTCCAAGATATGCCCCAAATATGCAGAAAAACCCATCTCAAAAGAAAAAATAGATAACTTTTATCTTAATTGTTCATTGCTTAACATTTTTCAAAGACTTATGCTCAGTGTTTGCAGTTTACATTTTGACAATCCACATAATTATATTCAGGATTTATGAAGAACTTTGTATTATACAAGTATATAGATTCAGAAGCATTTGAACAATAATCTGTGTTTTATAATAACTACTTAAGAGAATCATATCAATCTGAAGTTATGGGAAAAATAAATAAGTTATATAGATAACATATGATATGGCATTTGGCTCAAATATATGAAATAACATTTTAAAGAGATTTTTATATTTTAGGTACTTTTATGCTTATTTCTGAATAGTAATTTATAAAAAGATAGGACAAGGAAACAAGACAGTATAGACTTTGTTGGAATATTGGACATTGGAAGTAAGAAAAATAGAGATATAATTGGGGAATAAGTAAAAATAATGTTATTTAATTCCTTAATTAAAAGTGTTATGCTAATTTTAAACTCAAATATATACAAAGTGTATATATATAATATTCTGGTTATATAGTTTTTAATTCATAAACTTTATTGATGTGATTCTTCTACCATTTTCAGGAAAAGCAGTACGCTCAAGACCATGAGTTTATTGCCAAGGCCATCAATGACTGCCCCACTTCTTCCCTGGCTACCCCAGAAGACAAGGAGGAAGCTCAGCAGGTCCCTGTGAGTACTCACCTGATTTTATGCCTGACATAATTGACAGAGTACACAGGTTTTTGGTGTTCCCCAGGTTATTAGAATACTGAGATAGGTATAGTAATCACACATGAAAAATGGAAGAAAGAGTTATTTGCCAAATCAAATACACATTGGAGTAGGGTTAAGAGCAAAATGACATACTTAATAAAATTGTAGCAGAACCAAGAGCTGTCCATGAAGATGACATTGCAGTTATTCTGTTGGGAACTTTGAAATTATTTTCATGATCTTGAATAAATTGACCTTTATACATATGTAAGAAATGTGAACTCATTAGCATTTGTTCATTGTTTCAGGAACTCCTCCATAGGCAGCATCCATTACTGACCACTACACTTTCGCTTATTAACTTTCAAGTTTTCCTGGTCCTACTTCTACTTCTCTAACAACAGCACCTGCATTCTTCCCAGACTTCTTTGTCTTCTTCCGTACCTTAACTGAAAGTCTCCTCATGAAGCAGTATTAGGAAAATACATGCTCCTCTTTCTCACAGTTGTGCTTGGGAGTTCTTATAATAATAACATCTTAAGCTGGGCGGTGGTGGCGCACGCCTTTAATCCCAGCACTCGGGAGGCAGAGGCAGGCGGATCTTTGTGAGTTCGAGACCAGCCTGGTCTACAAGAGCTAG
>JAQHUG010000008.1:3945172-3958251 GCA_028555095.1 Dicrostonyx torquatus
TAACAATAAAAAAAAAGATGATTATGTTAGAGACGGCACAAAGGTAGACCTTGTCTCAAAACAGGTGTAGGTCTACTTGGTTAGCTAGTGACATTCATCTTTTCTCAATCATTCAATATCAATATATATATATTTATTTATATGCGCACACTGTGTGTTTTTATATTTGTGTTTGTGTGATATATGTGAAAATATATATATACCCAAAGTACAATATATTCTCTACTTTATTAGACACATCTGAGTTCTATATTCTTTCTATTCTCATTAATATTATAGTGATAACCAAAGAGAAACTGCAATAACAGGATGAGGACCAAAAAAATATTTGGTAAAAGATGCTCTATTGCTAACCTCTCCACACAGCACACTATTTACATTGCTTGAATTCTTCCTTACAAAAAGTTCCACGTTGCAATGTATTATTATTTCACTTGCTGAGATAAGGAACTTGGCCTCTAAGAGGTAATACTGAGTTCTTGTCTGTTTCAGTGCTGGTGGAAAAACAGTGGTGGCTTCATCTAACCCAAGCTCTCACTCTTACTCGTGAGCTGTTGTGCTCCCAGGAACCTATGTTGCCATTGCTATTTACCCTACTCTTTTCCCTCATATCCTCTACACTTTTCTATTGTAATGTCCTTTGGATTGTGCTCTCCCCATCATTTTCCATTACCACTTGAATACACAGCAGACATATTGACAGTAAGCATTTCAAATCAAGGATGAGTTTATTGTACAGTTTGGGAAATGAGCAAACACTCAGTGTTCCAAACTCCATTGTAATTTTCACTTATGCTTTTATTTAAATACAGTACTGCATTTTTATTCTTCACTTGTACACACTAACGAATGGGCCATTCTTCTAGAAGTGATGAAAAGGGAGTCATGCTCTTTTTACTGTGTCTTTCTTTTAATAAAGTAAAATAATATATTCACATAATTATTAGTCTTATTTATTAGTGTGAAAATTATTTGGGCTACTAATCATTGATGGGGTGGTATGTATCTTCCCTGATGTCCTCCTGAAACCTTCTGAGTTCTGGTGCCTACTGAGTACCACCAAACTTTTGTTTGTTTTGGATGTACAAGATTATAAAATAGAAAACAAACTGATGATGAGGTCGTATGGTAATTTTTAGAGGGATATCTAGTACATAGAATTTTTATCTTAGTAGAAAAGCCAGTAACTTAAAAGCTAAGGAGATATAACTAAATTCATTTCTTTCCATGTAAGTATGAGAATCTGAATTTGATCCTCAAAACTTTAAAAATCCAGCCATGAAAGTAGCTCAGCATGGTGGTGCGTGCTTTTAATTCTAACACTCAGGAATCAAAAGCAAGTTAATCTATGTTCTAGGTCAGCCAAGACACAAAACAAAGCAGAACAAAACAAAAGAAAAAATCTACCATGGTTACTCTCAAAAACAAACAAACAAAGCCTGAGGCTGCATTTTTACAGTCTCAGCACTGGAAAGGTGAAGACAGTCTAGCTAGTCAGCCTACCCTCCTGGGAAATTTCCAGGCTAGGGAGATACCCCGTCTCACAAAACAGTGAACTGCGTATGAGCAATAGCACTTAACATTGCTTTCCAGTTTCCAAGCTTCCAAGAGCCTGTGTGCATACACACCTGCATACAAACACACACACACACACACACACACACACATATACACACACACACACACACACATATAAAAATACATAAAGAAAACTAATAATTTAAATAAGAGAGTTTTTGTTTGACTTTTTCAAAGTATATGCCAAGAGTTAAGCTTTACTTTTCTATCACATTATAACATTTATGGTCTAGAAACATATTAAATCACATATAGTTATAAAATAAATATTTTAGCTCCTCCTTTGTTAACAAAAGCCGTATGTAACTAACTAATGTGTATTTTCCTTACTTTAACTATTGTTCAACATGATTGCTTAGCCGGAAGTCCTTCTGAACCTGATACTCAGTTTGGTGCACTCCTGGAACGACCCTCTCTTTCAACTAGTAACCGAAGTAGATGGTATTCATGAAGCCTCTGATGTTATCATATCAAGAGCTAAAGAGATTGGGGAACAAAACAAGCGCCTTCTAGAGGGAATTGAGAAGATACTTGGCCAGGTGAGCAGTTCCCTGAAACTTCATTGTTTTCCTTATTTATGCAACAGCTGATGCTTACATTGAGAAACAAATTATGAAAAACTCTTCTTTGCAAGATCGAAGTTCAGGCATTCTACATTGTAGAGTGTTATTAAAACAAGAACCAGATTTCTACACAGGAGATTCTAATATCACTAAATCCTGGACTTCAACCACAGTGTTGGATGTGTGTGGTCTTCCTGATGCTTTTTAATAATCCACAAATGGCTTACTGTTTCTTAGACACTTATGGTTAAACGTTCCACAATAAAAGAAAAGCAGACTAAAAAAATTGACAAGATAAATCTTTCTTGAATAGAATTCATGTATATGTATTGACATTCTGGTCATATACCTCTTCCACAAATACACCAGAGAAGTAAAGTATTAAAGGAGAAAAAACAAAATCAAAATGAAATTAGAAACTCTCCTGCCAACTTTGACCTTGCCCACAGGAAACTGGAAAGTTAAGGATGGGTCATCAATATGGTTCTAGAAACTCTCAAAAGAGGCACATTTTCTTTAAACTCTTCATCCTATCTGTTTTTTATCACTCTGGTTTCCACATCAGACTCATGTCATTACATTTAATATGTCCAAATCATTTGACATACTTAAGTTGATTTAGTGTTTTGAATTTCTCCAATTACAATAATTGTCAGTGCTAGTGAGATTAATACCAAATCAGCGTTCTGAAAATCACAAAGATAAAATGCATTTGATAAAAATAAGTAGGCATACGTACATACTAATTGCTTTAGATTTCTTCTTAATATTTGGTGTATATATTAATACCATATATGTTTTGGTGTACATGCCATATTTTGTAATTTCCATGAAAAATAAACTAAACCATTAAATCAGCAAAATATGCAGTAAACACTCTGATTTCAAGATATTGTCTTCATTTCTGTGAGGTACATTCTGACTTAGTGATAATTTCATAATAATGCACAATAAGCCATTAAGTATTCTTCCTCATTGTTAAGTTTCCAAATATGTGCAACTCAGTTCAAAACAGTAAGATGGCAAATGATCCATTATCAGAAGCAGCAAAGTAAAAGGTTGTTGTTAATACAGAGAAGCACTTTAGGTAAGGGAGCAGACACTCCCTCTTTCACCACACCTTGGTAAATGCCGAAGACCTGGTTACTACCTGCATACACGGAAAAGACAAACTTCAACTCAGATCACATGCCTAATACAAAAGATATCTATTTACTCTGGTTCAAACTTTTAGATGCCTGACAGACTTGCACCCTGCCTAAAAATATCCATGAATTTGACTAAAATTTTACATTGGTCTTTCCTCCACAGCATGCTTTCAACCATAAGATGAAATACAGATATAAAAATGGTAACATATGAATTTGAATTTTCTGTTTTCTCATTAGGCCTATCCTGAAGCCAAAGGAAATGAGATCTACTCCGTTTGGTCACAATTTCCATCCCTGCAGGGAATTGATGAAGAATCCAGAGACTTGGCTCTTTACAACAAGATCCGCTGCCTGCGCAGGGATTCCCACAAGGTTGATAATTATCTCAAGCTCCTGAGATGCAAAATTGTCCATAACAACAACTGCTAAGCCCACATGCACTCCATGTACTTCTGAGATGGTTCTTAAAAGTCTATTTCTTCAAAGCTTCTGTTAGCACTATGGCTTTCAGTGTATGCTTGGGTGCATGGGTCTCTTCTTAAAGAATAAAAACAACCTTTTTGAAAATGTTGAAGTCTGAAAAGGCAATCTGCCAATGTTTTGTTTGTTAATTTAATATAAGGTGTTTCACTGACATCATCGTATTATCAAATTTTGTCACAAATAACAGGTTCAAGGCTCATAAATAATGCGAATGGCAAAGTAACTGAAAAGTATAAAAAATTAATATGGGCAAAGAGTTTTAGAACTGAAGAAAGAAGTCATTATTAAGAAGTCCATCTAATCTATCCAAAAGATTGAAAGCTAGACTATTTCTAAGAGACAAATTTCTAGTACAGAATTGGATAAATCAAGTGCTATGGAACTGAGTTACTTCTAGACAGTACACTATCAGCTAAGCAGTCTCAAAGTGTTAGGATACAACAATGTATTAACCCTAGATATTTCTGTTTTTAACTTTATTTTATGTGCATTGGTGTGAAGGTATCAGATCCTCTACAACTAGATCTTCAGAAAGTTGTGAGCTGCCATGTGGTTACTGGGAATTGAACCCAGGTCCTCTGGAAGAGCAGTCAGTGCTCTCAACCACTGAGCCATGTCTCCAGCCCCAATCCCTAGATATTTCTAAAAACTGACTTTACCAGGATTAATACATTGTTGTATCCTCTGGACTCCCAAGACCTTACATTAATCATTTTATTCAATATGACAATATGAAAAAACTAAGATTCAGACAGAGGATAGCAGATTACAGAAAATTAATTAGACCATTGTTTTCCATACATTCTGAGCTAGTTTCCATACATGCTGAGCAACTTGCTTTCAGAGAAAGAGTTGATACCAGATTGAGGACAATCCATACTTTAGGAGACGTTCTTAAAACTATATTATTATTCCTACAGAATATTAATTAAGTGACAATTTTTCACTCTGTTGAAACTGGTAAATAACTTTCCATTATTTATTTATAAATAAATTTCTATCCTCTATGTTAATTATAGTGGGAAAATGCATCTGGAAAACCAATAAATCTAACAGTTAAAAAATTTGCATAAGGTACCCATCAGACATAGGAGTAGATATTCCTGACATTTATAAAGTAATTGAATAAATGGCCAGTGTAGAAGGCCTGTTTTAGGAGATTGTAGAAAAGGAGGCACATGATGCCCCTAATCTACGTATACTTCTGAACTGTTGCTGGTTAAACAGCATAATTAAAGGCATAGACACTATTTTGTTGCAAATACTTTATTGCAAAATATTTTTTAAAAATATGAGTTTATAATGATGGAGAAATTTTCAATTCTTGCAATGGCTTCCATAGTACCCAAAGCATTTATTACCAGAAACACAAAAAACCCTCAATAGAATATTTCATGATAGTTGTCAATAATTAGTATAGCTCATCAACGTGGTAAGGGAAGCCCGGCAAAGTTTTCTCTGCTAAAGAAATAGCGGCACCACAGTTGCAAGCTGTTATCAACAACAATCTGATTTGATTTAAGGCTCACCTCACATTAGAAAATCCAGATGTTATATTTGAAGACAGTAAGAAAAACAAACTGAAAAAATAACAGTGCTTCAAGAGGTCATGGTCCCCACCAATATGGATCTGATCAAAGTTTTGCTACATGGATGTGATCTGTCAAAATGTCTTCTAAACATTTTTGGTCAGATCTGTTGATTCCCAGAAGTGTTACCTACTCTGTTGAGAGAAACATGTCCCAGTGTTGATGGCTAAGGAAAGAGATTTGTGTTTGATTAAAACATCTAGGATTATTGACTGTTGCTGAGATAGGGTGTTTCACGCTCCTAGAAACATTGACAGCATTTATCATCACCTGAAACACTCAAGAAACTCTGGAGAAAGTATGACAGACATAAGATCATGAACTAAGGCAACCTATTGGGGGAAAATTCCATTTCTACTGCTAATCTGGAAATGAGTAACCATGAAGTAGAGATGGTCCTGAAGATTTCCAGAATGACTTGAAGCCTCTAGATAACATGGGGGAAATCAAAGCAACACATATAAGAAGGACTGTGTTAAAGGTAAATAGGATGTCAATATTCCCTGAAGAGAAAAGGGTCACTGATCTGTAGATATTGATTCAATCTGTACTCCAGCTCTACTTGGCTTTGAGTAATTCTGTTTGTATATATAGTACATAGAACATTGAATGAAAGCAGTAGTGAGGTGAAACAGCTTTCCTGAATTGGAGACTACGTTGTGATCTAAGTTCTAAGAGATGCTGCTGACTTCAGCTCAACCCTGCTCCTGTAAGTAGCCATCCTTCATGTTTCCCTAAGATTTATCAATGAATTATTTCATGAAGGTATGTTTGAAAAGTATATTTTCTTTTTCTTTCTTTTATTTTATTGAGAGATACATTTTTTTGGCTCCACTCCCCTTCAACCCTTTCCCATGGTTCCCATGTTCCCAATTTACTCAGGAGATCTTGACTTTTTCTACTTCCCATGGAGATTAGATCGATGTATGTCTTTCTTAGGGTCCTCATTGTTGTCTAGGTTCTCTGGGATTGTGATTTGTAGGCTTTTTTTTTTGCTTTATGTTTAAAAACCACTTATGAGTGAGTACATCAGATAATTGTCTTTCTGGTTCTGGGTAACTTTACTCAATGTGATGTCTTTTAGCTCCACCCATTTGCCTGCAAATTTCAAGATGTCATTATTTTTGTTTTCTGCTCTGTAGTTCTCCATTGTGTAAATGTACCACATTTTCTTTATGCACTCTTCGGTCAAGGGGCATTTAGGTTGTTTCCAGGTTCTGGCTATGACAAACAGTTCTGCTATGAACATTGTTGAGCACATGTCCTTATGAAACAATTGAGCATCCTATGGATATAGACCCAAAAGTGGTATTGCTGGGTCTTGAGGAAGGCTGTTTCCTAATTTTCTGAGAAATCGCCATACTGATATCCAAAGGGGCTGTACCAGCTTGCAGTCCCACCAGCAATGCAGGAGTGTTCCCTTTACCCCACAATGTCTCCAACATAATTTGTCAACAGTGGACAGTATATTTTCTATGGTGTTACCAGGGCTGCTCTTTTAAGGACCAGTGTTTGATTATGCCTCACCTGGAGATAAGGCAACAGAGAGTAGAGACTGTTTTAGAATGTAATCACTCAGTCAAGTGTGAGATCAGTGGTTTTCATTTTGCATTTTATTGATAGACAATATTGATAAGTTAGGGAGGACAGTAGTACTTATATCTAAGGGGTACCTTGTAGTAAACATTTTCCATTGCATGTTCTCCTTCTAGAAGAAGAAATAATACGACTCAAATGACCAATTTTTGTTACTGATAAAATGTTCATTATGAAGAATACAAGACTCAATGATCTAGTTATTTTAGGTACAGAAAGAGGAAGTTGTAATTATGTTTGATTACCTGGGTTTAAATATGTATTTGCTTGCTTAATACATCAATCTGAATAAACATTCCCTTATGAAGCCTAATGTAGCTGATAATAGCAGGTTTGTGTTTTTACCAATTTAGAACATGTTAAAGGACATGAAAAAAAGAAAAGCACTCTTGAGCTAACAATGTTAACATTTAAGGGGTATTGCAAGAAAATGGATTAGTTAGAGCTGTCAAGTTTATTTCATGAAATGGAAAGTGAACATAAAACCCTAAGACTTTCAGACAAGTGCCAACAATGACTTGAAGACCTTGACTCAGGGTTAATTAAAGCTTCATTTATTTGTACAGTTGAGAAGTTCACCATGGAAGCCCTAACTGTGGAATGATTTCTCTGGTTCTAAGCTGTGTGCCAGAGAAATATATTTATTTCCCCATATTTGCCCAGTTTAAAAAGAATATTCCCTCTTCACCTATATCAAGCCAAATCATGTAGCAGTGGGCCTTCAGAAAAGACAACATTCCCAGACAATTTAACTGTTGAAGACTCCATTGAATAGGTTCTCTCATTTCATTTCTCTTAAAGTGGCGATGTGTCTGTTGCTGCTGTTGGCAAATCTGCTCCTTTGGGAGAATGTGTCCTCCACCCCAGATGTCTTGTCCACTAAAGACCTGTATGATCATGTGGTTGAACAGTCTCATACCAACTATGACATGTCTGCAGACATATACCACGAATTTGTAAGTTCCTTGGTTGCTTCTTGTTTTCTCTCTAATGGGGCCTGCACAAAATGCTACTAATTAAACCAGAAATCACCATTATCTGACTTTGATGTGAATATATTTCATAGGTAATAGAAAGAAGCAAATAATAAAATGTGAATTAGAGAACGTGGGAGGTTTTATAAAATCTCAAACATTTTTAAGAATGGAATGATTTTTCAATTTTCTGAATAATAGATTTTAAAAATAACAACAATATTTGAACTTCCACTTTTAACATCAGATCCCAAAAGAATCACAGGATGGAACTGTGACTTCTTGGTCTTTAATGGAGGGTTCCACTCTCTATGGAAATTCTTAACTCACCCCTCTGCCAATATTCAGTGTAGGATGATTACACTCAGTGAATTGAACACATGGAGTAAAAGTTAAATAATCACAGCCAAATAATTGGGGGATGACATCCAACTGCTCAGAAACTACAAAATGTGAAGAAATATTGTTTAATATTTCCAGTGTGTAGCATCTGTTTGCAAAAGAGAGCATGTGTATAAGGGAAATATGTCCTCCCATCCTAAAATTGACACATGACCTCTGGATTCTGCCAAGAAGGGAAATACAAGATAATGAGCTGGGAGAATTGGTCTTTAGAGCTGAAAATAATATACATTTCAATTGTGTTTTTCACTCATTGGTGAAAACTCCTTTTACTCATTTCTTTCTCTGATCTTCTCTCACAATCTTTCAACTGCATGGCATTCCCAGAAACCCTTTAACCTTCTCCAAGCATTCTGATGGCTTCTATTAAAAAGTTTGTATTTAAAAAATAAATACCCAAGGAAATATAATCCACAACTGATTATTATATAAACTTTAAATATTTTGAGCTTTTCCTTCAGTCCTTGCTAAGTGTATTCTTAAAATAAGGCTAGATTTTTTTTATATTTTGATTGTATCAACAATACTTCATTCTACTTTCACCACTGATATAGTATTATACAAATATAAAGACATGACAGAATTTTAGAACAAAGATAAATTCATAATTATGAGTTAAGGGAAGAACATCAGTTTGAGTCAATGGATAAACAAGATATTTACAAATTTGCAAAAATTACTGTTTTATAACACAGCTGAAATCCTAGGGAAAGCTATACTTAACACTGTAAGGTTTTGATTTGGAGTTAAAAAGGTTTTTGGAGCCTATTCTCCCAACAATAACATTTTAGGGGACAAATAAGAGAATATTAAAAGAAGAGTTAGAGGTTGAGAGGTCAGTAAAGTAGATTGAATATCTAAAGGGGAAAAAATGAGCAAACGTATTTGTTTTATTCCTGTGTTTTAATTTTTATGAAGTTCTCAGTTTTATTTAGTAAGTTCTATCAAGGACATTGGTGCTATGGTCATATATGTTTTCATTCAATTCTGAAATCCAATACACTGAATCATATCATTTCTTTCAGAATGAAAAGTTTGCTAAAGCAAGTTGGTTAAATGACAAGGTGCCCATCGAGTGCCACACTGCATCCATCAGGACTCCAAAGAATATTAAACAAATGCAAGAAACAAAAGTAGGTTTTTTTTTCTTGGTTTTCATTGAAACAAAACTGAACAGAGTTTAGTTGCTCTGCACGTGGTTACAGGGGCCAAATATGGGTAATCTCTTATCCATAGCATGGAGGAGGAAGCAACAGTTAGCAAACAATTCACACATCTCACAGCTGATAACTTACCCACCAGGTCAATGCCAGCTTACACTACAGCAAGTTCAGAAGTTCCTACGACAATTTTTAGCATCACATAGTGGGATTGCTCTTGTTACTCTCTGGGAAGCTTTGATATGAATTGGACACTTCTGTTTGGGTATACACTCACAAACATTTGCAAGGAATGCAGATACAGTAGTTTTTATGTTATAATGCTAAAGGCTCCTCCTCTTGCAGCATGCTACTTCAGTTTATAAGACTTTTTTGGTCCCACTTCAGTTTCTTCATTATGTGCAGCCTTCCCTGACTGTTCTGCCTTCTTCTCATTAGAGGAAAGAGGCTGTAAAAGAGGCTCCTCTTCTTCCTGATATCTTGTGTCACAGGATGGTCCCTATTTGATGAGGTCTGTGCAAACACATAGTTCTGTGTTAGGATCTTTTTCTTCTCACTCTTTATGTGTAGCAGGGTTCGATTTAATTTACCATAAAATTTATATGTGTACTCATATAATGGGGAGTCATGCAGATGTAGAAAAATATAGTTGTGAAAGCTATGTTTCCATCAATATGCCATTGTTTTAATACTCTACCATAATATAAAAAGCTCAGAGTGATTTTAAGAGACCATTTTGATTCATTAGTGTGGGAATTATTTGGAGCACTTTCACCTGACAGTGTTGTTATCTATTTTATCCAAAACCAAGTCCTGAAGTCACTTTCTGAGTCCCAGAAAACCTGGATTTTTCACAAAGAGGGTTAGTAATAAAAAAGAACATATTTTATTAGAGTTTCTCTTACTGTGAAGGGACACCATGACCACAAAAATTCTTATAAAGGAAAACATTGAATTGTGATAACTTACTACAGAGGTTTTATCCATTATCATCTTTGGGGCTGGGAATAAGATAGCATGCAGGCAGAGTGGTGCTGGTGCTGAGTGTACTTGAATCTTGACCCAAAGGCAAAAGGGAGTGAACTGTCTCATTGGGCATGGATTGAGCATATATGACACCTTAAAACCCACCCCCACAGTGACACACTTCCTCCAACAAGACCACAGCTACCAACAAAGTCACACTTTTTCTTTGGGGGCCATTTTCTGTCAAGTCACCACAAAGACAGATGGTTGAACATAGAGGGAAAGTAAAAAGCAATTATTTTGACGTGTCAGTATAAAAGAAAATTGTTCCAATCTCATTTTATTTAACAAACTATAGTACAGTAGCTAAACCTTTATAATTCTACAATGTGTAGATACTATGAAAATATGTATTAATATGTATTAATAAGAAATATATATTATAGTTCAACAGATATTTACTCTCTTTAATCTCACTTCGTTTAAAGTGGTCTTTATCATGCTTTCCTAGACAGAAGACCTTCTGAAAGCAGTCATGGCAATTTCACGTGCTTGGGACTATCCTCTGATACACCTGATGCTTGCCACGGCTGTTCTCCCAACAAAGTCTAATGAAATGCTGCAAAGAATCAATGATGTGAAGAATGGAATTATTGAACTGTTGAAGGGACTTGAGATTCTACTGAGTAGGGTAAGTTGTCTCTTTATATTTCTTTGTTTATGTTATTTATGAAAGTGGTGTTTTATACAATGAGGAGAATTTTTAAATAATTCATTTGCAAGACTGAAATTTTTGTATCAAATTTGTTGACAATTGAGAGAGTAAGGAACCACTTGTAAATCTAACACCTGAGGTGCTTACTGAAAACTGCATAAACAAGTGGTTCTAACAACAACAATAACAACACCAACAAAAATCAAATATTCTTCATAAGAATTAGGAAATTAGCTTTTTGGGTGGGGTGAACACCACTCCTTAATGTAGAAGATCTTATGACAGCCATTTCCTGGTTTTCCTGCCCTGCATCTTAAAACACTAAGTAAAATAAGCTTATCATGTCTATGGATTCAGAAAATGCATAGTACAAAGAATATATTTAGTTGAAAGTTAAAAGATTAGGACACTCTATTAGAATTATGAGTTATGAAAGGCACATCAAGGAAAGTATTAAGGATATGTAATATTTCTTGAATTGAAAGAATTCACACTAGCTCATCCATTTTTCTATGATTCAAATATCTGAGTGGAGCCAAGTACAACTTTGTGGCTTTCCATCTGCCTACTTGTATATTGATATATTTCATCTGGAATCAACAGCATGCCCAAAATATGTACATTCATCAGACTTCTAAGTTTAGATTATTAATGGCTTTATGGTACTTGGCCCATGTGTCTGAAAATCCATGATTTATAACTAGTTTACACTCCTCTATTTTTTACTGAACAATTTAAAATTTAGAAGAAATATCTGCTGGGCCTGAGGATATATCTCATGTCTGTAAATACCTTTCTTTATTTCAGACCCAATTTAATCTCATTATTCTTGTCACAAAGGGGTGTAGTATTTTCTCCATATAAGGGCAGCTTTAGGGAGAAAGACATGGAGATCTAAAGTGGATTTTGGGCAAAGGAAAAAAGAAGTGATCTCATTGGTGGATATTTACTGAAGATTGAATACTGATCAGCATATCCATTTGCAAATTCACCTGTACACATACACATTTATGCACTCATATACACATAAAGTGGAAGGAGAAATAAATCCTTATAATGTTAATGCTATCTATCCATTTGCTGTGTAGACCCAGCCTGGAGCTGTAGAAGATTCTCCTCCTTACTGGTCAGGACGGATAGAATTTCAGTCATCTGATGAAGACACTTACCTTTTTGTTATGTATAACCTCTGCCGTTGCCTGAAAAGAGACACACAAAAGATTGAAAGTTACCTCAAGGTCCTGAAGTACCGAGTCATCTTTAAGGAGAACTATTAAATGAGAAACTTCCTCCTGCACCAGATGAGAAAAAAATTCTAAAGATCCACAGTCAAATACTATGCAGAGACTGAGAGTCCTTGAAGAACTCAGTCCTAAATAGGATGTTTCTATCAAATTCTTCCTCTCAGAGTTCAGGGAATCCTGCACTAGAGGAGGCAAAAGAGTGCAAGAACCACAGGGGACGGAGAACACTAAGAAAGCAAGGCTCTCTATGTCAATATGAGAAAAGCTCATATGAACTCGCAGAGACTGAGGCAGCATGCATAGGGCTTGTTAGGTCTGCACCAGATCCTCTGCATTTACTTTACAGCTTCCATTTTATGTTATTATGGGGCTCCTGTGTGGGGGAATGAATTGGTCTCTGATCCTTTTGCCCTGGCTCAGGCTCTTTTCCTTTCATTGGTCTGTCTTTTGTTTTGTCTTAATTTTGTTATATTAAAAAACCTGAATGAATAAATAAATGAAACCCTGCCACCACAATAAAGACTATTAACTGAACTATGACTTATACCTTCAGAAAGAGGGAAATCAGTTTTCTCCAATGGAGTGACACTGGATATATCACCACTTCAGAGCAGTTCTTTATTCAGGAGTAGTTGAATAATATAATAATATATAATTA
>JAQHUG010000008.1:3995712-4008519 GCA_028555095.1 Dicrostonyx torquatus
TCTTTTCTAGTTTGCTGCCAACCCCATCTACATGAGTCATAGGATGCGGATAAGTTAAGCAAATACTGGCTTGTAAAATTGATTCTTACTGGATAACATTCATAGTACATAACGTTATGATCCATGGTGTAAGAGAAGAAAGGGTTACTAATAGGATTACCCAGATTTCCTTCACTCTATGCCTACTGTAGCAAGAGCATCATGAATAATAGGACGTAAGACATACTGCACAAGATAAAAGTCATTTATGCTTTTCTGAGGCAAGTCAGAATCTCTTGTCTCCTTATGTTATAAATTTTAAGAGAGAATTGGATGCTACTACACTGCTCAAAAATCATTGTAATTAACAGTTCCATAAGTGCTTCTTTTAATTACCTTAGAATTGGGGAGCTTTCATTTTTTATCAGAGAACATTCTTATGTACTATATAATTATTTATTCATTAATTAAGAACTATGGCACAAGCACAGTACAAGTTGCTGAAGAGTGTTCAGCTTCCTGTGGAGTAAATATATAACAAGACATGATATATGAGAAACGTGAGGGCCATTATGCATACTTATTCACAGCTGCTCTTTCTACATCCACAAGAGCTGCAGATGACAAAACAAGGGGAAAATTACAGCATTACTGAAAAAGGAGCTAATGAAGCTCTACAACTTTTTGAGCTGTTATTTACAGTGATGTCTACTGGAGAAAGGAGAGTAAATTTTCTACGATAATGAAGGATTCTGAGAGACTATCCATGTTCAGGTAGAGGATCCTAACCCCTTTGCACCTACTGTACTAAATGTAGATTCCATGGGATAAAATAAGAAGATATGAAGTTGGAAGGGACAAGTAATGGAGCATATAGTGGAGAAATTTGAAGGGAAGCTGTGGGATGTGGATTTACTGAGATCACATTGAATGTATGAAAGAAATTTTTAAACATTAAAAAAACTATGAATTTTCATGGCAGCTGGTTCAGCTTTCTTGTGAAACTGTAAAACTGCTGCAGCACTTTCTATACACCTGAGTTTGGAGCAACTAAAAATAAATTGATTTTCTTTATTGAAAAAGGCAGGGATTACTTATAATCACTTTCTTAATGTAGATAAAAATTATATTTGGAATTAATGTTCACAACTGAACATAACATGAATAAATGTTCACTACATAGGACCAATTCTTTTCTGTTATTTATTTTATACAAGAAAAAAAATCAATTTTAATGAAAAAGAAATCCTTAAATATATGGAATCTAAAACAAGTGAATTACTACCACAGAGAATAATCTTCACAGAATGGGCCTTTCAATTAAATTCTCAGATATTTTATTTTAGTACAATAAGAATATATTTAGTCCACCTAACACCTGATTTAATAAATTGTTAAATATACATTTTTTCAATCTTTTCCCATATAATGCATCCTACTACAGACTTCTATTCCTCCACTCCTCCCAGTGGTCCTTCCAAAACCTCATGTTTCTCCTCGATTCAATGTTCCTTCTCTCCCTTCAGAAAAGAAAAGACCTCCAGGGATGTCCACTGAACATAGTATTGCAAGATACAGTAAAAATAGATATAAACCCTCCTATCAAGGGTGAATTAGGCAACCCAGTAGGAGGAAAAGGGTCCTGAGAGCAGGCAAGAGTGAGAGACACCTCTACTGCCACTGTTAAGAACCTAATTAAATCTCTAAGCTAATCAACTATGGCATTTATGAAGAAAACCTAGTTCAAACTCAAGCAGGCTCCTTGACTGTCACTTATGTCTCTTTGGACCCTTACATTACCCGCTTAGTTGATTCTGCGTGCTGTGCTCTTCTGGTGCCCTTGACCGTTTTTTTCCTACAATTCTTCCTCCCCCTATTATGCAAGGTTCCTGAGTTCCACCTCATGTTTTGGTGTGGGTCTGTGCATCTGTTCCTGTCTACTGCAGTATGAAACCTCTCTGATGACAATTAGGGGAGGCATCGAACTGTGAGTATAGCAGAATATTATTGGAAATCATTTTATTGACTATTTTCTCAATTGTATTTCATTCTATTCTAGGTCTCTAAGTCATCCAACTTTAAGTTCTGGCCATGTAGTCAATGTAGTGAATACAGACCCACTCATAGCTTGAGCTTCATATGAAGTAAGTCATTGGTTGGCCACTTGCACATGTTCTGAGCCATCATTGCCCTAGTGTGTCACATGCATTACAAGAGTGGGTCAAATGTTTTTAAGTTGGGTTGGTGTCCCAGTACCCCCACTGGGAGTCTTGCCTGGTTATAGAAAATGTGGAAATCAATAGGGTGGTT
Organism: Dicrostonyx torquatus; assembly: GCA_028555095.1. NCBI lineage: Eukaryota > Metazoa > Chordata > Mammalia > Rodentia > Cricetidae > Dicrostonyx > Dicrostonyx torquatus. The sequence continues at coordinate 3,998,002 of JAQHUG010000008.1, forward strand.
TGTCAGAAAATTGGGAATTGATCTAACTCAACACTCAGCTATAACAACTTTGTCATATACTCAAAAAAGACTTTATCCTACCACAAGGACACTTGATAAACTATGTTAATAGTGGTTTTATTAATAACAGTCAGAAACTGGAAATTACCCAGATGTACCTCAATTGAAGAATGGACAAGCAGTATATTTACAAGTGGAATCTTACACAACTGTAAGAATGAAAAGGGTCCTTGACTGTCACTTATGTCTCTTTGGACCCTTACATGCCCCGCTTAGTTGATTCTGCCTGCTGTGTTCTTCTGGTGCTCTTGACCGCTTTTTTTCCTACAATTTTTCCTCCCCCTCTTATGCAAGGTTCCTGAAATTTACATGGAAATAAATGGAACTAGAAAAAACATCATCCTGAATGAGGCAACCCAGACATAGAAAGACAAACATGATACTTAATCCCTTAAAAGAGGATATTAGTTATTAATTAAAGGATAATCACATAACAGTCTATAGACTCAGAGGGGCTAAATAACTAGGAGGGCTCTAGCAGGAATGTAGGGCTCTCCCTGGGAAGGGGAAATAGAATAGATACTGTGGATGTACTGGGACCAGTAGGCATGGGAACAAGAGTAATCAGTAGGGGAAAAGGGGGAGAGCATAGGGAGAGATCTCTGGAATTTAGGGGGCAATATGTGAAACTAGTGATGTATAAAACTTTCTGGAACATACAAGGGTGACCCTATAAATGACTTCTAGTAAAGGAGTATATAAAACCTGAACCAGCCATCCTACTTACTTCTTATTCAAAATTAGCACTTTTTTTGAACTTAATATGATTAAGTTGTATGACATGCAAAGGTTGACTATTTGAATCCTTTAGAAAAGTTTTTCCCATTTATTTATACATGTGTACACATATGACCTGTTTAAGGACATGTATAAAGTGGCACACATTTGGCTTTCCTGTGCAGGTCAGAGGACATCATGACAGAGTTGGTTCTCTCTTTCAATAGTGAGAGTCTCAGGGATTCTAGTCAAAGTGCTGACTTAAATGCAAATACCTTTATGCTTTGAACCATATGATTAGCCATATAAAATTATTGTTGAATAGTTGAGTTAACTGAACTTTCAATGCAATTCCAATAATGTTCATATTTATGATGCTAACCTAAGTAAGCTCATAAGCCTTCAATCACTGGCATGAAAATTGTGTTCTTGATTTTATACAGGTGATTTCTTACTTTCTTATGAATTGTTTTCTAAACTACCATTACTTTAATATTATATCTAAATCTGTTTTGTTTGCAAATGATTTCAAGTGGAAAATGCACATCCCCCTATTACTGGGCATTTTGGAAAGCTATGGGGAAGGAGACAGTACCCACAGAGAGATGACTGTGGAACTTGCCTAAAAGTGAGTTGGTCCTTCGGGGTCCTGCTCTATGAAAGAGTCTGCTAGACATTCTGCAGGACACAAAAGAAAGTGACTGAACTGTCTTTTAAATCTCCTGCTTCATGGAAAAGTCTGCTGGATACTATGGGCCTGTAGGCTGAAGATGGATGCCCCAATGGTACAGAAGAATTTGGGTGACTGTCCAGGCAGCAAGATGTCTCTGTTAATTCTAGAGTTTTGGAAGTTGCTTACAATGCACTTCATGTTTATTTAGGTAATGTTATATCCTTCTGGAGTCTTTGATGGAGTTGAAGACTAGATAGATAGTCATAGTTTTCCTTAGTGATGGTAAAGATAAATAAATAGAAATATTGTAACTGTAATTCTTGCTTGATACCTGTTATATGTAATTTTACTATGTTAAAGTTAAAACCTTCCTTTTTATTTAAACAGAAAAGGAGAGGTGATATGGGAGTCCTCTCTGTGTTTTGCTTGTATTGGTTAATGAATAATGAAACTACCTTGGCCTGATAGGGCAGAACTTAGGTAGGTGGAGAAGACAGAACTAAATTTTGGGAGGAAGAAAGTAGAGCCAGAGAGATGCCATGGACCCACCACTGGAGATAGACATGCTGAAACTTTGCTGGTAGGCCATGACCTTGTGGTGATACAGAGATTAATAAAAATGGGTTAAAATTAAGATGTAAGAGTTAGCCAATAAGAAGCTAGAGCTAACGGGCCAAGCAGTGTTTTAATTAATACAATTTCTGTGTGGTTATTTCCTGGCTAAGCTAGCTGGGTGGCCGGGACAAACAAGCGGGCCCTGCTTGCAACAATTTTATAGATACACTCAGCAATCAAAAATTCAGAAAAAAAGAAAAAGAAACAAACATAAAATCACAGATATATTCTTAGCCAGCTTTGTCAGTCACTTTCCCATCATTGTGTCCCAATCCTTGGAACACGTTCTTGAGGAAAATGTTATTTTATCTCACAGTTTTACTGACATCTTCCTGCAATCATATGCACTGAGTCTGTGTATCTCAGTTGTCTATGACAGAAAGAACAGAACAGAGGATGACTGATTGGAAAGGAGGAAGGGGAGACAAAGGATCATGGAGGCAGAAATACAGTAAAAGATGAACATGAAGAAAGATACAGAGAAAGTAAGGGGTGACAGGCAGAGAGACAGGAAATCACCATACTTGCCCATAAATTATACATCCAAACCCATAACTACAATCACTTATGTACTTTTTCCTTTAGTTTGTACTACATTGTTGGAATACTATCTTCTCTGGATTTACCCTGTGTTACTTAAGACTTTGGTGACGTTGAAAACAAAATTCTGAAATTTTTCAAAATTTACCTATTTTGTAAAGATAATTAAATTTTATGACTGCAGAAATTGAATTATGCTGGTTAATTTGTGTTTCTTTCCATTTCTACATTTTGCTACATCTTTTATAGTTTATCTTTTAAGACAGAAAGTAGATGAGTGACTTGCAACGTATTAATTGTCAGTAAGATAAAATTTTTATTGGCTATATCATACTCTAGGGGAGTCCTTTAAAGTATTTTTAATGATTTAAAAATTTCGCAAAATTAAAACTCAAAGAACATCATCAGATTCACTTTACAAGGTCAAAGTTACATGGACACCAAAACCACTTAAACCCAAGAAAGAGAATAATTTTCCCACATAGTATCTGGCTGTGGATCTCTGAACTCTCTCCCATCTGCTGTTAAAGGGAAGCACTCTGATAAAATTTTCTTATGAACATAGATGCAAAAAATCTCAATAAAAACTTGAAAACTGAATTTAAAAACACTTAGGAAACATCATCCTTCACAGTTATGAAAAGATTGTGCTGCTCATGCAAGTCAGGAAATCTAATCTATCATATCAACATATTGAAGGACTAAAACCATATACATGATCTTATCATTAGGTACAGAAAACGCTATTGACAAAATCAGCACCCCTTCAAGATAAAATTCTGGAAAAATTACAGATACAAGAACATGCACAAACATAATAAAAGCAATTTACAACAAGGCTGCAACTAGTAGAGAGAAACTGAAAGTATTGTTTTAAAATCAGAAACAAGAGAAATTTTTCCACTCTCTCAAGAGCAATTTGATATATTACTTTAAGTGTTAGGTAGAATAATAAGATAAATGAAGGTGATCAAGGAGATACAAATGTCAAGGGATCTTTATTTGCGGAAGAGATGATAGCATACATAAGTGACCCCAAACATTCATCAAGAAACTCTTGCAACTCTTACACCTTCATCGGAGTACAAGTATACAAAATTAATACACAGAAATTAGTAGGTTCCTATGCACAAATGTCAAACATAGTGAGAAAGAAATCAGGAAGACAACACTTTCCACAATATCCTCAGACACTATCTTGGGGTTATACTAATCAAGCAATATATATATATATATATATATGTACTTTTAAATTTAAATTAAGAAATTGAGAAGGGAGATTGAAAAAGGTTTCAAAAGATGAAAGGTCTCCTGTCATTGTGAATCAATAAGATTAATGTAGTAAAAATGGCCAGCCTACCAAAAGAAATCTTCAGATTCAATGCAATACCCACCAAAATTAAACACAAAACCTCACAGAACTTGAAAAAACAATTTTTAGCTTCATATTGAAATACACACACACGCACATGCACACATACACACACATGCATGTGAAAACTAACACAAACCTAAAGCTTAAAAGAACTTCTGGGAATATCACCATTCCTAACTTGAAGTTTTATTACCCAACTATGGCTTTTGACATGCAAAACAGACACATTGATCAAATAAACTGAATTGAAGGCCGAGATGCAAAATAGCACATCTATGCACAGTGGCCATTTTTAAAAACAATGCCGTGATGCAGATCTGGAGGTAACCTTCAACCTTATCAGTATCTCTTTTCAGGCAGCAGCACAGGTTATAAAAGGCAAAAAGGCAAAAGACTTCATAAGATGATTCAAGTTACTCCCTGTACTCACCAGGCTGGTAGTCATCTTTTTTATCTCCAGATTGACATCAAATGGTGTTATTGATGTTATTTCCAGTAGTATTTCATTATCACTTTCTGTATCCATGTGGGTGTAGAAATGTGTGTATGTACATGGATGGGATTGTGTGTGGTTTGGTATACATATGATTTTAGATGTCAGAGGTCAGCTTTGGGTAGTGTTTCTCCAGTGATTTCTGCCTCGTTTTTAGGGACAGCATCCTTTATTTTTTTTTCTCTTACTATTGCATATTTCCTTAAGTTTGACTCCATGGCGCTAGGGTTGTCAAGAGAGAATACCACATTTCCTATTAATGAGAATTTTGGAAATGGACACAGGTCCTCACGTACCCAAGGAGGGCAGTTACAAACACGAGACCCAGACCCAGTACAAATTCTTCAAAAATGTAATGATGTTTTGTTGAAAACAAAGGAGTAGAAAGTTTTAACAATAAATCATGGATTTTTAGTTAAAGACAATTGCCCTAGAAGGGGGACAGGCATATGGATTTTCTAATGTGTTTTCTGATCTTAATGAGATATATCCATATACAAGTAGGCAAATTGTAAATTTGCCTATTGTCTCTTGAAGGTAGGTAGAGATTTAACTTAGAGACAATGGAGGCAATAATATAAATACTTTGCCTTTGGGGAGTTTTATATATTCTCAATGATTTCCTGATTTGTCCTTCATACTTCATGTGTTCTGGTACAGTAAGTAACCTGACTTTCTTATACATTTTAGCTATATGTATTCTATCTCTTATAAACTTTTTCTGAATCCTTATACTTGGTTTTTATGTCATTTAATGTATTAAGCTGAAGAAGAGCTAGACATTGACTGTCACAAGATCATAATAAAAAAGTAGTGTCCACCCATTCAAATTTATCTCTCAAATTATTATACAGCAGTTATTTTCTATTTAGATCACTGTTATGTGACAGTATTATTGAGAAACCTTGGAGAAAGTTGGGTTCACAAGCAGTTCATAATAGCCAGTGAATTGGCGAGGTAAGTCTTACTCTTGCAAATGAGGTATTTTAAAAATTCATTTGGCATTTAAAAAGTGCCAATTTCCTGCATAGGAGCAACAAAGACATGTGTAGAAATGGTTCGCCCTGCTGAGTATGGTCTTAGAGTTCTTCCAGAAATCCATGATTCCTGTCCTTCACATTATCGGCTCTGTTCAGTATATTATCAGAAGTTCCTGGGAAAATGGCCACTGCAGACACCAGGTATTTCGGTGATTCTATACGATGGGATGGTTCTCTGACAGTTGCATCTTTCCTCATCTGTTGGGTTTGAAATAAGCACACATCTTTTGGTCTCAGTAATCACACACACCACACAACAACTGTCCTCTGCTTAGCTTCATCTGTTTGGTGAAACCAGGAAGGAAATCTACTTTTGTTTTGTGAACTTGCTCATGGTTCTCTGGAATATGAATGGAGACAATGTGACGTTGACACGTGCTAAGTGTCCTGTCTGTTAACCAACTTCTCTTGTCAAACTTTCAATCCTGGAAGAAATTGAATGATTCAATTTATTGGGGTTTTAGAATTGGATAGAAACAAACATGACCACAACATAAATGGATTTTATGAAATTTATGTTCTTAAAAGTCTACAGAAAATTAAAAACAGAAGAAAGAAGGAAACACCATATGCCTACTTTTCTTCCCTTTCCATATGCAATCTTGTTCACAGGCCTGCTGATCTTTTCTATTCTTCACTAATGTATTTTATTGTTTGAAAAAAAGGACTAAAATTTATTCAACCTCGGAATCATTTATTTTTTTTAAAGTAGTATACTTTTATTTATAAGAGATTAAGGACAAGATTGGAGGTAGAAGGGAGAAGCTAACAAGGATTTATTGGGAAACAAAATTTTAAAAGGTAATTACTACAGATTCAAGGGTTTTTTGATTGTTTATTTTGCAACAAAGTTTCTCTGTGTAACAGTCCTAAATGCTCCGGAACTACCTTTACAGATGAGGCTGGAAGTTAGACTGGAACTCACAGACATCTGCCTGCCTCTGCCTCCCAAGTGCTGGGAATAAAGTTGTGCACCACCACGTCAGAGCTGGAGCGATAGTCCAGTCATTAGAGGCTAGGTTCACAGCCAAGAAAGAATCTAGGTTTCTTTACATAAAATTCTTACTGCCATATCCACTAGAATACATAATTTGATGTTTAGTAGGTCTTTTCTTCAAATACGTGGTGGTTGTTACTTCTGTATTTTCAACAGTCTATTTTTCTCAGTAAGTAGAAAACTCTCCATTTTCAAGGCCAAATTTGTCCTACAGCTCTGTCAATATCCTTTGGTATTGTCTATAAAAGAAATGTGTGTGATAGTAAAGATATCCGGCGCTTAAAAGAAATCTCACACTGGCTCAGAACTGAGACAGAGACAGTTATTTATTTAGGGGAAAAACTTACAAACCAGGATTCTCTGCTTGAACGGCAGATGGAGATGAGATCCAAAACAATCTGAACCAGCCAAGCGGGAACCAGGGGGATGAGAGGGAAATAAAATAGAGTTCATGGGCAAACCGGGGTCAGGTGAGGGCAGAAGTTGGTGATCAGGTGTTGGAGGAGTGGGTTGGAGAGAGAGAGAGTTCTCATTCAGGTTTTTATTAGCATTCTTTAGGATTTGAGTTTTGTGTCATAAGATTGCTGTTATTCATATGTATTTACTAATATCTTGTTTCTCATTGGTATCAAACTTTTCTGTTTCCTTTAATTATGATTTGTGCATTTATTACATTGTTCTCAAATGTCATCAAACCTTTATTTATGTCTTTAACAATTTATGATAGATGTACAATTCATCAATATTGATATGATCATTAGAGGGGGTTCTATTGTTTAATGACTATCACTCTGGAGTCTGATATAATCAACAATGAATCCTAAAATTCTAGTAATAGTTTAAGGTATTTAACTAGCAATTATTAAATAAAGAATTCATAAAATATTCTTAAAGGAAAGGTTTATGTATTATACAAATGAAAACTATATATGTTTCAGTTATTTATTATTTAAAATGCAAATTATGTCATTATAACTATTAGAAAGCTTATAAAACTTATTGGGTTTCTAAAAATACTGTACAGTTAAGAGGCTGTGAATGAAAGTTGAGGAATTTTAGAAAAAAAGACTCTATTGAGGGGAAATAACAACAGGAAATTACATTCCTTGCAAATCTAGGAAAATATCCAGAATTCATATTTGGAGTTGAATTCTTCTTTGTGCTTTTCTCATTGACAGATCTTGAAAAAAGTCACTTACATCCCTAAAGAAGAAAGAATATATTTCTTTTCATCTACTCTATCCATCTATTATATTCAGACTCTTTATGTTGGGGCAAGCATGGTGCATACTGTAGAACCTCAATTACCTAAATGTATGTACCCTTGCAGCATCCAGAGGAACACATCAAGCTGAGCTGCACATGACTGGGTGACTGCTCTTGGCATCTTGTGTTTTGTTTCCTGTAATGTACATGTTACAAAACAAATTAAAGCTTCTTTTCAAAGTTTTAGAAAAAGACTATTACTGCTAAATCCTTAAAACATATTTTTTGTTTTGTTTTCATTTTCCCCTGTTTATAGAGATTCAATTTACTTTGAGTATATTCTCTCCACACAACTACATGTAATGCAGTTCTCCTGCACTAGATATCTTCAGAACTATGAGTAATGAAAGCCCACAAAGACTGAACCTCTGAATGTATACCCAAGAAATCACAGTTCTCTGAAATTCTTTTAGGAATTGATTTCTAAAGAAGAATTTGAAATCAAGTTGTTATTGTTAAAGTTGTTATAGAAAACCTTGAAATATTGCTTTCTTTATAAATTCTTGAGATTTTATGAAGCTCCCCATTATGTGCATTCTATCTTTTAGTTTCTGACCTGTTTTTATTACTTATACAAGTGTATATTTGGAATTGAATACATGACTCATTTCAATTTAATTAGTTTAGCTTTCTGAAGGTCCTTTTAGAATCCAGAAGCAAGGAAAGCACTTACAAACTCATGGTACATTTCTGCATATAGGACATTTGCAGTATGAGACTCTCCACCCACCAAACAATACAGGTCTTCAGTGGATACAATAACATCGTTTTGGAGGTTACAAGCTACCAGAGGAGCATATTTGATACCAACAGCTAGAGGTGCATCCCTGTGCTCATTGAAACAACACTGAGATTGCAATTGTTATATTATCTTGGAATGTCCTTGTTCTCAGGGCCCTCTGCTACATGATTTGGTTTTCTCTAATGACAGAGAGTATTCACTTCACAACTAGGAAGTATAGAGTAATAGTTACATTTCCCAGTACAGGACAGAGTATGAAATATTAGAGACTTCCCACACTTTGAACTTGTTCTGGGAGAACTTCTAAACATTGCAAATACATGGAACATTGATTACTCCGTCATTGTGTACACATGTCTGAGAGTATTGGTGATTTATGGTAAACTATTTTTCATTCAATAAATTTTATGATTCTAACTAATTTATTACCCTGCATGTACCATTTAGACAAAATGGTTTGAGGGCACCAGTCTTAATTTCTTTTTCTCTTTAGCATTTCATTTGACATACTCCAAACTCCTAATACAAAACTATCACTGTCTACATTTAGGCTTTATAAATGAATACTTGGTCAGGTGGATTTATTTGTGCATACATATCCAAGACCTGGAAAGACTAAAACTTCCTGTTTCCGTACATAATATATTAGACCCTTCATTTAATCTTGTATCCCAAATAAAGCCCAAAATCTCAATAATGTAAATAGATCATTTTGTGTTGTACTAATTTTTGTTCTGGAAGGTGATGTTTGCAAATGAAAGTATTAAACAGCTGGTGCTTCTTGGATACTAGTAACATTGTCCTCTTTATTTTCCTCATCATAAAGACAATGCAAAGTAATTATGAGCATTGTCATGTGTCTGTAACCCAAAGATGATTCCCATTTGAAAACACTGATTTCAAAGTTAATTGAGCAAATACAACCTAAAATTATATAATTACGATGTTGCCATGTCTCTAGAGGAGGCATGATCAAATAACTATTCAACAGAGATGCTTAGCTGCTCATACCAAAGGAAATGTACTCTGGAACAAACATGCTTTGATAGCATTTTCCTTGAGGTACATAGACTACTTTCTAGTGACAATGAGAGTCAAAGACAGCTGCATCTCTTAGATACCCACCACAATGTTGGTTCAAACTCAGGTTGTGTAAAATATGCTAAATGGGTCTGCAGGCTACAGGTTGTTTTCTGACCAAGTCTTCTTACCAGAGAAGTCAAGAAGGGTGAGGAGTTCCATCTCAGTATCTTGCCATTACGATAAAAACATGCACTTGCATATATTTCCCCCTGAGCTAACCTTCTCATGTTATATAAACATGAACCTACAAAACTTTTCAGTATTCTTTTTTTCTACTATTTTTCTTCTTCTTTTACTTATTTATTTATTCTGAAAAGAAAACAGTTTTTTTTTCATTTTACATACAAATCCCAGTTCCTACTCCTTCTCCTCCATCCCTTTCCTCTACCCGGCTCCCCAACCCCACCTCCTATCTACTCCTCAGAGAGAGTAAGGCACAATGCTTTGGGGAAAGTCCGAGGCCCTCCTTACTATATCTAGGCTGAGCAAGGTATCCATCTAAAATGAATAGGTTCCAAAAATATCCAGTACAAGCTGTCCCTACTTGTGCCTGGTGCCACTGCCAGAGGCTTCACAATCTGGCCCAACCCTAAAACCCACGTTCAGTGGGAGTAGTTTGGTTCTAGGATGGTTCTTTCCCTGGCTGGCTGGAGTTAGTGCATTCCCATTACTCAGGTAAACTGTTTCAGTCTTTCCTCATATTCTCACTTCTCCCTCTCTTCAACTGGACTTTGGCAGCTCAGATGCAGGTCTCCACCTCTGTTTCCATCAGTTGATGGATGAAGGTTCTATGGTGATATTTAAGATATTCATCAGTGTGACTACAGGGCAAGGTTAGTTCTGACACCTTCTCCTCTATTGCTTAGGGTCTCAGCTAGGGTCATCCTTATGAATTCCTGGGAAATTCTCTAGTGCCA
>JAQHUG010000008.1:4014971-4040035 GCA_028555095.1 Dicrostonyx torquatus
CCCACCAACAGGCAAAGGAGTCAGAGAAACCCCTGCTTCCACTTCTAGGAGTCCCACAAACACTAAGTTGCTCAGCCATAACTTATATGTCAAGAATCCAAATCAGACCACTACAAGCTCCCTGATCTCTATTCGGCCTCATGAGTCCCATTAAGTTTATTCTATGGTCAGTGTTCTCATAGTGTCCCTGTCCTCTCTGGTTTCTCAAATTCTTCCTTTCCCTCCTCTTTTATCTAATTTTTATGATTTTTTTTCTTTTAGGAGTTGAAGATGAATGACTTACAACTCATTAATTGTCAATATTATAAAAGCTTTATCTGTTATGCAACATGCCAAAGGAGAGCCTTACAATGTTTTATTAATTACTGAAGAATTCCAAAATAAAAACAGAAGAAATATTGCCAATTATTTTTGTTATTCCATAGGTAACGTGATGTTTAAACCACATAAAGATGCTGCCCCATAAAAATTACCTTCCCATATGTCTTATTAAAATGTACTCAATACTTGGAAACAAAGTACAAGAAATTGTGATGGAAATCCTCTACCATGATCAAGTAGATTTCATCCCAGAGATGCATGGATTGCTTTACATTTGTAAGTCAATAAATGTAATCCACAGTATAACCACACTGAAAGACTAAATACACATAATCATCTCAGTAGATGTTACAAAGTTCTTCCACAAAAGTCAATATCCCTTCATGATAGTTCTAAAGAAACTAAAACACAAGGAATATACATAAGCATAATACAGGTGATTTATAGCAGACCCACAGCCAATATTAATCCAATTGTAAAGAGACTGAAAGAATTTGCACTAATTTCAAGATGTAGACAAGATTGTCCACTCTTACCATACTGATTCAATACAGCATATGATGTTTTTGCTCGAGCTAATAAAACAATTGGTGGAGATCAAAGGGGTACAATTACAAGGGGAAGAAGTTGAATTGTCTCTATGTGCAGATGATAAAGTGATTCTAGAAATTTTAAAATTTAATCAGGAAACTGCTACAGCTGTTTCATCAAAGTAGCAAGTGAGCAAATCAGTATCTTTCCTATGTACAAAATGACAATATAATAAAGAAATCGGGAAACAACTCTTTTCACAATAACTAGAAAAACAGAAAAAAAACTTTGTGTAATACTAACCAAACAAGTAAAACATCTGTACAATGAAAAGTGATGAAATTTAATAAAGAATTATAGATGATATCGTAAGAAAGCTATCCATCCCATGCTTATGGATCATTAGGATTAATATAGTAAAGTGATCATTCTACCGAACTATTCTATAGAGTCAATACAAGCCCAATCAATTTCAACACAATTCTACACAGCACTTGAAAGGACAGTTTCCAGCTCCATATGGAGACACAAAAAACTCAGTACAACTAAAACAATCCTAAGCAATAAAAGAACTAGAAGAGGTATGAGTATGCCCAATTTCAAGTTTTATCACAGAGCTATAGCAATAAAACCAGAATAGTATTGGCAGAAAAACAGATGCATTGATCAATAAAATCAAATAGAAGGTCCAGGAATGAGTCCCTATAATTACAGGTACCTGATATAATGTTATATTAAAAAGCTAGAAATATGCATTGAAAAAAGGCAACGTCTTCAAAAAATGGTGTTCCTTAAATATATGGCTGAATGTAGAAGGTATAAATAGGTCCATCCCTATAACCCTGTGTAAATAAATCAAAGACCTCAACATAAAGAGAGATACACTGATCTGTTAAAAGAGAAGGTGGGAAAAGCTCTTGAACTCATTGACACAAGAAAAGGCTTTCTGAACAGAACTCCAATAGCTCAGGCACTAAAAACAACTGATAAATTGGACTCAAGAAGCTAAACATCTTCTTTACTGCGAAGGACATCATTCAGGTAAATTGCCAGGCTACAATATAAGGAAAGGTGTTTACCAGCTAGCTACACATTTGAAAGAGGACTAGTATTTCAACCACAAAAAAATCTGAAAAACTCGGTACCCAGAAAATAAATAACCCAGTTAAAAATGTCGTACAGATATAGTCAGGTAACTGGAGTTCGTATGTAAAAATCACATCCACAGTATCTCAGTGGTGTATTGTCCTAGTATTGGACTGGAACTGAAGCCTGTGACAAGGGCATCATTTAGTGGAAGGGCATTTTGAGAGTTACTTGTTTTTATGAGCAGTGTGCCCTCCTGGAGAGATGATATCCACAGCATCTGGATGACACAGATGATAGAGAACACTCTTTCCATGTGTTGGGTCCTAATTAAAGAACTATCGCTTGACATTTTACCATTCAATGTGTCATCTGATTCTCAGAGTTATTGAGGCATTGCCCATAAAACTCTTTAGTTATCAACTTTAGTATCTTAGTCTTACACTTGTCCTTATCTAATGAAACTGTCATGGGCCTCAGTATGAAGAAGAGAAAAAAAGATATAATGTTAAAAATATATAAAATGAGTCTTTAGTGATATTTGAGTTAAACACTAGAGGATGATGGGAGAATGTCTTAGTAACATATATATGACATGGCATGTTTTTAGTATCATAGGAATCTAAACATGTGGAATTGGCCTATGATGGGCAAAAGGAGGATAAAGTTTACAGATGGGCACTGGAGGAATTTTTATACATTGAGTACTTCTTCTAAATACTTGTGGGAACATGTAAAACTAAAGGTACTTATCAATATTACAGTAGAATAGAACTTGTATTTTCTATTATTAGACTGAAAATTCGCTCACAGAAAGTTGCTTTTGAAAACTACTAGATATCCATGAATACATGTGTGTGGTATATACATATACGTGTGTCTGGTTGTGTTTACTTGTATAAGTTCATGGGAAACATGGAGGTTAGCACTGTGTTTCAATTACCTTCCTACTTTTTAAAAATATATCTTATTAAGTAGTTTTTATAAAGGCAAAAAGTTGAGTATCTTCATCAAATGACTACATATCTGCCAGTCCAGACCAGGCAGGGTAGGCATTTTCTACAACTCCAGTCTGATACTAAGCATCAAATGAAAAGTTAATATTGACATTATTACCAGGGGTATTTCCTTAATACTTTCTGTATCTATGCAGTTATGTAAGAATGTATACATACATGGGTATATGTGCACAAATATTTATATGCACATGGGTTTCTGTTGTCAGAGGTTAACTTTGGTTAAAGTTACTTTAAGGAATTCTTCCTTGTTTTTTTAGATAACTGACATTACTTTTATCTGGAAGTCACAGAAAATCTTCGTTCTACCTACCTATTGCTAGAGTACAAGGAGAATATCAAATCTCTCATATCTCTTTCTTATACAAATTCTGAAACAGGACACAGGCTGTCACACCATGCAAAAAGGGACTTACACACATGAGACATCAACCTAGACCCAGCACAAATTCATTCTAAATTTTGAAAAAGGGTTTGGTAGGAAATAGTAGAGTAGACGGGTGGTGGTGGCACACGTCTTTAATCTCAGCACTCGGGAGGCAGAGGCAGGTGGATCTCTGTGAGTTTGAGACCAGCCTGGTCTACAAGAGCTAGTTCCAGAAACCCTGTCTCAAAAAACCAAAAAACGAAAGAAAGAAAATAAAATAAAATAGTAGAGTATAAAGTTTTAGTAAGAAATCCTGAATTTTTAGGTAAATTGATTAGCCCTCAAAATCGCGAAGGGAGACAGTTGCACAGATTTCTTTAAGTATCACTGATCTCAAATGAAGTATATTCATATACAAATAGATACATGGTGCATGATCAAGGTGCTGCTTAGCTATAGATATGAGTTTAACTAAAGGACAATTAGGTTCAAGTAACAATTCTTTCACTTTAGTGAGTTTTAGGTGTCCGCAGGGCATTCCTTGAGGTATCCTTCATACTTTAGGGGTTCTGATAAAGTGCCCTGATTATCTCTTATGTTTCTACTGAACACACCCTACATCTTATGTTCTTGTCTTTATCCTTACACAATATGAGTATTTCATCTAATGTGCAAAGGTGAGGGAGATCCAGGCAATGACAATTATAAGACCTGAATTAGGAAAAGTGTTCATCACATCCAGGAAATATACTGCCCAAATTACAGTGCAGCACAGCTACTTTATATTAAAAATGCTGGTGTGGGCTTTTTATAAAAGAACCGTGGAGACTGTTGCCTTTGCAAGCAGCCCCTCACTAGCACAACTGTCAACAAATTGGATAGCTATATTTCACTCTTGTAAATGACGCACTTCGAAATTATTTTCACATTACACAATTCACCAATTTTATGCATAGGATCAACAAGGACATTTGTAGAAACTGATAATCCTGCTGAGTATGGTCTTGAGTTCTCCCAGAAGCACATGGTTTCTGTCCTTCACAACATTATCTGTTTGCAGCATAGTACCAGAAGCTCCCGGGGGAGCAGTCACTGCGGACACCAGGTGTTTCAGCAGTTCTTTCCAGGCATGAAAAATATTGATGATTGCTTTCCGAAAGTCTTCAGTCTCAGCAAACATCATTGGACATCATATTAAACTAGGTGCAGCCGTGTAGGTACCGCCCCGTAGGTACCTAATTTTTTTTTTCAGAAAGAAGGTGGACTACAGCATGCATTTGTATTTGGTAAGTATTTGTTAATCATTTCATAATATAGACTAAATGTAGAAATGTAAATTTTCAACTATGTACTCCATTTTGCTAAAGATAACTAATTAGATATTAATATGTTTTTCTATTGTTTGGTCAAAATAATCTTACTTTTTGTTTACTCTTCATTCTACTATTTTTCTGGTAATGAGATCAGTTTTCTTTGGTTGTTTACCCTGTCTATGAAAAAGTAAGACTTACTGGAACTCAATGGGTTTGTAAAGAACATCCACAATCGATGTTTAGTCTTCCATAATGCTTCTTTATTGTGTCAAGTTGATATAAACCAGGTAAGCTGTCTAGTCTAAAGACATTCACATTTCTACAGTATATAATCTAGTATTCACATATAAGGGAAAAATAAATATTTGTTTTTCTGGATCCAAGGTATCTCACTGTCTCACTCAGGATGATTGGTTCTGGCTTCATCCATTTACCTGAAATTTTTATTTTTTTTATAAGAACAGAATAATACTACATTGTATAAATTTGCCACAATTTTGTCATTGTCTTTTCCTCAGTTGATTGACACTGAGGCTATTTATAATTTTGGATATTATTAATGAGCAAGAATGAACATATCTGAGCAAGATTCTGGGTGAGAAGATGAAGAATCCTTTGAGTTTGTGCCAACATTCAGCTTAGATTTCTCTGCATAGCTAAGTTCTGCCCTGCTATCGGTACAAAGCAGTTTATTTATTCATTAACCAATAAAAGCAACATGCAGACAGAAGGACCTCACAATCAAATGATTTCAAGTAGAAAATGCATATCTGCATATTACTGGGCACTTTGGAAAGCTGTAGGGAAGGAGAAAGTTCTATATTAAAGTCACATTTAGAAAAACTTAGAAAGATTTCAGGGATCATCAGTGACTAAACTGTAACCCTATTTTGGAAGTAAATATCTAAAATTATTAAATCACTGCTAGGCTCTAGCTTCTTATTAGCTAACTCTTACATCTTAGTTTAACCCATTTCTAGTAGTCTATGTGTCGCCATGAGGCTGTGGCTTACTGGCTAAAATACCCAGCAGTGATTTGATTAATACAGTTTCTGTGTGATTATTTCGGGTCTAAGCTATCTGGGTGGCTGGGAACCAACAAACAGCCTCCCACTACAATCATTTGTAGCCAAAACATATTTAGATAGAAAAGATGTAAAGCCATAATCAAACAATAGAAGTTTAGAAAAAGATTCATGAGAAAGTAGAAGAACACCTGTTTAAAAGCAGGAACACAGTTTGCCTGTCAGTGATTGAAGTGGCATCTTCACTAAGAGTAGTGTGGGAATTGCATTGTAAGTCCAGTCAACTCATTTATTTGACAATAATTTTGTGGAGATAATCATGTGATTCAAAAGTTAAAGGTATTTTCTTCTAAGCCTGACAGACTGACAAATCCCTGAGACTCTCAGTATTCGAAGAGAGAAGCAACCCTGTCATAATTCCCCTGACCTCTACAGGAAAGAAAAATGTGTTCAACTACATGCATGTCCCTAGACAGAGTCATATGTGTATAAATGTGCAAATAAAGGCAAAAATAAATTTTAAAGGTTTTTTTTTACTGTAAGATTCAAATATTCAATCTTTTCATGTCATATCACTTTACCATAAAAGTCCAAAAATGGAATTTATTTTAAATAAGAAAGTAAAATAGCTGATTCAGGCTCTGAATCCCATTTTACTAGGAGTCTTCCAACCTCAGAGGTTCCAGGAAAATTTCAGGTTTCTACTGTGCTGAGTTTCCATATTGCTCACTAAGTGTGCCTCTATTCAGTGGACTCTTCTTGTACTCAACCTCTCTGCCACTACATCATCTACCTGCTCCCTCCTGCTCCCATGCCCCCCCCCAGATATCCACAAAATCTATTCAATTTCCCCTTTCCAGGGAGAGTCTTACATTTCTGCTAGAGCTCTATCTGTTACTTAGCCTCTCTGGGTCTACAAGTTGTTATGTGATTATCCTTTAATTAATAGCCACTATCAGTTTATAAGTGAGTAAATGTCACATTTGTCTTTTTGGATCTGGGTTGCCTCACTCAGAATGTTTTTTTCTAGTTCCATCCATTTCCCTGCAAATTTTATGATGCCTTTTCATTCTAATAGCTGGGTAATACTCTACTGTGTAAATATATCACATTTTTATTGTCCATTCTTCAATTGAGGGACATCTGTTTTTTTGTAGTTTCTGGCTATTATTAATAAAACCACTAATAACATAACTGAGCAAGTGCCGTTGTGGTAGTGTGGAGTACTTTTGGGTATATGCCAAAGAATGTTATCGCCGGGTGTTGAGTAGATCAATTCCCAATTTTCTGAGGAAACACCATATTGATTTCAACATTTTCAGTATTCAGGCAAGGGTCCCAGTGGTTGTACTGGGATAACAATCCAACTAAAAAGTCCTTTGACTGACACCTATAATGCCTGTAAGATCTACTAAGGTAAGGATGGCTCAGAGCCTGTGAGAGTGACTAACCAGCAAATGATCTAACATGAGGCTCAACCAACGAGAGTTACTTTCCCTACATTTACTGAATATACAGGAACTGAAAGCAGGGAGGCTTCGAGATCTAGGGTAGCATGGTAGATTTAGGGTATACAACTGACAAGAGGTCAATAAAATTATTTGTAATGAAATTCTGTATATTCATAGATCAATGCCTCACGTAATCATCATCAGAGAGGCCAAAGGAGATGCAGAGACCCACACCAAAACATTAGGTAGAGCTTGGGAAACACTGCAGAAGATGGGGGAGGAAGGATTTGTAGGAGCCAGAGGGGTCAACAACACCAAGGAGAACACAGCACACAGAATCAACTAAGTAGGGCTCGTAAAGGTTGCACAGAGACTGAAATAACAAAGAGCCTGCTTAGTCTTCACTTTGTCTTCTGCAAAATGCTCTAGTTCTTTAGCTTAAAGTTTTAGTTGGACTCCTAACAGTGACAGTAGAGGTGTTCCTGACTCTTTTGCCTGCTATTGGGACCATTTTCCTATTACTGGGTTGCCTAGTCCAGCCTTGATAAGTGGGTTTGTGTCTACTATCATCGCATCCTGTTATGGTATGTTCAATTGATATCCATGAAGGTCTACTCTTTTCTAAAGAGGGAGGAGGAGCACTGGATCCAGGGGAAAGGAGTGGTTTGGGGGAGACACTGGTAGGAGTGAAGGAAGGGAAGTCTGTAGTAAGAACGTATTGTATGAGAGAGGGTTAGGTTCATCTACCTGAACATAGTAGTCTCTCAGAGACTTCATCCTTGTAGAAAATTTACTGCCCTTCCTCCAAAGACATCATTATGGATTCACTATGGATTACACCTCAGAAAGTTGTAGGACTTCATTATCATTTGTTTCAGTACTGATGGAATTTACTCCTGGTTTGATCATATGCATCTCTTATGGATGTAGAAAGATGGCCCTCGTATTTCCCCAAAACATTGTCTCACTGCATGTTTACCCCACTGGAAGTCAAGCACTCTTCAGCAGCTTGCACCGTGTTTGTTCAACTGTTCCTAATTTCTGAATAAATAACAATATACAATATAAGAATGTTCTCTGATGAGAACTGGGAGCTCCTAAATCTACAAGTATAAATAGAAACACAGTTAATTACAATGTTTTTGAGCATTGTTTTCCCTTAAGCATCAAATTCTCCCTTATGACCCATGACATAAGGAGACAAAATATTTTGACCTGGTTCATAAAAGCAAAAAGGAATTTTATTTTGTGGAATAATCTCTTGTTCTAATATTCAAATTGCTCTTCCTATAGTAGGTGAATAATGATTCCAGTCAGTATAACAGATCACAGGTTTAATGAAACCTCAGTAATCCTGATTGTAGCACTTTCTTCTCTCACATCATGAAAATTCTAACTTCATGTAATATGAACGTTATCCAGTAGGATCAATATTCCAAGCCAGTAGCTGTTTGATTTATCTATTTTCTATGAGTCATGTGTGCAATGTCAGCAGACTATTGGGAAAAGGAAAAACAAGATTTTTCTGAGACCTTGTAACAACCATAATGTATCAGTCAGGGAAAAACCTTATATTCACATCTGATTATAATGTACAGAGAGAGAAACAGGGCAGATGCAGAGAGACAGAGACATACACAGGATACACACTGAGACACGTGCACATTACATACACACAAATAGCACACATTCTAGAAATTTAATATTTTAAATCTATCATATTAAGTTCAACAAAGACAGGAGCACTCTATAATCTAAGTCACATATATAGGAGATATTATTTATGATACTAATCCTCCCCAGAAGTCATGAACACACATTTACTCACACTAGGTAGAGTAATGTTGGTAGAATAGGTAAGGGTGTCTTCAAATTCTATATTTGGCAACCCAGTGATCTTATTGTGCTTAAATAGGCTATATGAGTGAAAGGTTACTGACTGGAGAAGATACTACATAAGGAGAGTTGGATCTCCACAAGCTCACTCCAGGATGGATGAAACCTCAGGGGAGCTAGAAAACTACAGCACAATACATACTATGTTAGCATCTGAAAGGCTGTGAGCTGATTTTCAGTCAGTCTGATGGGTCGGAGATTCTTGAGTCCATTCAGCTGCTTCTCTGTCTTCTCCATGGAGCACAGCTGGCCTGAGAGTGTTTTGGTTAGTTTCACTTGTCTGAAAGTGTCTCTCTATAGTCATTCTAATGTATACATTCTGCCATGGAGAATTCTACTAAATATGATAATTTTCAGGTTACTTCTGAAGCTTTTGAACTGTTTTCTACCTCAGCTGGAAGAAGTTCCCAGAAAAATGGAATTTTTCATACCCTTTAGGACATTTTGCTTCATGTCCCTTTTATCATTCTTTTTCTTAATATACTTCTCACCAAGATGGAAGGATTTAATTTTAGTGGAAATGCCTGAACAGATGTTTGACTTCATAAAATTATACTTTATGATTCCACATAACTTTGACAAAATAAATAAGGAAACAAAATAAATAAGGAAACAAATAAACACAGAAATACCATGTAAGATTAAGTAGATTCCAGAGAATCTTGTTCTGTACCACTAAAACCCGAGATTTACAGCCAGATAGAAAAAAATAAGCAAAACATTTAACCAGATTATTAAATATACATTTTTATAAGTTATCAAAGAAAAAAAGTTCTAGAAATGTTGAACTTAATTTTTTCCCCATTTGTACAGGGGTAACGCACTGTATTAAAAATGTAAGGTCTTATCTACATGAGTTTGATTGCAAAAACTAATAAAATATTCTCTAAATAAAAAAATCAAATTCAAGACAGAGTTTCCTCTAACTCTTCGAATCATGATATTCAGCAACCCCAGAATTCTTTACATATAAAATCACCATGATAGGCTGGAGTACTGTCTATGTGTTTGCCTTATGAGCATAAGGACCTGAGTTTGTTCCTCAGAAATATTTATACCTGGCATGTTGATATGCACTTGAATCCTAGTACTGTGTAGAATGACAAAAAGGTCCCTGGATGGCTGTCCATCCAGGTTTTCCTAACAGGTGAGATTCTGGTCAACAAGTCAAACTATTTTAAGTGAGGTCAATAGTATCTCTAAGATGATATCATGGCTATTCCCTGACCAGTATAACTGCACATACATACTGACAAACACATTCATAAAGTTATTGGAAAATTGAGAGTATCACTAAATGAAATGTTGTGTGTGTACTTATTCATCATATATGCATTGATGTAACAGAACCTCAGTTTTCCATAAGAACAGCAGAAAAAAAATCTAACTTTAAGAAATTCCAAAAAAAATGACCACAAGGACAGTTGGTCATGACTTTTTCTGATGGTCGGTTTCAAGTAAAGCTGGTATTCACAGGGGACTTAAACCAATATATTAGTTTCTACAATTCCATCAGGAATCAAGCAAAAAGAATTATTGGAAAATGAACTCAATTTGTTCTTTACCTTCTGACTAAACTAGTGGAGAGTGCAAATCTCTCCTTCCACCCATGCCTAGGGAGCTCTTACATTTTTGAAACTATTTAGGACACAGTTGAGATATTATCTAAGTATGATTGTGATCTGAGAAATGGTCTCTACCTTGAAGCATTAGAATCTGTGACTCCATATTGTTCTTATTCTCTACTGCAGACAAACTTTTCCAGCATAGAAGAAATTTAAATAAAATTGATCTGCAAAATTATCCTCTGAGTAGACTGAGGATAGGACCTTCTCATCTTTTTGGAGATTGCTATTGAGACAAACTGCTACATAAATGCTAGCCAAAATGCTACATTATAATATGCCAGTGAACAAAAGAAATAGTTTGAGGCAGAGGCAGGCGGATCTCTGTGAGTTCGAGACCAGCCTGGTCTACAAGCGCTAGTTCGGGCACAGGCTCCAAAGCCACAGAGAAACACTGTCTCGAAAAACCAAAAAAAAAAAAAAGAAATAGTTTGATAACAAAAGGGTAGGGCACAGTCACTTTGATCAGAATATAATCAGAAATCAGAACTAAACTAAAGGATAATGGTTACCATAAGAGAGGCTATATATTATTCATGTATTTAAGCAATCAAGATGGGTTGTGAGGAAAAATGTATGTCCTTGGAAGCTAAATATGAAAATACTGGTTTGAAGTCAAGCAGGTATGAAGACATCAAATTATACCGTGATCATATCCTTCTGCATTAAGAATATGAAAGAGTATGTGTTACGTTGATTTATGATTATATAATAGAGTGGTTGCTTCAGACTGATTTATAGGAAAACTGATGTTATTGTATGTAATTAGAGATGTTCAGATGGAAATGTCAAGTCATTCTTGGGCCATCAAAGTCAAAAGATTTTGTCAATACACAACTTGTAGTCACCAGACTCCTGGATCTTGAGGGAGCAGTGAGTATAGTATAGTAAAGTATTGTAGAACCACACATGATGTTGACCTACTTGATCCCATAACAACATATCTAGGTATCCTATCAAATGCTTTCTTCTCTAAAGGGGAGCAGTAAAATTTTGCATTTCAAGATGAGGAAAATAAGGTTCAGGCAAAATTATGTTTATATATATATATATATATATATATATATATATATATATATAGAGAGAGAGAGAGAGAGAGAGAGAGAGAAAGGGAGGAAGGGAGAGAATAGTTTTGTCCAAACATTCCCACAAAAACAAGGTCCTCTCTTAACAGTGGGTAAGCCTGGGTGCTTAGTCATACTCCAGTAAAACTTACTTAAATCTTACAGATTCCCAATATCAATGACATTTTGCATTATCTCAAAACAGTCCACCATTTCTAATTGCTAAATGAAACAGAGCTACCTATGCTTTAAGATGGGCAGTGGCTACACACGCCTTTAATCCCAGCACTCCAGAGTCAGAGGCCCGTGGAACTCTATGAGATCAAGGCCAACATGGTCCACAAAGTGAGTTCTAGGACAGCCTGTTACACAGAGAAACCCTGTCATGAAAAGAAAGAAAAAGAGAGGAGGGGTGAGGAAGGAAGGAAGGAGTGAAGGAAGGAAGGAAGGAAAAAAGAAAGAAAGAGAAAGAGAGAGAGAGAGAGAGAAAGGGAGAGAGAGAAAGAACGAAAGAAAAGGAACTATGCCCTAAATTACTTACTGGTCTGGTAAATCATCTTGAAAAACAGTAAATACAATATTGAAAATAAATTTGTTCAAGAGACTCATAAGGCATGGAAAAAGAAATGCCAGATATTGATTTTTATTGTAATTGAAATCCCAGTGTCCAAATTTAGTTTCATTTCTAGAAATTTTAAATTTTTCATAGAAGGTACATGATATCAAAAGTCTGTTGCTCAATGTGTAGCAGAATTAAAAGTTTAGATAAATTGTTAATATTTTTCACAAGCAACATGAAAATTTTGGGCATCTATGATGTGGAATCTATTACAAATTGGAATATTTTTTTATGATGCCACCATTACTATGTAGAATATTTCAGATTCATTGCCTAAAATTGCTGTAATTCGGTAACATGATAAGGTCATCAGCAACTTTTGCAAAGTGTGGCAAGTAGGGAAACCATGGCACAGAAGTTGCCACTGCAATTGACAATTACCTGATTTGTTTTAAATTTCAAGCCACATAAAGCAATCAGTATGTTATATTGTAAGGCAGCAAAAATAAGGTGCCTAAAATGTCTTTATCTACACTTATAAGTTGACACTTTATAAAAGGATATGACGTAGTTGTCAAAATGATTTCTTAACGTTTGTGTTTAGACCTGTTCATTACTGGAAACATTACCTAGTCTATTGAGATAAATATTTTACAGTTTTAATGATTAATGAAGTACCTTTGTATTTAGTTAAAACAGTCTGCAATAATTGATTTAGGATGAATTATTGAAAGCATTTATCATAACCGGAACCAGTAGGGTACACTGCAGAAGTCATGACACATTTCTAAGATCTGGAACCAGGGAAAAGTATTGGGGAATAATCTTTTCCTCCTACTTACCTGGAAATGAGTAACCAACGAAGAGATTGCCTTGTTGATTTGGAGACTGACTGGAACTCTATTGATCATGTGGTGGAATGCACTATGATGACACATATTGACATATAATTGTGGCAAATGTAAAGAGGATGTTTATCAACCCTGAGGGAAGAGTGTCGCTGAACTAGGGACATTGATTCAATATGGCCTAAGGCTCTGTCTGGCTTTGGGTACAGTCCGGTGGTATATATAGGAGGTGGAAAGTTGACTGAAGACAGAACTCAGGTGAAGCAGCTTTCCCATACTGTGGTGGATCATCTCCGAGATGCAGCTCACTTTGACATTACCAAGCTCTGGTAAGTAGCCATCCATCATGTACTTCTAAGATTTCCTTAGTCTATAATTCACAAGGTTGTTTGTACAGTACAATTTCTTTGATATAATATATTCTATATTTTTAGAAAACTGATACCTGATCAATTTCTTCTAGACACAGTCAACACAGATCTGAAAGACAACTCTATATTCTACTTGCTCAATTAAATTTCAGCTGAGAGTTTTTCAAATAGGTACTTCCTTGTGTTGCAGACACAAGGCAATGCTTAATTATTTTGTGATATCTTTCTTAACAGGAGGGTAAAATGGGACATTGTTACTGATATTTAAGGATCATTAATTGTATAAAATCTTCCATTTCAAAAGAAGTTCTACCTTCTAGAACAAAAAGATAATGAAAATTAAAAGGGTTCCATTTGCATTACAGAGAATTGGGCTATACTGAGAACAAGAGATTAAATGAGTAGTCCAATTGCTTCAAACACAGAAAACGGAAATTGTAATTACTTTGTATGCCAAATTGGATATCTGCTCACATAAAACAACCTGGATAAACTATCAAATTACCTAAGTCTTAAATGAAATATAAAAGGTAAATGAATTAGTTACAATAGTACAGTATTTAAGAAAGTGAAATTTTCTAGAATGTCAAATATGTGCAGAAAATTACCTGCAGTCTTGGCTCGTGGAAGGCATAGTCCATGTGTTTGTAAACTTGGGGAGCTCCTTTGGAGCAAATGTAAGCTATGAACTACCTCCCACATTTCTACCTCTCTATTGGAGACATCTACCTATTTCTCTGTATTTTCCAAATGTAAAACTGAACAGTCAGGTGAGGTATATCAACCCAAACCACATAGCAGAGGCCATCGGAGGCGTTCACAGCTTGTTTAGCTGTCTGCTGCTTTGTTCGTGTCGCTCATCTCACTGTCGTTTCTCTGACAGCCGGGATGTGCATGCTGCTGCTGGTGTCAAATCAGCTCCTTTGGGAGCATGCAGCCTCTAAACCAACTGGCGCTGTGACCACTGAAGACCTGTATGATCGTATGGTTGAACAGTCTCACACCACATATGAACTGGCTGCAGACATCTACTATGAATTTGTGAGTAGTGTCCTTACTTCTGGATTCTTATCTAAAAGGGCCTTCAAATAGCTAACCACTTAGGAATGAGTCATGTGTCCAATCACAAATACTTCACTTTTGTAGGTAATAGAATGAATGGTATAGGAAACTGTGTAATAGAAAAATTGTGAAGTTTCATAAAATCTCAATAAAATTATAAAGAATTTAATGATATTTTAAGTTTTCTGTACTAAATTTAGCAATAACAACTTTTAACTTCATTAGAATTTTGATTTTCTGGTCATAGTTCCAGGGCTTCTTTTTTTCATGGGTATTCCTTACTAACTGATCTGAAGATAACTAGTGGACAAGAAATAAAGTGAAGTAAGTTGTGTAGAGAGAAAACAATCTAAAGAAAAGTAAAAACATGTAAAATGTGGAAAGAAAAACAAAATAAATTACCTACACATAAGCTCTTAAATATAAAGAATCATGGCCTGTTGTTTTCAGTAATGAGTTTCTTAGTGAAATTTAAGGACTGCTGTAGAAACAAAATGTGTTCTCTCATCTTCAGGGATATAACTCCTCTCTTCAGGTAGTGCCATTGAAGAAATAGCAAAGCAAATTTTTATTTTAAACCATGTAAATTTTTAATTTTAATCCATTTAAATATGGATTACATATCTCAACATTTATAGGTAATATATATTCCCATGGTTATTTTCTTTTACTAGTTTTTCTTATACCCTTTATTCTTCTCTCATAGACTTGAAGATTCACACATTTCTAAGAATCCATTAATTATTTAAAATTCTCTGATGGGTAGAATTAAGTCATTTGTATGTTCTTAATACATACCTTATGCAAGTACATCCTTCATATCATATAATTAGAAACTATAAATATTTTGAGAATTCTTACTTAACTCTTTGTTGAATATTTCCTTAAAATATGCCTAGAATTTAATGATTCATTGCTGACTATAACAGCATGAGTGAATCCTACATTTATCATGAACTTTTTATGGTACTGATATTTGGTGAAGTTTGAGAGCAAATTTATAAATGAACAATTACTTTTTAAAAAATAATAAACCAATTTTTGCAAAAAACCAAGATATTTTAAATATGTATAAACAGTAACAATTCTATGGCTCTCAGCCTAGAAAAACTACTCCTTAAAGATGTAGGTAATTGGGAGCTTTGGTTCATTTTAGTGTTTTCTTTCCAAACAATGTCATTAACAAGCACTACAAGGAAAGAGAATGGAGAGTAGTCAGTTAGATCACACATGTTAAGGAATAAAAGGTAAGCAGATGATGTTTTCCTTGTAAGAGAGTTCCACATTTTGCTCTTAAATATCAAAAATTTGCACATTATCAAACTTTCATGTTGGTTTTATTCAATTCTGAGTTCCCAAAAGTTAAATATTTAATTTCTTCCAGGATTCAAACTTTTTCCAGAGTAAATGGTTTACTAAGAGGATGCCCAGAATTTGCCACACAGCTTCCATCCGGACTCCAGAGTCTCGTCAGGAAGTCCATGAAATAAAAGTAGGTGTCTTCTCTGATTTTTACCAAAACAGTCTTGCTATACACATGTTAATTGTGCTGTGTGTGACTACTAAGCCTTTTAGAGTTATGATAATTTCAGACAGACTAGGTAGAGGAAGATGCAGCTGTCAAAGAAGAATCACATAATACTTACTGCTGTTAATGTTAGCCCTCAGTAAAATGCCTGCCAACTCACATTGTCCCAGAGTTGTAATTGTCCATTAGGAAGCTATTTTTACCAGCACCTTCTGCTTAGCCCTGGAAAGTTTTGATCTGAACTGGACACACATTTCTAATATATTCATATAAATATGGAGTAAGTAAAATCCCTTTCTGTTTGTCATATAACCCTAAAGAATCTTCCTATGGCATCATGTGACTAAATGAGCAGTGTGTCCTCTTAAGTTCCTAAACTATCATGGAACATTTTATCCTCTGTCATTATTTCTACAGTCCTGCCTCAGTGCTCTACTTTCTCCTATATCTGAAATTAGGCTGTTTAAGAGACTTCCTTGTAGTTTAAAGGTGTTCCTCTTGATGACTTCTCTTTTGATGAGATTTACATAACTGTTGTAAATGGGGGAGGGAGGGGTGGCTGTGTCCTGCCACCGAGAAGTGGGGCTGCTTTCCCTGAGCCTGGTTCCCAGCCACCAGCTAGCTTATGCCCGAAATAACCACACAACAATTATATTCATTTAAATACTGCCTTACCCATTATCACTAGCCTCTTCTTGGCTAATTCTCACATCTTAAACTAACCCATTATAAAAGTCTGTATGTCACCACAAGGTGGTGACTTACCGGACGATTCTAAGGTAAGTCCATCTCAGGCAGAGGATCATGCCTCTTCTCACTTCCTTTCTTCCCCAGCCTTCTGTTCTCTTTTTTCCCCGCCTATCTAAATCCTGCCCTATCAAAAGGCCAAGGCAGCTTCTTTATTAACCAATGAAAGCAAAGAAATATAGAAGAATCCTCCTACACCACATAACTCTGAAGATCTAATGTGTATGTGTCTGATTTCTTTCTTCAGACTATGTGTCGTAAACATCAGGTTTATGTACATAATATTAATAATGTATATCCTTCTCATATATATAATCTATTCTCCAGTCATACTTATATTAACAACATAAGAAACAAGATGTTTACACAAGATAGTCTCAGGAATAACAGTTGGTTATAATACAGAAAAAGAAACCAAAGAAAATATTTGTACATCTTACTTTCCTAAACAATATAAATAGCACACTTGTGGTACCAAAGTATTTAATGTTGACAGTCTCTGATAATAGAACCTTTAAGAAAACAACAATCTGAGGCTCAAAATAGTATGCAGAATCGATTTCTCTTGAATATAAGAATTTGCATTACACTTCTTTCATGCCATGCAATCATTCTTAATCATTTTTTTCTAAAACTCCTAGCAAAATGTTGGTGATCAATATTGATCTGTCCATTTTGTTCATAAACTTACTTTGCTCTGAAATTCTAGTTAAGTTTCTCTCTAATCTTTATTTTAATACTCTGTAATACTCCTCACAAATGTTATAATCAACAACCATCAAAAGAAATTATTTTGTATGACTATGTCTTTGACCTAAGAATTACCAGGTTAAAATTACATTCTGATATTAACTGATGCCTGATATTAAAGTAATGTATTGTAATAAATTGTCTTCTATACATGTCAATAAATAGGCAATTCCTTTAGAAGAAAGGGCAGCAGAATCATGCAGATAAATAAGAAATAGGATTTTGAAAGCTATTTTTTTCTACATTCACCTGTTTTAATATTCTACCATAATATATAAATACTTAAATAAGTACATGAGAAATTAATTTTGTTCAGTATTGTAGAAATTAATTGAACCACTAACTCCTGGCAGTATTAGCATCTATGTAACATGAGTCATGTCTTTGGACACCTACTAAGCTATGTAAACCTAGTTTTCTCATAGACAGGCTAAGCCATCAAAGATACCAGTTCTAACAGGTAGTAAAAAAGGTTGAGTGTTGAGGAAACACAAAATATGATCATTTGGAAAAGCCAAATTTATCAAAACCCTATTAGTTTTATTTAGCCAAGTGGAATTCAGTAGTTGTTATTTTATATTTATGTAATATTCAAATTTTATTAAATCATTAATATAGTACTACTAATAAAAGTGTACTGTAGATTGTCTCTCTTGTGAAAAAAACACAAGAATCTATCTACTGAGCTGTATGTTACCTAGTTTAATATGAAATCCAATGATGTTTGATTAGACTGAAGACCTTCTGAAAGTAATCATCAACATTACTCAAGCCTGGGAAGAACCGCTGAAACATCTGGTGTCTGCAGTGACCTCTCTTCCAAAACCTTCTGATAATATGCAGAAAACAGCCAATACTTTGAAGGATAAAAATCTTGTACTTCTGGAGGGGCTTAAAACCCTACTCAACAGGGTAAGGTGTTTTTACATTGTGTGTTTGTTTATCTTATTTATAAAATTTATGTATTATGTCATTCAAAAAGGATTTGAATCCAAATTCCGGGTTACTAAATAAGCCCATAGACCAGTGATCTGTGTAGAAAATAGCAGTGTGCCTCATAAAAAATTTGACAGAAACTTTCTTGATTAGGGTGGTCACTGTAGTCTAATTCAGAAGTTCTTATAGTTGTCACAGCCTACATAGCCAGCACCATAATATACTAAATAAAATATTCTGCTTATGTGCAATATAGTATAGACACTCTACCAGAACTAATACGGTATGAAGGGCACATCATGGAAAGTACTGAGAGCATGTAAGACTTCCCAAAGTGAAAGAACTGATACTAGCTTATCCATTGTTGCTTAGTTAATTCCGTGTACACAGTCAAATAGTACCTTGCTGGTTCACTATTTGTCCACTTGTGAGAATGCATCTCATCTGAGATCAGTGGAGTGTCAGAAAATGCAGATGCTTGCTTCAATTTATGTTTAGGTATCTAATGCCTTTACCCTAATTTCCAGCATTTCTCACTATAAATGCATAGTCCCATATGTTCTACCAAAGTTAATTAAATATTTATGAGAAAGGTGCACTGGGAGATATATAATGTCTGTAAGTGCCTTCCTTACATGTGTGAGGACCTGAGTCTAGTTTCAGAATTTGTGTCAATGTGTGATGTGGTATCTTCGCTTTGTAACCTTCAGACTAGGAATCAGATCTAAGGGGGTCTGCCATGAATTGCTGGTAAAAGTAAGAGAAGCTCTCTAAAAAAAAATCAATGTTGATATCACTGGAGGAACTTTACCCAAAATGGATCGCCGACATCCAAATCATATGTATGTACTTCACACACATACACACACACATACACACACACACACACACACACACAGAGAGCATATAGACACAGAAAGGGATAAAAGATAATGTTAATAATACCTGTCCATTTGATCTTTAGAACCAGACTGCATATGAAGAAACTGACTCCCCTGTCTGGTCCGGACTGTCAGACTTAACGTCAGCTGATGAAGACACTCAACTCTTTGCCTTTTATAGCCTGGTCCGCTGCCTGAGAAGGGATACTCATAAGATTGACACCTTTCTCAAGGTCTTGAGATGCCGAGTTGTCTTTAACAATGAGTGTTTGCTTTAAGGAGGGTAAAGTGTACATCCCTGCAACGTTCTGTTGACAGGGTCCTTGTTGAAGCAGAACTTTCTTTTTTTCTCTTGTCAGTGCATGCATGCATGTAATGGATTTCTTCTTCTAAAATAAAATCTAAACATTTATAAACAACAGAGTCAGTGTGAAATTCTAAGAAAGTCTTCTGTTTCCATTTAATATAATATAGATCCAGGCTTTTGTGATGTGCATGTAAAAATCTGAAGTTTGACAAGCGTATAAGACAGCATAAAACTTGCTTAAGTTCATAGTGAATAAAGAAAGATCATTTATGGAAAATCACAGCAGGAGATGGCTGCTACTCATAAGATCCTTTGTATCAAGGGGATGGATATCTGAGGTAGTTTATAAAAGAAAAATCTTTCTGTGAGCAAATTTTTAGTCTAATAACAAACAATACAGGTTAAATAATGTTGGACTATCCATAAGTACCATTAATTCGGATGTTCAAAGAATGTAATAGAAAAGAAGTATGAAACAGATCTATATTTCTCTAGTGCCTTCCTGCCCCTTGATCATCCTTTGGGCCATCTTAGGAAAAAAGCAGAATTTCCCGCTTTTGTAGCTCAGAATTTAAGACGATTTTAATACATAAGAGTGGAAATAGGAAACAAATAAACATTTCCCACTTATATAGACACATTTCAGAAGATCAGAAGACATGGTACTATGTCTCTCAGTGGTACATTCTAACTGAAGTCTGAGTTTTTCAGGTAAAATTAAGAGAAAGCATAAGTGATATATAAGATAAACAAATGGAAAGTATAGAATATGTTTGAGAACACCAGAGTGTCTATGTATTCTACTGCTTCTAGGGTATTCAACTCATAAGCTTACATTTATATAAATTGTTCTAGCATAGGGAGAATAGTAGAAATCATATTAAAACAGAAAAAGTTGTAAAAAATTATCTCATATATTAATAAATCACATGATGAACACTAATGGTACATTTTGAGAAGAAAATAATTTGCTTTTTATGAGATTTTTTCTGAAATAGTCATGGTTTAGTAAACAAATCTTATAATAACATTAGTATAATACTTAATACACTCACATAAAAATGATTCAAACAAGTTTAGTGGTTAATGAAGATGAGACTATGAAAGCAGAGTTCAAGATGCTGATGGCTTAGAAATGGAAAACTTAAAACATGATGGAACAATGACAAAATGGAAGAGAGCACATCTAAGAATTCTTCTAGAATATTGTATAACTCTTCTTCTGATTTTGAACAAAACTCTGAGATATTCACAAATACAGCACTTTAAAGAAGTAGTAAATAATTATAAATTGTGTGTCATCTAAATGGATATGAGGTATCTACCATGATACTGTGATATTCACATTACTCTAGAGTAATTGCAAGAAAAGCCTAGTGAAGCTTAATTGTGATAAAGGATGCATAATTTCAGCCTGAAAAATTCATGGTTATGTATGTAGGTATAGAAGGCAATATATGAACAGAAAGAACTACATTAGACATGGAAAAATAAAATAAAATTTACTCAGTATTAAGATTTTTACTTGTGTGAAGTTGTTAGACAGGTACTGAGTCCAGACAAAAATTGATTTATCATAAAGTTGTTACAGAAGAAACTCAGTGTCGGTTTGGCAAAAAATAAAAAAATAAAAAATAAAAAAAGAAAGAAACAGGACAGCAGGAGCAGTGACCACCCTAATTCTGGTATAATGAAACAGAAGATTAAAAGAGACCAAAAAGCTAAAGGCTAGAAGAACAATGATGGAAAACCCAGAAGACATTGAGGTAAATACACTGGTGTAAATATTCATAAACTTTCTTTTCCTATATTTTATTGAGGTTTTTATTACCAGAAATTACCAAAATATTCTTAGGTTTATAAATAATAAGCCAACATATACACAGGGCTCTACTATTGACTCACTTGAGTCATGTCCTCAGTGATACAGTTTAATCATCAGATTCAGGAGTGTAATCAAGGGCTGATGCGGGATTCTCCTCTGTGTGCTGTGAATATGTTTTATTACCATAATATTTACCGGTAAGCCACCACTTTGTGGCGGTACACAGAAATATAGAAATGGGTTAATTTAAGTTGGAAGAGTTAGCTAGAAACATGCCTGAGTCACTGGTCAAGCAGTGTTGTAATTAATACAGTTTCTGTGTGATTATTTGGGTCTGAGTGGCTGGGAAATGAACAAGCAGTCTCTGCCTACCAAGAGCAATGACAATAACCTGTATTATTTCATAGTTTATAAGACTCTCACTGACCAGCAACTCTGTTAGAAGTGACCCATTCCTGAAATTGAGCCTTTTACTTGTTATCTCTTGTGTCTAATAGGTATATTAATATCCCACTGTAGGACAATTTCATTAACCTTTTTTAAAAGTGTGCATATGTATATATTTTAGGAATCTTCTATAGTAAGAGATTTCAAATTCCATTTCCTGAGGGTTTTTTTTGAGGCTAATAGAGGGTTATTTATTTAGGGGTAGACTCACAAATCAATATCTTCTGCTGGAATGGAGAACAGCAACCGAACCCACAGCCAGAAAAGAGACCAGACATATGCTTTACATTGGCATAAATAGTATAAGAGTCCACATCCAAGTAGGCAGGTAACTTAAAGGCCACTGGTTGTAGGAATTCCTACAGCACGTCACCATTTTGTTTAAATAAGAGAGTTCTAAACCTTATACAAAATTATTTACAATAAGAACAGATATATCAAACAAGAAACATATGATAAATGTTTTAATAATCATCCTATCTTCATCAGTTTAAGTCTTGAATAACAAATAACCTGGCCAAGTCATAGAAGGAAAGTAACTACAAATATCTAGTCTTTAATCCAATCGAAGATCCAAGAAGGGAAATAATATTACTTCAGTAATCAGGAAGTACAAGCAAGCAACTTCCAAAAATGTACAATAAATGACAGAGACAACTGCATACCTAGGGTTTCACCCAAAGTCTCATTTGCTTTGATGAAGCAACCAACTTTGGCTGAGGCCTAGAGTGACTAACAGACCATTTTCAGAGGTAAAAAAATTTTCAAAACCATCTTACCCTATCTTGGCAAGATTTGACAGTCTTTTTCTTGTGTTCTGCTTATCCATTACCATCCTTGTCAGTGGTTGAGGCATGGGCAGTTTCTTGCCCAAAGGCCAATTGTGCCAAGAAGAAAACAAACTCTGAGTGAAGTGTCTTTATTGTTTAACATCATCTGGGGAATAGATTGGTGCTGCCAGAAGCAATCTTGTCTCACATCAACAGAACTCTAAGTTATTTAAATGTAATATTCTATAGTTCTTTGAAGTTCTATGCAGAATACAATCTCTATGTATCTAAAGAACCTGATTAGTCTAACTATAAGTATGACAAACATAGATGACTATTGATCTATAATTTTTAGTACCTATATAACTTAAAGACTAAGACTTCATGGGGATGAAGAGATGGCTAAGTGGTTAAAAGCACTAGCTGTTCTTCCAAAGGTCATGAGTTCAATTCCCAGCAAACACATGGTGGCTCACAACCACTATGAAGGTCTTTAGTATTAGCTATTTGTCCCTATATTTTCTCTTCAATCCTGCCCAATAATACTTCAGCTCATTTAACATTTTCTTTCTATTATTTCCTTAAATCTATTATAATTTTTATTTTAACCTTTCTTCCTGCATGGGTCTGCACTATGTCCTTTTCACATATGAAATGGTTGCTTAGTTTGAGGTTTGTGGAACTTCTGACAGTGGCAATGGGGGTGACTTTGACTCTTTTTGGCTCTTGGGACCATAGTCTTACTATAACTTATTATGCTATTTTCAGCTGATAGCCCTGAGAGGCCTGATCTTTCCTGAAGAGAACTAAAGGACAATGGATCTGGGGACAATGGAGGTATCAAGGAGACATAGAGGAGTGGAGAAAGGAAAACTGTTGTAGAGATATATCATATGACAAAAGAATGAAAAAGAAAGAAAAATTACACTGTCTAAAAACACATTTCCAATATTTGTATACATGTTAACTTACATTTAGACCTTTTCCATGTATTTTATAGTATTAATATGGATGAGTAGATTATCACTATTGTATGACATACTGACCTTTGGCTATATTCTGTAAAATCAGTATAGTTGCTTCATCTGGGAGCTCTAGCACCAGATTTCTTAAGAAACCCATACCTTGAGGCAGGACCAAGACCCTTAACTAAGCAATATTTCTCTCCATAAAGAAAGAGCTCCATAAAGCCAATTCATGCACTAGGGATAAATCTTGGTCCCACTGCCAGTGACCCCATAGATTGCCCAAGTCACATACTTGTCACCCATATTCAGAGAGCCTAGTTTCGTCCTTTACAGGTTCCCCTGCTGTCAGTCTGGAGTCAGTGAGCTACCACTAGGTCAGGTCAACTGCTTCTGAGGGTGTTCCCATCATGGCCTTGATCCTTTTTGTAATACTATTACTTTTTCTTCTTTTGACTGGACTGTGGGAGTTCGGCGCAGTGTATCTGTTTCTCTCTCTCTGTATCAGTTGCTGGATGTAGGTTTTAGGATATTTTGTGTTTTTCCCTTTTCTAGGAGGATATATGTATGCCTCTCTTAGGGTTCTTCTTGTTATCTAGCTTCTTTGGGGGTGATTCCAGACTTTGTTGACTCAACATGGAAGGCTTTACCCTCACGGAAGAGTAGATTGGGATTGGGGTGGGTGGAAGCCGGGGAGAACAAGAGGAGGGGAGAGAGTGGGAGGGGAGAACAAGAGGAGGGGAGAGAGTGGGAACAGGGATTGTTACATTAAATGAAAGAAGATTGTTTATAAAACAAAAAAAAACAAATGAGGAAAGACAGAAAGAAAGAAAACAAGAGCCTAAGAAAAAGAACTTCATACCAATTTCTATAGTAATCCCATCATCTGGGTATAAGAGTTTCCCTTTTCCCTTACTCAAATCACTCTCTCCAGTCAGTTTTTAATTTTTTTGTTTTATTTATTTATTTTAGATGGCTTGTTTTGCTTTCTGGGTATTTTAGTATGCACATGTGTATGTGCACCGCATAGATGTAGTGCCTCTAAGCTCTAATGAAGTTCTTGGTTTCTTGGAACTGGAGTTACAGATGGTTGTAAACATCACCATATCAGTGTTAGAAAGCAAGCACAGCTACTCTGCAGGAATAGCAAGTTTTCTTAACTGCAAAACCATATATCCAGCCCCGGTGATGTGCTTTCCTGTTTTACCTTTCTTTTCTTAATTTTATTTTTTTCATTCAAAAATTTAAACTTTCTCCCCTTGTCCCAGTCCCCCCCACCGCTCTCCCACTACCCCTCCTCCCTCCCCCTGCTTCCTTAAGAGAGGACAGGGTAGCCTGCCTGTGGAAAGTCCAAGGCCCTCCCCCCCTCCATC
>JAQHUG010000008.1:4048682-4065847 GCA_028555095.1 Dicrostonyx torquatus
AAAAAAAAGACTCAAAAAAAAAAAACCAATGAGGCTAACAGTTGGGTGAGGATGTTGATAACCTTTTGTTACATGAAATGAACCTTTCTACAGTTTGAAAGCTAGCAAGTAGAGATGAAAATTACACATTGGTACTGAAAACCAGGCAATTCGAAATATCTAAATTCAAGATAGATTTGAGAACCTATATCATACAAAACAAAGGTGAAGAACCATATAGGCAGACACTTTATGTTCACATTTTCTCTACACACATTTATGTAATGCAAAATATACACACATATAAGAATATTATTCTTACGAATTTTTAACCTCCACTTCAAAGACAGTACCAAAACCTTTATTCAAGTGTAAGAAATTTGAGATATTACTTTATGGCATTGAACTTTATGAGAAATGAAAGCATGTTTATTCACACAAAGTAGGGGAAAGAAAAATATCCAGATTCCACCAGGATTAAACAGTGATTTTATCATTGATACTTACAGGAGTATAGGTGAAGGGTTATTATTCATAGGGGGGAAAATGCTAAATAACAGCTGCATCACCAAAAGGTAATCCCAGCCTTGATGAAGGGTCAGGAAACATGGAGCACAGTGTACAAGTTACTAGCAGCTCAAAAATGTGGATATACTGTTTTCAAAAGACCCCAAAGGTATTGAATATCTTCCAACCTTCTCAATTAGGTCTCTTTTTCCTCAAGGTAACTCAACCTGTTTGGTGGACTTTAGGACGCTCAACTGCCTAAAAATGTACTCCTCTCTCTGAGAGTATGCCTCTTCAGTCTCTGCAGTTTGTATATGCTTTATATATGTTTTAATTATATAAAAATAGATGTGTGTGTGTGCACACGTGTGTGTACATGTGTGTGTTAAATGTGAGTGATCAATTTTAATTTCATGACCTTTCTGAAACTGTTCAGTTGTTTATGTTTCTAGTTGAATAAGCTTCCAAGAAGGATGGAATATTTCACCTCCACTTAGAGTATCTGGTTTCTTTACTTCCCTTTTTTCATCATTCATTTTCATGAGATTATCTCTAAGAAGGAAGGCTTTAATCACAGATGAAATTGCTGAACAACAGATATTTCAATTCATAATACTCTACTTAAAAGATTCATCTAAGTTGAATCCACAGGGCTTTAAAAGCACAAATGATGAGACAAAGATTAAAATAACATCTAATAAAACACAGGAGTCCCACAAAAGACTCGTGGGAATACAAACATACCTGAGCTGTGTTACGCAAACATGAACAAATCATCTATTGAGAAAATGGTATCCCATGGTTAAATGTACATCCTTTTAGAGCTTTAAAAGGGCACAAAACAAATTCATGTCTAAATCAAGAAAGTATACTCTAACTCTCCAAACCATGAACTTTAACAATCACAGCATTCCTTACAAATGAGATCAACAGAATATGCTGATAGAGTGTTTGTTTCATACATATTGGGACTTTAGTTTCACCCTTAGATCTAAAGTAAAGATTGCAGCAAGGTATCATGCATGTGAATCCTATCTCTGGGGAAAGAGACACAGGAATCCTTGAGTCACTGAGCAGCCCATTTAGTCTAAATGGTGAGATTCATGTCAGTGAGAGAGCATTAAAAACATAATTTCATTCTCTGAGAATGAAATCAAGAATGTTCTCTGGCATCTGTATCTACACACACACACACACACACACACACACACACACACACACACAAACAAACAAACACACAGAAAGAGAGGGGGGAAGATACACATGCACAAAGACATAGAAATAACAGACCATATCAATATCAAATAACCTTGCTTTATTTTGCCTACTTATCTAATACACGTTTACACAATTTACAAATACTTATGAGCATCTGTCTCACAAATCAAAACATCAGGGAAAATATATCAGCATATAGGGGTTCTATGTATCTGACCACAGGGAAAAAATATCCATGAATTTTCCTCATTGATGATTTTGGAGAAATTATACACAGAAAAGTGGATCCTTCAAGCCATAATAGGACTTTATATGATTCACACTCATATCAGAGGGGGAAAAATCATGCTAATAGAAAATGGACTTGATTCTCTACCTTCTGATTGGTCTGGGGGACAGACAAATGTGCAATATTCTTCTTTCAACCATGCCTGGCGTCATCTTACATTTTATAAAAGTTTGTCAGACACAGTCTTGATCATATCTAAGTCTGACTCTGAGTCAGAATAGCCAGATCTTTCCTGAGAGTTAGGTATTCTGGGCCACAGGCTGTCCCTGTTCTCTACTCTGAATACATTTTGGTGGTATGTTTTAAACTTATACACTATGGATTTACAGAACTCTTTTTTCTCTTATTGCAAAAAGAGGAATTTCTCATCATTTTGTGGATTGAGATATAGATCTCCAGTACTTCAGAACTAGTAAAAATATTAATATTTATTGTGAAAATAAAAGGTGGACAGTTTGATAGCCAAAAGTTGGCATACTGACTTCATAATATACTTTCTCCCAACAGAACTCAACCACAGGTTGATGATGATTACAGTATGTTATGCTT
Source organism: Dicrostonyx torquatus (assembly GCA_028555095.1). NCBI lineage: Eukaryota > Metazoa > Chordata > Mammalia > Rodentia > Cricetidae > Dicrostonyx > Dicrostonyx torquatus. Next base: position 4,051,225 of record JAQHUG010000008.1, read on the forward strand.
TGATGATCTGAATATTAAAGCAATTATGATTGGATGAGCAAAGGAAAGTCAGACACTGTGGTCATTGGAAGCTAGATAGTACTTATTTCTTAGAGGTAAGCAATTACTAAGGGAATACCAAAATCAATATACTATGAAAGTTTCTTTCTTGATATAAGAATTATAAAAATTGATGAGTCATGTAGAAATATGCTTATAGGATATTTGGGAATGCTTGCTTCATGTGGATAATGAAGCAATTTCATGTTATGTGGGAAATGAAAGATAATGTGAAGAAAACTTATTCACTCATCTGTAGGCCCTTTGAACAAATAGATTTATTAAATAAGTAACTTGTAATGACCAGACCCATTGAGCATACATGTCTGAACCCATAAGCCAGCTATAGGGGTGAGGGTAAATGTGTATAGCATAACAGAGTAGGGTGCGATCCCACTTTAGCCCTTGATGATCCAAGAGTCACCTCAAACGATTCCATCTGTTCAGAGGGACAGTACCATGCAAGATGCCATGATGACGTAAGTGTCGGGAAGGCAGAATAGTGGTAGATTATAGAAAATTAAATAGAGTAGCATTTTTCATTCATGTTTAGATGATCGACTGCTTATCTTAGTATTTGATGAGAATTGAGGCCTTTTGTGCTAGTTATGTGAAAATTTCTGTACCCTTTAGATTCTCCATCTTGATTACAACTGCATTTTCTTCCAACTGTCTTCCATCAATAACATTACGTTATATAAGGCTAGGCTTTACAATGATTTTTTTAATTTGAAAAATAATCTGGAAACACAATTAAAATGGCAGTTACATAATTTGTGTGAAGGTACTCAGCACACATGTGAAAAGCCATTCCTTGTATTTAGAATTTTATTGAAACTGATGATGGTGCCTTGTGTCAGTTTACCTTTTCCTCTATGAGTTTGCGGAGAGGGGTTGCCCGTGACACGGGTAACTCTACATGTTGTTGGCTGTACTTCAGAAGTATATAGTTTAGGTCTTAATACTGAAGAAGTAGTAAATTGTGGTTCAATAACATGAAAAATTCAGGTTTATACTAATGATATAGAAGCGTCCACCATGTGGCACCTGGGTACCAAAACCCACTAAATTGTTTGTGTCCCAGAAATTGTCAACAACTATATTATTCAGCTACATGGTAAAGTCATAAAGAATCTGTCAAGGTCTAACTAATAGCAAATCTAGAAACTGTGCCTTACAGTCTTGTGGTCTTGTTGTGGCAATTGTTAGCAGCTGCACCATTCAGTCACATGGTAAAGCCACAAGGGAGTCTGTTAACGTGTGTCCAGTAGTCAATCTAGTATAACAGTTGAGTTGCAATCAATAGCTCTCCCATTTGATTAAAAGGCAACCCTGGAATACCAAATCCACAAGTCAGGAGAGTGCAAAGACATGTTCCACCGAGGAGGGTAGGAAAATTTCTCTTTTTTAAAAATATGTGTGATGTAACTGAAAAAGTGCCTTATAATTATCTGTGTCTATTCCTATAGGTAACTGGAACTGTGGCCAATATTGTTGAGAGGAATCTTTTACAGTGTTTGGTGGTTGCTGTCATAGATTCACATTTTGTTATGTTCGTGACAAGAGCTGACTCTTGCTGTGGTATGGTAGCTTAAGGCTGAGAAAGGATAGAGTGTATTGAAAGCACCTGAAAGATGGCAGAAAGAACAAAGGCCCTGACCCAGAAACTATTATTAGGGAACAAGCACATTACTCTTGACAGAAATGACCATGAGTCATTAGGGAACAAAGAATGATTTGCAAAATTACTTGAACCCTAGAGATAGCATGACCAAAACAGAAGAAACCACATCGAAGCAAGACTGGTTCAAGTAGAGTTTATACTCCCTGAAGGAAGAGACTCATTGTGCTACAGACATTGCTCCTCCTGTCTCCTGCCACCCCCCACCAAGCTCTGCTTGGCTTTAGGTACTGTCTGTTAGTATATATAGGAGGTGGAAACCTGATGGGACGAAGCACTCAGGTGAGGCAATTTCCCGAGCTGGAGGCCACACTGTTGTGGAGGAACGTCTCAGAGATGCAGTTGTCATTGACACAACCATGCTTCTGTAAGTGACATTCATCTGTGGTCCTCTAAGTAAAGCTTAGCAGTGCGTTACTTGGTACAGATTGGGTTATATATCATCTTTACTTTATTCCTATCATTGCTGCAGTCTGCAGAGAACGGATATGTGTTCATATCTCACCTACATTCCAGGCAAAGGAGATGAAGCTTTTTTTTCTTTTCTTTCTTTTCTTTTTTTTTTTTTAATTTTTTGAGACATGATTTCTCTGGGTAGCTTTCTTTGGAGCCTCTCCTGGAAATTGGAAGTCACTTTGTACAGCGTACAGCAAGCTGGCCTGAAACTCACAGAGATCTACCTGCCTCTGCTTCCTGAGTGATTGGATTAAAGGCATGAGCTAGCACTGCCTGGCAGGGAGCTGAGAATTTAAAAGAATGGAATTGATGAGTGGACATTGAAATAAGTGCTCTCTGAGAAAATCCTCCATCTATGTGGATACATGACAATAGCCAAAGTCATTTTATGCTGTCTTATGTTTTTACTTGAAGATAAACATAGATAATATTGTAGGTATCTAACTGGTACTTGCTATGATATATCTTCTAATGCACAGTTCATTATCCAGAACAATAAGTAGGGCAATAAAAAATTAACAAGTTGCTGAAGTGTACAACTTGGATTTTATTAAAATTATAAAATTAAATAGTCTTATTGCATCCAATACAGAGGAAGAAAACTCACAATGCTTGCTTAGGCCTCAACCTGTTTAGGCCTCAGGCTGTCTGTGATTTGGGGCTGTGATCTGACACTGGGAGTTTAATATTTTTGGAGAAAAATCTATCATCTTGTCTGGAAGTATTTCTTATCCTACATAGAAGAAAAAATGAAAGAGAGGAATTTATAATTATTTAGCTTGTCAGGGTTTTGACCTGTGCCTGCTCACTTAACTCTCACTTAATTAATATTCAGGTCCAAAGCATAATATATACAGTAACGGCCGCTTTGATTCTTTTTTTTTTTTTTTTTTTGGTTTTTCGAGACAGGGTTTCTCTGTGGCTTTGGAGCCTGTGCTGGAACTAGCTCTTGTAGACCAGGCTGGTCTCGAACTCACAAAGATCCGCCTGTCTCTGCCTCCCGAGTGGTGGGATCAAAGGCGTGCACCACCACCGCCTGGCGGCCGTTTGATTCTTTACAATTTTGGTGTATACCAAAAATAAAAACAGCAGAAGAAAAAAAGAACATGTTCATACCAATCATCTTAACTCTTGGGTAATATTTAAAAGAAAAATCAATTAGCTATAGACTTAAAATTCATTAAATAGAAAATGAACTTACATTTCCAAGACATTAAAATATGCATAGTGATGATTTAAGGACTCGACCTTTGGATTCGTCTCTGCTCCAAATGTTTCCAAGTTTTGGAAGCTCTTCTGGAGCATCCAAAGCTGAAGGATCACCTACCTCTCAAGATGTGAACTGCAAAAATGTATCTCTTCCCTATATTCCCGCAGTAGAAGGAGCATACACCCAACTCATTATATAGTACTGATTTGGCACAGGACTCTGAGAAGAGATACTGCTTACCATAGAGTATAGCTCTTGGAACCTTATTTGAAAACATCATCTCAGAATCATTTCTCTGTATAGCAGGGATGGGTCTTTTGCTGCTGGTGTCAAGCCTACTCCTTTGGGAACATGTGACCTCCACAAGAGATGACCAGATGACCAATGAAGAGTTGTATTACAAATTGCTTTCCATTTCACATCGCACCCGTACAGTTTCTCGAAAAATGTATAAAATTTTAGTAAGTGCCTCACTTATTTCAGAACTCTTCCCAAAAGTGTTTGTGAGAAAACTCTACTCTTTTAACCATATAGAATCACAAATCTAATTTCAAACAATACGTTTTATATGTAATAGGAAAATCCAGTTATGAAAGTGGAGATGAGGAAAAATAGGAAGTTTCATGAAACTGTAAAGATTTGTAAAGAAAGCAATGATTTTTTTCAATTTTTCCTCTAATAAACTTTAAAATAATGATTTTTGAACTTCCACTTTGAACATTAAGTCCAGAAGAATTTGTCAGGGAGGATCTGTGATTTGTGATTTTCTGGTTGTGTTTGAAGAATGGTTCTGTGGGCATTTTTTGCAAGGACTCCACAGATATCTGATATAGGAGCACTGCACTGCAGTGAATCATTCGGAGAAATTAAAACTAAACTAATCTGTAACTATGCAAAGTGGAAAACAGCAACAACAAAAGTAGCAGTTCAGAAACTTGCAAATGCCAAGAAACAGTGTTTCAGATTTCTAGTTGTGAATAACTAATTACAATCAGAGTATTGGTGTAGAAGAGAGTGTTTTCTTCTGTCATGCTGGTGATACATTTTTTTGTCTGTTTTGGTGGGTCACTACAGTGAACACAAAGAAGACAGGGCAAAATTAGGAACATGAAAACTATGTCTGTAGAGCTGTTGTGAATATAACTTCCCATTGTCATTTTCACACATTAGTGTTTCCTTCATCCCTTCCTCTTCACTCACAATTTTTAAGTGCAGTGTAGTAGGAATCCACTATACTTTTATAAATTTGCTGATTATTAGTATTAATATATTTTTAATTTAATAAGCACCTCAAGTAAACATAAACTTCAGTTGATTGATATACTCACATTAAATTCTGAATTCTATTCTCATACATTGCTGATTGCTTCTTCAAAGATATCCAGACTTTTATGTTGAAATTTGATGCCATTAACACAACTGAATTAGAAATTAGCCATCAAGTGGGCATGGTTCAACTATAACTCCATATTACTTGAGAAAACAGAAGAAATTTGCAGTTATCTATTTCGCATTAGCACATCTTCTTTGAATCAATAGGAAACAAATTATTCATAAATACTAATAGAAAGACACTATTCAATTACACACAACTCAAATATTAGAATTCTGATACTTAAAACACTAAATGTTTTTGGGCTAGGACTTTTCTTATTACTTTCTTTCAAAATAATGACTTTTAGGAATGGCAAACAGCAAGAACAGAGCCAGAAGGTGAGAAGAGAGAGTTTGTGAGGACAGAACATATATCTAATGGGAGTAAAGGTAGATATGCAGTATTTGCTTCTATCCTCTCTTTCAATTTTATGTAGTCCCTATGTGATAAAATTGAATATCTGTCAAGTGCATTGATAATCTTGTCAAGGATGTGTTTATTATTCTGAAATTACAAAGATTTGACTCATTTACTCCTCTCCAGGACAAAAAGTTAGCCAAGGGAAGATTGTTTAGAGACAATGGAAACAACACCTGCCACATCACTTCCATCCCTACTTCAAAAAAAGTAAGTTATTCTCCATGTTATTTACCAAATAAACTTTAGCAGTTCTCTGGCTATTTGTGCTGTATGTAGTTACTGGGGCTATAGTAGTTACAATAATCTCAGGTCCAATAGAACGATGAAAGAAGGATCAGGCAGAAAAGCATGACACCACACAGTAGGTAACTTACACATTTTAAGTCAGATGCCAGCTTACATTATACCTGACACCTAAGTTGCCCATGCAGAAGATCATTTCCCAACACCTTGGTAGTGGGACTAAAAATTTTGATCTGAACTGGATATTAATATTAATATTAATAGCATCCATACCTATGTGAAAAAAATCAAATACAGTAGTGTTTATGATACAATTCTAAAGGCTCCTCCTCTGTCAGCTGGCCACTTAAATCACCAATGTGCAGTTTATTTTTGAGGTTTGAAACTCTCTTGGTCTTTTTTTCTATTTCATTATTTATGTAATACAACATTAATGATCTACCTTCTGTATCTTAATTGAAAATCAGTTGAATAAAAGGGTTCTCTGCATACTCTGTCATGAATCTCATGACAACCTTTATTTTGCTGGGGTCTACATTGTCCAGTAGCTTTAATGTGTAATTGTTTTATCTTTTCCTCTGACTACCATTGATAATAAGTCTTTTTGTGATTTGAACTAAACTTATATATATACTTCTCATATATATATATAAGTGTTCAATATGATTTTATCAATAGCACCAATCACCTACATACAGCTATTCTCATAAAAGTGTGACTGTAATAATGGAAATTAAAGAAAGAGTTTGAGAAGAGAGAATTTTCATACAGCGCTACTTTCCTAGACACTTCTAAAAGTGGTATATTGGTATATACATGTATTAGACACAAAAATTCTCTAATTTAGGCTTCTATTAGAAAAATAATAAGCTGAGGCTCAGAAAGTTTACAAACAACTTGTACCCCTTGATGTCAAGCAAGAATGTGAAGTTGGGCATCATCCACCCCAATTCCTCATTAGTAATCATCTTGCCACAATCCTCCCATCAACTAATTTTCACCATTTGGCCTGCTGCATTCTTTAACATCTTTACGTATTTCCTTTCCCATGTACATTGATTTCCATCACACTTCTTTTCATTGCAAGAGACTAACTAAAATACATAAAAGCAAGAAGTTGAAATCAGATATGTTTATCAAACAAGATTGTGGCAATGATCATAAACTGGGCATGTCATATTTCATTGTGATACTCACTGATGTTGGTATTAAAAGCAGTGCTGGGTCACTTTTTTCTGCTGGACATAATGACAAGTATGTTGCTCTTCCAGAAGTATGGAGTAGGGTTTACCCAGAAAATTACTATCTTAATGGCATGTTTTCTTTACTGTATTTATTTTTATTTATTTTACAATAATCCAGAAATCAGCATTGAGCATTTAGATGAGCAAATTATTCACTAATGTGAAAACAATATGGTTGGCCTTCCACTGTCAGTGTTGGCCTTGCTGTAGTTTCAGTCAGATCCTGGTGATACTGAAGATCCAGCAAATCTTTCATTATCATAGACGAGGAATGCAATTAAATAGAAGAAAACTCACTCTGAGCCACATAGCATGTAGACAATAAAACTAATTATGATTAATTTGACACGTCATTAGAAAAATATTAAGACCTAATTAGTTTTATGTTAGCAAACTATCTTTCAATGGCTTAATTTTCACATTTATACAATTTGCATCATATTATAAGAAACATTTTAATAAACTTATTACTTAAAACTCAGCATTGCAATTTTTGATTTTGTATAAACATACAACGTGTCTACCATGCTGTTTTGCTTATTCAACGCAATGTAAAATCTGATTGCTTAGACTGAAGACCTTCTGAAAGTGATCATCAACGTTTCGAGTGCCTGGAAGTACCCACTGAAACTGCTAACACCTGCAACATTGACCCACTTAGGGTCCTATGATGGTATGTTGGCAAGAGCTGTAGAGGTTAACTTTGGAAATCAAGAAGTTCTGGAGGGAGCAAAAATTTTACTCAGTAGGGTAAGTCATCTCTTTACATCTCTTTGATTGTGTCATGTGTGAAAAAACTTAATTTTTAAAAAACTTCATTTGCAAGATTATCCAATATGTTCACAACCTTTCTAATAAGGGAATCACATATAAAACTAACTCCCCAAAAAGTTCTTTACTGAAAATGTAGCACATAAGTGATCTCAGTAGAAAACAGCTGTTCTTCATAGTTATTGGAGCAGAAGCTTTCGTGGACAGGATGGGCACACATACTCCACTCAGAAGATCTTAAGACAGTCATGCTTTTGTCCCTGCAACTGAACTCATTAAAGGAAGGCTCATCATGGCTAAGGTTTAGGAAAAATATATAATATGAAAAGCAGATTAAGTTGAAAGTTAAAAATGATAAGGATATTTTCCAAGAACCCATAAAGGTGTAGAGGACAGACTAGGAAAGTACTGAGGGCAGTAAAATTCTCCAAAGTGAAAGAACTGGTACCATTCACTCCAAAGGCCTTTGGTTAAATCCATATCTACAGTCATATAGCGATTTTCTGGTTCTCCATTTGTATAATCTTGCATACATATTCCTCATTTAGGATCAATGGGATACTTGAAATTCTGAAAACTTATTTCACTTCCAGTTTTATGTGCTAATACATTCATGACACCTTGGCTTAGAAACCAATACACAATTTTGACTGATTTTCTACTCTTACCTTTTCTTGCAAAGCATTTAAAATTTAGAAGTAATGTGAATCAGGACTGTGGAGATTGGTCATACATTTGAAAGCCTTCTTTGCAAGTATGAAGTCGTGGGTTTGATTCCAAAATCTTTATAAATGAAAGATAATGTGTGGATTTTCTGTGCAACATGAGCAATGGGGAGGCAGAGGCAAGCAGATCCCTGGTGTGTTCTAGATAAAAATAAAGTAAATTCTCTTAAAAAAAAAGCAACAGAATACCAAGAACAATCAATAGAAGAATACATTCAAAGAATAGTAGAATTCATCCTAAGGCTTTAAATAGCTTTAATATGGGATGAAGTGTTGTCAGATTGTTCTACAGACTATAGTGTATATGTAATCTTTCTAAAATGGTGCTATGGAAGACCATAGTTGAAGATTTTCGCTGGAGAAATCTATATACATATCATACTTGCATCTTAACATGTTAGGTTTTGATTTCAAAGGTTGACCTTTGTGAAAGTATAACTATAAATGCAAATTCACATATATAAAAGTACATTTACACACACAAATGAATGAAAGGAGTAAGTACTAACAATATCAACAAAGTACATAATACCTGTTCTTTTATATTTAGATTCAGCCTGGATTTGAAGAAAATGACTATACTGACTGGCCAGAACTAAAAAAATTGAGGTCTTCCAATGAAGACACTCATCTTTTTGCATTTTATAAACTCTTCTACTGCCTTCGCCAGGATACAAAAAAGGTCGACCGTTATCTCAAGACCCTGAGGTGCCGAGTCATCAAAAATTACAAGTGTTAAGTATAGATCTATGACATTTGATGCTGAATAAACCAGACCTTCAGTCTTTGAAAATTTTAATATACTAGATTTACTTTTATAAATTAAAATATGATTCATTATAAATGCCAATATGAAAGAGAACATTAATCAATTTCTAGTGCCCACATAATATAAAATAGAAGCATAGCTTTGCAATGTTTCTTCACAATTTTCATAAATGATCAGGCTTTAGCAGAAAACAAGAGGACTAAAAAATTACAGTGAGTAAAGATTAGCATTTTTTAAAAAATATGATATCACTATTAATCAGAAGAATTAAGATGGAAATGTACTGATATGTTTTGAAAAATCATACCACTCTGTATGGGAAAAGTTTCATGATCCAAGGACAGATGTGTAAGTGCTGTAGTTTTGCACTATTCCTAGATATCCTAACGCTTCCAACTTTCCAAAAGCATGTTAGGATGCTCGTTCATGGAGACTTAATTTGCTTCTCTCAGCAGTTATTGTTTGCCTGTAATTCTTCATCTACGAGTGGGGACTTGTGATGTTTCCTCCATTCATGATAGAATGTCAGCTAGGGTCATTTTACAGGTCTCATTTAAATAGCTATATCATTGACATTTTGGGGGAACAGCTGCCCTATCATATATGAGAGATGTGATCTCACAGAAAACATCCTGTGGCTCTGGCCCTTTAATATTTCTTTCCCCTTATTTGTGATATCCACTGACACTGAGATGTTTTGTTTTATTTTGTTTCATTTTGTTGCCAGTTCTTATTTTCTTTACAGTTGTTCCAGATGACTCTCTAAATCAGTTAACCATATAGACATTATCATTGTATCATTCAGAGTTTATAAACAAGGGCCAGTTTTAAGATAGTGTGCATTGTTATTGGATTCAGTACCTTTGGGGGAAGTATAAATTAGTAGTAGTAGTAGTAGTAGTAGTAGTAGTAGTAGTAGTAGTAGTAGTAGTAGTAGTAATTGATAATGTTTTTAAAGGCTCGGGTAACTCAACAATGTATCAAATGTTTTCTTCAAAGGGTAGTATTAATTGACACAATATGTATGAGACATACTGATGCATTTAACTGTTGTGATGTATCACCACACTGCATGATCCTCAGTTTCTTCATCCTGCCATGTTGAAATTGTCCGGTTCTCTAAATAGGTAGAAGCAGTTAAAGTGGAGTTTAGCCTAATAAGGAGCCAAAAGGACCAGGACTCAATCTATTCTGCTACACTCAGTGCCCCTCTGGCTAACAATGGAACTGAGAGTTTCTACATCTGACTGCATGTTAGCAGACAGGTTTTTATGATTATAAATGTGTGCTGAAACAGCCTATGGATAACTGAGCAATCTACCAGGTTCCCATTTCTCACAATAAACAAAGATAATTTAAAAGGCTACCATAACAAAACTTTGCTAAACATAAAATGAAGCATAGGTCTTCACATCTTCAGTGAATCTACAGGACAGAGATATTCACAAAGAACTCCAGGACAGGGATAAGTGTTCAGGGGTCACCAACGAAAATATTGCACCATGTTTATTCTAACAGTCATTTCTTTCCATTTCTCAGATCATCTTGTTTGAGTTTGTTTTATTTTTATTGTTTTATAGTTAAAGTATAATTATATAATTTTTCTCTCCCTCTTTCATATTCCTCCCATGTTAGATATTCCATCTCTCTGTCAAATTCATGTCTTCCTCTTATTATCTGTTACGGCTTTTGCACATACATATAGATGAATCAATTTATAAACACAACCTGGTGAGTTTATTCAGTGTTTCCTGAATATATATGTTTTAAGGGCTGACAACTTGGTATTAGAAAAACAATCAGGGGGTTCATCCTTGGGTAAGACAAGTTCTCTTTCTGTCTCTACTTGTTAATTGTTTGTAGTTCTTCATCTAGAAGTGAGCTCCACGAGATTTCCCCCATATACATTGGGATGCAAAATATTGCTGGAATTGCTCAGGTCTTGTTTAAGCAGCCATGATGTTGAGAATTCAGGAGTGTAAGAATCCTGTGGTAGGAGAAGACTTCAAATCCCAGCAGACTTTATGGTTCTTTGGCTCTTACATTCTTCCTCTGCTGCCTTATTTCCTGAGCCTTAGTTACAGGAGTTGTGTTGTAGATATGCTATTTAGAGCTGAGCACTTCAGGGCCATTTGATTTCTACATTTGTTTAGGTGCGCCTTTCTTTAATGAACGCTGCTACAAAAACATGTCCTTTTTTGATGAAGATATATATATATATATGTATATATATACATATATATATATATATACCTTTATCTGAATATTTGGAACTAGAATATGCAAATGACAGATAACATGGGGGAATTAACCTGTCTGAGACTGGGTTATTTCATTCAAAATAGTATTTTCTAGTTCCATATTTATACTTCTGAAATTATTGTAAAGAGAGTAGCACAAACCAAGGTCAACACATAGAAAGTTTAAAAAGATATTTCCTAATCATGAAATTAAAAATAATTAGTTTTTTTTCCCAAATAAGAGCAATAGTCTACATATGGTAAGTAAGACATTTTCCTGAGTTTGGTATCAAAAACTGAACTAAAGATGCCTAGCATGTAGCATGCATTAGACACCTCACAAAGGAGACAGGCTTTGCAAGATGCCTGGATCAGTGACCAACAGACTTAGCCTAACTGCAAGATTCAAGTCAAGGCGATAGCCTTTTTCAAATAAGGTCAAGAACATTCTTAGAATGATACCCAGGCTAATTTCTGGCTTCTATAATTCTGCATACACACAGACACACACACACACACACACACATACACACACACAAGAAAAGGGGGAGAGAGGGAGAAAGAAGAGAGAAACAGAAATACTTTAGATCCTGTCAAAACCAAAGGATCCCCTCTGATTTTTACCTATTTATCCAATATCCACTTGTGTGGAAGGGGTAGCCATCTTTTCAATAGAACACCAGAGAAAAACCTTACCACCTGCAAGGAATCCCCTGTTTTCCAAACAAAGAAACATTTGGCTATGAGTTTTCTTAGTTGTTGATTATACCAAAACTATTCACAGGTGGATCCATAAATCCATAATATGAGTTTCTCTGTTTCATGTACAATGAATAAAAGTTTTGATGAAAAGAAATGGACTTGTTTCTTTACCTTTTGACTAAACTAGAGTAGAGAAAAATGTATAATATTCTCCTTCCATCATGCCTAGGACCATCTTGTAATCTAGAAAAATCTATAGGACACAGTCTAGACCATGTCTAAGTCTGACAATGAGTCAGATTAATCAGTCCTTTTCCCAGTCTTTGGGAATATAGGCTTAAGCCTGTTTCTGTTCTCTATTATGGATATACTTTGTAGGATATAAGAAACTCACATATCCTGGATTTGAAGAGTTCTTTCATTTGATATATAGAAAACGGAAGCATCTTTTCTCTTTTAGAGGTTTGCCCAAGGCTTCATGAACACAGTAAAATTCATTAGAAAAAGATGACAACTTGATAAATAAAAAGATGACAGTCTGATAGATACAGGGTGAAGTACATTGTGTGTGTTCATAATATACTTCCCCCACTAGAACCTAACAACAGGTGTGGTTACAGTAGGCGAGCCTTTTGCTGATGTGAGTGTTAAATCACTCAAGATGGTCTGTAAAGGGGACAGGATTGAATGACATAAGAGGCTATTAGAAGGCAAAAAGTACAATATTTGTTTCAAAAACAAGCAGTTCCTAATAGCGGACAATTATACCTCCATTAGAGTACAGTTTGTACTTCTTCCCTTGAAGTAAGTTTACAGAAGGTGAACGAGCTATATAGAAATTGTTCAAACCATATTTTGGGAGATTTGTTTGTAGTCGAATGTAAGGCAATCTTGTGCTATTTTGGGAAATAGGAGTATGATAGGGTATGTTGTTGACTCCTACATGGGCTCTTTGAGAAAATAGTTTGGATGAATAAACAACCTGTAGTCACTAGACTTATGTAGTGCATATCAAAACACATAAGGAGCATTGAAAGGCAGTCAGCACAGCAGGACAGAATACGCTCTGGCTCAACCAGGCTCCTTAATAGTCTATGCACAATCTCAACTGATTTGGTTTACTCAGAATGCTAGCACCATGCAAGATGCAAAGATAAGCAAAACAAGATTTGGCAGTGTGATGGTGGATAATTTATGATGAAATGGAGTAAGGTCTATCATCCATGCTGAGATAATAAAGTTACCTGAATCTTTGCTAAGTCTTGGAACTTTTTTTTTTTTAACTGCATTAGACTCTGTTTAAGTTTTCTTTGTGCTCTCACAATTTCTTAATCTCAATGACATTTTCTTTTCTGTAAGGAAGATGGCCAGTATCTATAAGCTTTCCATGATATACCATTTTTACAGGGTATATTGATTTAATAAATCATCCTGAAAAATAAGAGATAATTTTTATTAAAAGGGAAGTAGTTGAAAAATGTGTGCAGAGGTGTGCAACATACATGCAAATCTTCAGGTGCAGCATTTATAGGTTTCTTCAGGAAAATCCCTGTGTCTCTGGTCAGTTTGTCCTATGAGTGTTAAAAAATTGAGGCATACATCATTTGTAATCTGTACACATGTTAGATTCATACCAGAACAAAATGACTAAATGTGGTTGAAGAAATTGTATATTTTGGTTCAACAGCATTAGAACAATCCTGACTATGTTGTGATCTTGAAGCTCCCACATATGGGAAAACTTTGATGCTGCAAAAAGATGGCAGATGGTTTCAGGGTCAATGCCCATGGATGTTAGTACACAGCTGGATGGTAAAAAAAAACAGCAACTCGGACAATGTGTTCACTAGTAAAATTTGAACAAATAGTTATGGTAGTAGCAATATTCTGATTTATATTTACAGTCAACTTTGCGTATCACTGCTGTAAGGTCCAGCATTCAGCTTCTCAGGGATTGAGGAGGATCCATGGAGTCGGCGAATTACTCACTCAACTTTACTTTTCTGAGGGAGTAAAGCTTAATTTTCTGGGTGTAGCAAAAGGGAATAACACACACACACACACAATCACACACATGCACGTCTCCAAATTTCCAACATGTCAGGATCTCACCTAGTGTCTGACAAGTGGCAAGCCTTTACCAAGTGAGAGAAACTGAAGAGAAGATGCACAGCAGGCAAGCTACTGGACAGACAGACAGACAATACACAAAAAAATTTCTGAGGCCCAAATCTTAGTACTTTATTATTCTTTCTGTTGTTGTCTCTATTCCTTTTCTGTTCTTCTACTCTGATGCCCTTCTGTCATTTCTTATTTTTTTTCCTTACAGCTTATATACCGTAGCAAAATCTCTCAAGGAGTATAAAAATTATAAAGTGGTTACAATCTATCTTTAGTTAAATTATTACAATGAATACAAGTAAAAACAAACATGTTTTCCATATCCCTTACATGATTAAATATTTTATACATTACAGGTAAAAAACAAGTTGTCCCAAGAACCCATATATGTTCATGTCCAAGCCACATGTTATAGATTAACAGAGTGTAAGCAAGTAAGATATCTTTCTCAGTCAATTCTTTTGCTGGAAGGTTGCATTTTTGTGGTTACAAAGAAAGGATCAATTACTTTATTATTTGTCTCAGAAGGTAATCTTATAAGAAATCTTAAAGAATGACAAACCTAAGCTTTTAAATGTGAAAAACAGTCAGTTCTATTTTAAATCCTCAGAGTGCCTACCCATTCAT
>JAQHUG010000008.1:4076102-4089554 GCA_028555095.1 Dicrostonyx torquatus
AGGCAACCACTTTGGCCTTAGCTTCTTCCAAAGACCGCGCCTAACTTCTGTTGTTCTTTTCTCCAAGCAATTCAGCTCATGTGAGCCTTTTCCAAGTAAACAACATTGTTTCCTCCAGGCATTGCAGTGGTTCTGACAGTCATTTAGGCAGTTTATTGTGTCAGAGAGTGTTTCTCAGAATTTTTTACAGTGTTTACCTGTTTGGAAAGATGTTCCTAATTAATTTGTTCAGGTTCATGTGTGGAAGCGCTTGGATATTTATTTCTTGAGCATAACAAGTTCTCCTGCAGAATGTTTTCCCTCCCCTTAGAACTCCTCTTGTTTCACGTCCTTCCATTTTAACCTCTGAAATTATAAGAAGCTTCCCCCCAAGGTGGAAGGTTTAATATCAGAGGAAACTGTTACAACAACGGCTTCACTTCCTAAGTTCCATAACAGACAACTGAACTCAGTTGAGCCCACATGGTTTAGATATCATATATGAGAATTCAAAAGACATATGTATCAAAAGACATTAAAAATAATAGAAACTGTATCAAAACAAAGGAGGTCTCAACTTCTTTTGTCTTCATCCAGTGTCTGCCTGCCTTATATCATAGCACCTAGGAAAGCTTACCAGCACCAAACACATTCTTACACAATGAGCTACCTAAATGTCCTCTATTTCAACCACAGAGGCCAGTTGGCTTAATTTATAGAAGAGTTTATGATTTTCTACTTCCACACTTATCTCCAGACATCCAATGTATTATAAAATATCCAGTGCACATTCTAGGTCATACCGAAATGAAACTATGAGTAAGATTAACTGACATTTTCTGGGGGCAAATGCTGTGAGATTAAGGTTGTTCCTGTTTGCTATTGCAAAAAAAAAACAATTGTGGGATGTAGAAAATTGACCCATCCTGGATTTGTACAATTCAGTCCTTAATAGGGAGATGACAAAAATTTCTTATCTCTTTTTGGATGTCAGTTATCCAACCTAACTTCTGCATAGTTGATAGATACATTAAAATGTGTCAGTGAAAGAGTCAATGATCAGTTAGGCAAAAGGTGGGGCACACTATCTGTTCTCAGAATATAGTCACCTACACTAGAACACAAGCAGGATGTTGGATACTGTAGGAGAAGATTTTACAGTGTTAAGTATAAAAGCTAAGAAGATGACAGGAAAAAAGGAAAAGGTTCATAAAGGGAGTCACTTGAGGGCAAATGATAAGGGATTTGTTTTGCGAATAAACAGGCTATCAAGGTTAGTTCTGCATCTCTGTGCACTTTCCCCTTTGACGTCAGTACACTAAAGGTGAATGAGCTATACTGACATCATATGTTAGGAGATAACCTTGAGGTTGAAGTGTAAGTGGGACTTGTATTACTGGGAGAAATGGGAACACGGTAAGTTGAAATTGCTGATTCATCCTTGGTATAAGGTAGTTATTGGGGCAATAAGTATAGCAGAACAGAAATGGCCATGGATTTACTACCTACCTTAATGATCTATGTGTGACACTTCAACTGATTCTATTCTATCAGCGCTATACCAGATGGCAGCATATTGTAGAGGTCTTAGGCAACTGAGTACAAAGTATGGACAGCCAAACATTTCTCACCCCAGCTAAGTTAATCTGCTCCAGTTCTCCATTCTTGTTAAGACATGAAATTTTTCTTCCTCTATTGTACCTTGATACGACACTTCTGGGTACTTATAGATTCTCAACATCAAGAGCATTCTACATTGTCCTGAAGCTGGTCACTCACTGTATGTAAACTTTTCATAATATAATGCTCTCCTCTTCACAGCTTGTTATTTTAACTATGAGGAAAGGAAGCAAAATAGAAATTAAAGATTGAGTAGTAGATACCAATCACATTTGATAAGCATCCCACCAATACTTTCTGGTTAACTGAAATCATTAAAAGTGCCCTTTGAACATTTATATTTCTGCTTACTTAACACTGAGGAAGTATCTACTCTGTAAGAAGAACATCATTTGAGTTTGGAGGATACATCAATAAATTCAGTTTTCAAAAAATGTTGAGAATAATTAACTGTTTCTAGGGCATGCTGGCCCAAAACCTCAAAGATAACTGAGGGAGTGCATTTGTCACCACATGAAAAATGTGTGGAACTTTATAAATGACATGATAGAAAGAATATATAACTCCAATCTAGAGAAAAATTAAGAGGAAATAAGCATATTTCCATGACTTGATTCTGCATCATTAATGAACTGATATGGCATTTGTGATTTTCAAATTAACTTGAACCCTGAACATTGTTGCCAAAAGCAAAATAATACATACAGAGACAGAACTGTGACAAGAGTAAGGATTATTTCAATACTTCTTACGTGGATAGAATCTTGGAGCTTTTACCTAGTCAAAAGACACTGCTTCCTTCTGCACTTAGACTTAAATGGTCATAAGTAGGTAGGTTCTGTCAGTATATATAAGAGGAGGTGAATTGCGAGAAGAGCATTCAGGTGCAGAAGCTTTCTTGTGCTGTAGTCTACACTGCAGCAGAACTTCTCAGAGATGCAGCTGTCACTGGCTCAACTGTCCTTCTGTAAGTAGTAATTCTTTAAAGTTTCTCTACTCTGTTAGTGTATTATTTCGTGAAAATGGGTTCGGATGGAATACATGCTTTGGAGTTATTGGTGCTGTAATATTTGGGAAACTGATGCATTTTATTACTCACCTGGCATCAGGTCAACAATGTGCTGAGAATTGGTTTGTGAAAGCAATTGCTGAATAAACCTGGAGATCAGTGGTTCTCTCAGGGAATCCTTCTGGAAAAGTGTATGCCAAGCATTGTCCATATACTTATATATCACTTTAACTTAGTTTATTCTTATTTTCTTGACATAACTATAACAGTAAAGAGTGTTACTGGTTTCTGATGGGCACTTTTACCAATCATCCACTGCACAGGACGCTTTCTAAAACCAAAAAAAAAAAAAAATAGTACAAAAATGACAAAATAGCTAAAATTGAGAAGTTGAACTTTTTTGAAAACACAAGCTCAATGGCATAATTGTGTCAGTCACAGAAGGAGAAAGTAAATTATGGTTTTTCAGGGTTTGGATGTTTTTCTACTCAAAAAAAAATGCACCTGAGGAACAGTTAGATTTTGGCACATAATTTAAACAAAGAGAGTAGGTTTGGGATTTTATCAGTTTGTTACATGCAAATAAATGGTGGAGAGAAAAGCATGTTTGTTTTTAAAAAGTCTTCTGAATACTCAAGAGATATTTGCATGAAAATTAACTTTAATGAGATGGAAAATTAACACAAATTACAAACTTTAAAAATATTGGAAAAAATAGCTAAAAATCTCTGTCTCAAAACTAATTTCATCTCAAAATGTTTGCAAATTTTAGAAACTCTACAGGGGCAAGCAAAAGCCAAGGTGATTCTCCTGCCTCATGATGTGTGGCTTTGGGAAACATTATAGCTCACCCGTGCTTCCACTTTGGACTATTTATCCCAGATTTCATATAAACCCAAGTATTGTAGCACAGAGACCTCAGCACAGACTGTGCAGCCTATATAGTGTCACTAGTATAGTCTCCATTGAGTGGATCATCTCATTTTCATTTCTTTTTATAGCTGGGGCACTTCTTCTGATGGCAATGTCAAATCTGCTCCTTTTGGAGCATGTGTCCTCCTCACCGAGTCCCCGTTTGTCCACTGGAAGCCTATACCAACGTGTGATTGAACTATCTCACTATACCCATGATCTTGCCTCAAAAGTCTTCAATGACTTCGTAAGTACTGGATCTTCTCTGAAGAGACAATCAGAATTCTCAACTAATGAAAGAGTAACCTATTATGAATCAAGTTTCAAACACTATATATTTAATGGTGAAATATTAAATATTTCATTAAGAATTTTAATATTAAAAAATTAAAAATTTCAGTTGACATTGAAACATGGGCAAGAGACAATTGTTTCATAAAAGCTTAAATTTGTAAAAGATGTAGCAATTGTGCAATTTTTAACTTTTTTTTCAAGAAACTTAATTAGATATAAAGTAATAAATTCAAGGATCAGGGTCCTGTGAACTCCTGTCTTTTGTGAAGGGATCCTATCTTCATGGGCACTATATAGATATCTGACATAGGAGAAATGTTTTGTGATGAATTGTGTGAGTGGATTTGAACTAAACTACAGGAAACCATTTTAAACAGAAAGAAGTAGCTACTCAGAACACCCCACATGCTTAGAATTGTTGTTTTTCTAAATGCCCCTCTAACAAAGAATGGATAAGGAAAATGTGGTACATTTACACAGCAGAAAAAATAGTGACATCTTGAATTTTGCATGAAAATGAATGGAGCTAGAAAACATCATTCTGAGTGAAGTAACCCAGACCCAGAGAGACAATTATCACATGTATTCATTTATAAGTGGTTTTTAAACATAAAGCAAAGAAAACCAATCCACAAATCACAATCCCAGAGAACTTGGACAACAATGAGGACCCTAAGAGAGACTTACATAGATCTAATCTACATGGGAAGTAGAAAAGGACTAGATTTCTTGAATAAATTGGGAGCATGGGGACTTTGGAGGAGGGTTGAAGGAGGGAGAGAGGCAGGGCGAGGAACAGAGAAAAAAAAAAAGGTAGCGTTCAATAAAAATCCATGAAAGAAAAAGAATTTTTGTTTTCAAACTTCCAGGGATGAAAGTCTCAGGGCAAAGTACAGGCTGGTTTTCATGGAGGAAAAACAAGGTTTTCGAAAGAAATATTATCTACATTCCTAATGAATATGCTAGATTTGATGGGGGTGACTCACTAGTAGGAAAAAAGAATTCAGTGCAAAGTTGGAATAGGAAGAATATAATTTCAGAATACTGGTGAATATACCTTACTCTTGCCATTTTCACTCACGAGCGTTTTTTTCATTCTAAAATCTATATCCATAGTTATTCAATTGTACATTATTCCTAGACATTCATTAAACTTTTACAAATTTACCAATTGTTAGTACTAGAAATATGCGCTATAGATAATAAATTCCTTAAGTAAATAGAATCTTCAGTTGACTGATATATATATATATATATATATATGATATATGTAGATAGATATATTTTAATTCTTCACTCACTGATAAATATTTCTTTAGATTATGTCTAGATTTTTATGATTCCTTTTGGCACCATCAATACAATTGCATACTACCTTTATAACTTAAAAGGATACTTAAAGTAAATACTTATTTTACAATATCTGTTTAAAAGAAATGGACTACTGAGTGTCAATGGTATCATAACTATGAACATACATGTGCTACTGCATGACACTCATTTCCATAAATAGAAAAGGTGATGCTTAAATGTTCGGTGTTTTACAGTATGTGTGTTACTGAGTGCACTTTCTAAATAATACCATTTAGGAAGGGCAAAATGACAAGAGAATAGTAAAGAGGGGAAGATATTGGTAAAAAATTAGATTGATTCTCCCATGGACAGAAAATGTAGGCAGCCTTACTTCATTCCTCTGTTTCAATTTCTAAATACTTATCATTTGCTAAGACATGTACATCTATGAAATCTGTTACCAATATGGTTATAAATGTATTTGTTCAATGTTTAACACTACGAAATGAGACCTTTCAATTTCTTCTAGAATATGAAGTTTGGTAGGAGTGTTTGGAAACAGAGCCGAATGTTAAGCACCTGCCACACTGCCTCGATCCCTACTCCGGAAAACAGGGAACAAGTCCACCAAACAAAAGTAGGTTTCCTCCCTGACTGTGACAAAAACTACAGATGTAATATACAAAGTAGATCTGCTGTGTGTCATTACTGGAGCCATAGCACTTGTGAAGATCACAGAGCCAAGAGAAGGGAAGAAAAAGCAACAAACAGACAATGATATCATATGGTTGATAATTTCTCTCTAGAAGGTTAACACATTGATCATCTAGAGAACCATGTTTAAAAAACATATTGTCTGTGGAGTTATCTTTAATATTATCTGGGAAGCTTTATTATGAGTTGGAAATTCCAAGTTGACTACACATTTTCTGTATGTGTGGAAGAGTTACAGATACAGTAGTGTTTATGGCATAACACTAAGCTTTCCTCTGGAGGAATGCTATTTAAGGTTCAATGATTCATTTATTTTTGATTTTTTAGAGATGTTCTTATTTCTACTTCATTTTTTTATAATTTATGAAGACTTTCTCCATAACTACTTATGCTTCTCTTTTATTTCAAGTAAAAATTAGGTAAAAAGGAGGTTCCTCTATGCATTTTATCTTACTCCCAATGAAATCCTATGCTATGATGGAGACTGAATATCTCAGCCCCTATGATGTATTACTGTGTTAACATCTTCCATCTCAATCTTTGTCTTAAAACTTCTGAATATGTTTACACAAAATTTATTATGTGTACGCTTTCTCACACACATATATTTGTCCTTCATATCTATTACCAGAACTAGTAACATACACACCCACTCCTCTCATAAATAAAATGTGAGTATAATATTGGCAATTGAAGGATGAAAAGGTAGAAGAAGTAAAATCAACATTTCCTCAGATCTTCTGATAGTGAAGCCCCAAAAGCAGTCTGTTGTCATGGATTCATTTAATCCTTAGAAAAGTTCTTTATTATGTGGTATTATTAGGACCATAAAGAACTGAGGCTAACCTGGACTTCAGATGATAGAACTCACAGGGAAAACAAAACGTGATCAGTTTCATATTTCCCAGAAATCATTGTTAAGGAAAATCAATTCCATTTGAAAAAATTGTAATTCTGTGATAAAATGTTATTTCTGGAATACACATCACATGCTGAGAAGGGTTTATGTATTCCTACTAATAATAAATCAATACTCAAGTTCATGACCTTCAGTCAGTCACCATATGTGTTAACCCTGCTTTGTTTCACTTATTTCAATAAAATCCTCTTCATGATCATTTAGTCAGAAGACCTTCTGAAAGTGACCATCAGTGTTTTACAAGCCTGGGAAGAGCCTCTGGAGCATATGATAGTTGCAGTGGCTGCTCTTCCGGATGTACCTGATGCTATGCTGTCAAGAACCAAGGAGTTGGAGGAACGAATTCTAGGCCTTCTGGTGGGACTACAGACCATACTCAGCAAGGTAAGCCCATTCACCCTTCCACCCTTCACATTCCTTTGCTTATCTCCTATGTGAAAGAATTGATTTAATAAAAAGTGAAATTTTCAATACTTCATTTCTGAGATTGAAATACATACATATATATGTATTTCATATATATATATATACACACATACAATTCACTTACAGCCTTGCCAACAAGGAGAGGCCATTTGTAGATTCTATCTTCTTCAGTTTCTGTACTGAGAACCATACACAGTAGTACTCTCAAGAGAAAATATCTGGTCCTCATAGTAATTCAGAGAGTAGCTTTCACTGGTGGTCTATTTCTGACTAACTCAAAAACTCTGATAATAGTCTTGGAACTAAACTTTAACAGTTTTGAAAATGTTTGATATGTTCATGAGTTTGAAAGAATACATTCTATGAAGAATAGATTGAGTTTAAAGATAGGTTAAACGAATATTCTCAAATTCACAACTATGAATGGTACCTCAGAGAATAAGTTGAGAAAATGTCAGCCCTTGTATTGTCTTTTGGTTAAATGCTGTACACCATGAAAAACATCTTTCAGTTTCTTGATCACTCAGTCTTCTTTTACATGGATATACCTCTTCTGGTACCAATAATACATCAGAAAATATGTATTCAAAAATGATATTTACTTTATGAAGCCTATTGCCTTCAGGATAACATACGATAAATCCATTCTCTACTAATAAATTTTCTTTCTAGTATAATCAATCTTTGTCAGCTTTATAGAATAAGGCTAAAGGAAGCCTCATTCTATAAATTTTTCCTTTGGCAGCCAGGAATTTGATCCCAGAATCCACATCAAAGAAATGTACTGAGTACTCTGTAGTATCACATTAGGGCAGAAAGATAGAGATCATTGGTGAGTATTTGCTAAAATAAGGAAGATGCCTCAAAAAGTAATAGTAAAATATAAAAGTCAACTGTTGAAGTTTAAACAACACTGATTCTGTTTCACAAAAATATGGTGCATAAATTGTCAAATATTTACCCCATCTGTTCTCTCTCTCTCTCTCTCTCTCTCTCTCTCTCTCTCTCTCTCTCTCTCTCTCTCTCTCTCTCTCTCTCTCTCTCTCTCTCTCACACACACACACACACACACACGTGTGTGTGTATATATGTATATATATATATATGTACAAGAAGGTATCACTACCAATTAATTATACTTGGAAGTAATCCCTCTCATTTCTACCTTTAGGTTAATCCTGGAGCTGTTGAAAATGAATATACTTACTGGTCTGGATGGTCAGATTTGCTGTCGTCGGATGAAGACACTCGTAACATGGCTTTGTACACCCTGGGCCGCTGCGTGCGCAGGGATACACATAAAGTTGACAACTTTCTCAAGGTCTTGAGGTGCCGAGATGCTCATGACAACAACTGCTGAGCTTATACCCTTATCTTCTGTCATGGAGAAGGCCTTTAATAATCCAGACCTCAAAGCTCCATTGAATCTCTTTTTACTCCATTGAATGTACCTTTTGGTGCATTCCTAGGCTTAATGCTTATGTTATTCAAAAATAAACATTGACTATTTGAAAATGTGAAATTCAAAAAGAGGATTTGTTAATGTTCCTTGTGCATTTAATGTAGAATTTAGTAATGGTATTATGATATTAATATCAAATATTTTTCAGAAGTAAGTTTAGTTTCCAAAAGTAAAGAGAATACTTGTGTTAGTTAGAATGAGTGACGATGACTTAACATATTAGAACCATAGCAAGAGTTTCCCAGTAATCAATGGATCCATTCTGCCAAGAAGATGGATTTTATGAAAGCAAATGAAAGGCAATGAACACTTTCTCAAAGTCTCATCACAGACAATGCAATTGTTATAGTAACATTAAATACATTACAGACACATATATAAATACATGCATATCATATACTCAAGTACAATGAGATTATAGCATATTACATTTCTTCCTTTTTTTCCCTTCCCCCAAGCCCTCTGAATTTCCTTCTTGTTTTCTTTCAAATTCATGGTACAGCATGAATGTTCTTTATTGAGCTGCACACTCACTTGCATGCAGGGCTAACCTTCGAACCACACAGTCATGGTTCTCCAAGTCATTTTTTTGGTTGGAGAATTCCTATTTAGTTGGCAATAAATTATGAGACTGGAGAGTCCTGGGGAGATACTACGCACACACATGTGCATTCTTCCCAGATGGAGATTCCATCAGAGACCAAATTATAGAAATTGCCTAAGCCCACTGTGGTGAACCAGTGAAGCTTATTGCAGTTTTATAATAATATGGGTGAGAAGTGCAAAGGAGAAATGGCCCAAAGGCTGATTCATCACCATGTTGCACCCTGACATGTATGACACCTAAGGAAGCTGCAAACCAGGAGCACAATACACAGCTAGCACGTGACTCAACAGGAGATAGATTGTCTTTTCCCAATGTCTCAGCTGACCTGATCCTTTTCTGGAAAACTCAGTTGGTCTTTACTTCTTCTATGCTGTTCAATGGTCACTGCTAGGTCTATGAGTTTTGGCTCTGTCTTGGTTCTTCCAGGCTGCTCCCAAAGTCTCTATCCCATCTGAGTAGCTCGAATCACCTTAGAATGATATTAGCAATCATCACTGCATATATGCTTTTGAGAATGGAGAGGCCTAATGAATCTCCTCAGTTTCAGGGATTTCTGAAGAATTTTGAGGCATTTGCTTCCTGTCCTAAGAGAAATTTCTTGCAAACAATCAAGATGGACAGGAAAGGGTGGGGGGGAGCAAACACTTATTTATACACCCAACAAAACCTGGAAACATGGGGCACACAGTAAAACTTAGGCAAAGCCCAACTCGTTAGAACCCTCCTTGATCGCAGACTGTTCCACGCAGTAACTGGTCTCTGATGCTTCCATGAAGCACAAGTGATCTCTCCTTTTTTTTCCCCCCAAGCAAATAAGTTCATGTCTGTGTCTTCTAGATATAGATAGTCTCTTCTTTCTCCTTGCAGTATAGCATATCAGAGAACATATCTCAGCATTCTTACAGTCTGTACATGTGTGGAATTAAATAGACCTAATTAATTTAGTGAAGTGAAAGTACTTTCTGAATATATCCAGGTTCCCCCCCTCCCCTGGTGAATAATGAACAGGATGAAATGTTTCTGTTTATTAGAGCCCCTGTTCTTTCACAACCTCTGATTTTAACAGCTGACATCAATTAAAAAAAAAACTTGCCTCCTAAAATAGGAGGCTTAATCTCAAAGAAAACTGTTTCAACAGTGTGTTCACTTCCTAACTTCTATAACAGAAAACCTATCTCAGAGGAGGCCACAAGGTTTTGACACAACAAATGAGGAGACAAAGATGAAACCTAAACACAATAAGGTCAGAGAGAAAATTTGAATCCAAAAAGCAAGTGATCCATCACAAAACCTGAGCTTTCCTGCCTCCTGGCCAACCTCTTCTTACGCAGATGGCTCAATAGACTATGGAATGTACATATTCTTCAATAGACTATGGCATGTACATATTCTTCAATTTTCACAAGGAGATTAAAATAAATTAACAACAAACCTAAAGCATTTCCTACAATTGTGAAAATCATGAAACTCAACAGTCTGAGCAATCTTTATATGACCACCATCAGGATGAGAGGATAGATCTTTGGATAAACTGCTTCCCTGTCACCTTGAAGACAAGTTTGATATCTAAAATCAATGTATAGACAGATACCTGGCATGCTGGCATGTGCCTGAGTCCTAGTCATGGTGCGATAGTCACAGAAAGATCCTGGCTCACACTCCACCTATGATACCCTGATTTATGAAATTAAAGCCAATACAACAACCTTTTAAATAACAGGTAAAAATATTCCTAAAAATGACAAGAAGGTTGTATCATGAATTCTGTCTTTATGTATACATGGTATTTTAAAAACCACACAAAAAAAGATCTAGAAACACTGGGATAATACCAAAATCAAAAGATTCCCAATTCTTTTAATCTGTCCATCCAATGTGCACTTATATAAAAATGAAAGCCTCAGACTCAAATTATAGCACCATTGAAAATCTACCAACAAGTACAACTTCCTGGATTCCAAACACAGGGGTCAGTTCACCATGAAATGTCTTGATGGATGCTTTTGAACAAAAAGGTCTATGGGCAGACAGGTGGATCTGTAAGCCCATAAAATGACCTTCTATTGTTTCTAAAAAGCCATGGAAATATTTACTGCTAGAGGAAAAATGAATTTTATACTGTTTTCTTTACCTAATGACATAAAAAGAAAAGAGAGCAATAAAATTTCTCCTATAATTTCCTATATTTATAAATGTCTGTTTTGCAAGGTATTGATCATATTCAGGCAGGACTATGAATTGGCTTAAACTGCCCTTTCCTGTGGATTAAGAGATGTAGGGCCCAGATGAACTTATATACTTCCATAGACACATGTGATTGGTTGTAGTAAATTCACATTCCTGTATTTGCAGAATTCTTTCCTAACATATTGAAGGAAATATAAATTTACCTCATTTTGTAGCTCACCTATGGATACCAAATGTTATATAGCTGAGAAAACACTAAAAATTTTCAATGAAAAGGAAGAGATGTGGCAGGCAAAGAGTGGGAATTACTACTTGTGTTTACAATTTATTTCCCCCAACACGAACTAAATCACAAAATAATTTTTTTTTCGAGACAGGGTTTCTCTGTAGCTTTGGAGCCTATCCCAGAACTAGCTCTTGTAGCCCAGGCTGGTCTCGAACTCACAGAGATCCGCCTGCCTCTGCCTCCCAAGTGCTGAGATTAAAGGCATGTGCCACCACCGCCCGGCTCACAAAATAATTTTAAAGACAAGTTTTTGACTCATCTGAGCATGCAAAAAGTCAAGATGGACACAGGAAAAGAGCCGGGGGAAAGTTGATTAGGGGAGTCAATGGAAGGAAATTGTAAAATACTTACATTGAAATTCAGCATGCCTTAATGATTCAAAATTACCTCTGAGTTACAGTGCCCTGTGTACTTTTCCCTCTTTGAAATGAAAACACTGGAGGTGAAAGAGATGAGTAGACCTATGATTACACAATATTGGGGGTCATGAACTATAAGTGGGACTTGCATTTCTATGAGAAATAGGAATATGCCAGAGCTTAAATTGCTGACTAAGTCTTTTAGCCTTTGAGCTAAACATTAAGATTATAAAGATCCTGTATTTACCAAACCATCTAGTACCCTAAGATCGAACCCTTAAACATATAGGACCCTAAGATACCTATAAAGTCAATGAAAGTAGCTGAATAGGATGGACTACTGCTTTGTTTGCTCCCTTAATGTTCTGGGCAGCATGATTAAATCCATCCAGTGAGGACCACAGAAGATGCCATCATAAGGAAACAGTCCCAGGAATAATAAAGGTTGTGTATAGACAGCTAAATAGAATTGAATCTCTCACCCAGGCTGATCTATGAATTGTGAGCACTCAATCTTTGTTAAATCTTGAGACCTCTTCTTAATTCTACTAATACTTCATATATTTTTGGTTATTTCTTCTGCAGATTCTCATCCTCAGTGACAATTTCTACTCTTTGAAACTCTTTAGTCCAGTAATGTTGCAAGAAATAATGCTTCTTGTAGATTACTTATTCAATTGGAAATGCTTCAGGAAAAAGAAGCAAAACAGAAGGTAATAGGTTAGAAGAAGATACTCACCATTGAACACCATAATTTCTGACTCTTAGAAGTTAACTGAATAGTAGCCTAGTATAGAGGTTTAATTTGTTTTCTACTAGTATTTGGAAAGTTGTTCAAGGAAGGTCCCTACTCTAGACAAACTTTTGGTTGCACACAATATTTAAATGGGTAGATTCTGCTCTTTATGAGATTGCATTCCTTTGTTCAATGTTTGAAAAATCCAATCTTCTACATACCTCAATTATTCAAGGTAAGGAATAGTTCAATAAGAACTTTGCAGTTTATAGAGGCTTATTATCAACAAATGTTTTAACTCAGCTACCTGGTTAAGTGATCAGCTACGTGGTAATATATGTATACTGTTACTACAGTTAAGGTTCACAAGAAATAATATCCTGAAATGATGTAAAGCTAACAGTACAGGAGGAAATCCATGTGGTTCATTATAAGACATTGTGAAGGAGGGTTCATCTGTATTTGTATTTCCGTGCTTTGATTGGTTAAATAAAAAAGCTGCCTGGGCCATTCGATAGGGCAGGACTTAGATAGGTGGGGAAAAGAAAAGAGGACGCTGGGAAGAACACTGGGTCAGAGCCAGTTGCCATGAAGCTCCCACTGCAGATGGATGTATCTTAGAACAGTCCGGTAAGATCACCACCTTGTG
>JAQHUG010000008.1:4095835-4118572 GCA_028555095.1 Dicrostonyx torquatus
AAAAAGTAGTTAATAAACTAATTAAAATTTGTTTAATGAAGTTAAAAATGATTGTAAATTCTCAGTCCTTTAAAATACACAGAGAATGGCTTGAAGACTGGTTCAGGATTAACCTCAACTAAAATTTTACTGAGTTTCGAAGCAAGTATAAGCTGAGAGTTCTCCTATTTCTCAATCTGTGGATGGGAAAAACACAAATATTCACCTGTCTTCTCACTGGACTATTATTCCAAACCATGTCTGTACAAATTAAATACTGTAACACAGGAAACTCTGAACAGACAAAATATTCTATACTATGTCACTAATGAGACTGTATTTGACTAGGCGATTTCAGTATCATTTCTCCTTATAGCCAGGACACTCCTTTTGCTGGCAGTGTCAACCCTGCTCCTTTGGAAGCATGTGACCATATCACCAAATTCCCTGGTGTCCACTGGAAGCCTATCCCAATGTGTGATTAAACTGTCACACTACACCCACGATCTTGTTTCAAAAGTGTTCCTTGATTTTGTAGATATATACTTCCTTAGGTTTCTATTATGAAGGAGCAATCAGAAAATTCGACTTATAAAACATCATGAATCTAATTTCAAATACAGCATGCAATAAGTATAAAAACAGACCTGATTACATGAGCAAGGAGATTGGTAAGTTTCATGAAAGTTAGACTTGTAAATACAGCAGTAAATATTCAGTTTTTATCAACTAACTTTTTAAAACAACAACATGAAGGCTGAAGATGTTTGTTCATTTCCCGACCACCCAAACCTGAAATAAACACACAGAAAATTATATTAATTGCAATACTGTTTGGCCAATAGCTTTAGTATACTTCTAGCTCTTGCATCTTGAATTAACCTATTTCTATTATTCTGTGTATTACCATGAGGCTCATGGTTTACCAGCAAGGTCCCAGGGCTTGTCTGTTGTCTTCTCTGGCAGCTACATGGTATCTCTCTGACTCCACCTACTCCTACTCTCTCTCTCTCTCCATCTCTTTTCAGATTCCCTGCCTGGATTTATTTTATTAAGCCACTGGCCAAAAGCAGATTCTTTATTAACCCATGGCAATGAAACAAATGCATAGCATGCAGAGGGGAATCCCACATCAGCAACATATTTCTATATGTAGTCCAGAAAGCATTGATTAAATACACTGTGAAATCCTGTCTTTTATGAAGGGGTGCTGTCGAGAAAGGCATTTGCACATAGCAGTCTGTAGATATCTGCTGTCGGAAAAATATCTTGTAATGAATTGTGTAAATAGAGTAAAACTAAACTATGATATAACCATGTTAAAAGGAAAAAATAGTTGATCAGAGACATACAAATGCTGAGAATTGAATTGTTGTTTTTAGTTTTCTAGGGAGGAGTGTATCATTAACTTGGAGGACAGGCTTAAAATAAAAAATTGTTCTGTAATTATAGTGGGTATATTTGATTGGATTTGGACCAATCAATGGGGTTAAAAACAAGGAAACCTCAGTGCAGATTTAAGAATATGAAGCATACGTCTTTAGATTGCAATGAATAAGCCTTTCCCTTGCCATTCTCACTCACTAGTTTTCTCACTCACTTTCTTTCATTCCATATTCAACATTCACAGTCTTTCAACTCTGCTATATATAGGAATCCATTATACTTTACAAATTTGCTAACATATAACTGTTATAACATCTTTCTTCCCAGACTCTGTATAAAACAATATAAAAATAATTTACACAAAACTTTGAATGTGTGCTTGTCTCACACATGTAATCTATTTCTACTTCATGTTCACTATTAGTGCCAGACACCTAAACACAAACTCTCTTCAGGAATAAATGTGAGTACAATAGTGGTCGATGAAAGCACAAGAGGTATAGGAAGAGGTGAACATTTGCTCAGATCTACTTATCTAGAATCTTCAAAAATCAGCCTATTGTCATTAATTTAAGCCTCACAAAAGTTCTCTAGTATGTAGTATTATTAGGACCATAAAAAGCAGAGGCTCTAAAAG
Source organism: Dicrostonyx torquatus (assembly GCA_028555095.1). NCBI lineage: Eukaryota > Metazoa > Chordata > Mammalia > Rodentia > Cricetidae > Dicrostonyx > Dicrostonyx torquatus. The sequence goes on from JAQHUG010000008.1 coordinate 4,097,838, forward strand.
ATTATATAGAGAGTATATCACCTGAATCCTAAGGAAGAATATGAATCTGAAATTCATTCATTTCAGACAATTCTAGTCCCTGGGTGACAAAGATCCAAGTAAAGGATTTTACTATCAACACTTGGACTGTGCCTTTCCTTCATATGCCTTCCATGGCTCTTGTAAAGTGTCCATGAGATTCCCTCACCACTCGTTTTTATTGCATTACCAGGACAGTAGCTAACAGACATGGCATCATTATATTCGCATATTTTCTGGCAGTGAGTACAGATTTATAAGGTCTGCATTCCATGCTGGGTATAAAGCCAATACTGAGTCATTGCCCTTTTCTGGTACCTAAAAAAAAAAAAATGGGATGCTATGCTAGAAGCAAGAAGTCATCTTATGCAGAGAGGGAATTATGATTCTGAATGTCTTCTTTCATTGCACTTCTATTTTAATATCCCCTAATGATATACAGAGCATAAGTACGTGCATGAAATAACAATTGTTTCATCAGTGTGAAATGATTTGGGCCACTGACCTTGGACAGAGTAGTCATCTGTTTTATGTCAGTAAAGCCCCATAGAAACCTATAGTGCTCATGCAAATCTGATTTCCCAGGAACAAGTGAAGTAATCAAGCAGAATAATCTTACCTTTCATGCGGACAGTAGAGTGTACAGTGAAAACATGATCAGTTTGACATTCATCAGAAATCATTGTTAAGGAAAAAAAACCTAATGATTCCATTTGAAAAAAAGTCATAGTTCAGTGACAGAATATAGTTATTCCTGTATTGTACATCATGTGCTCAAAAGATTTTATATATTCTTTTTAATAAAAACCAATACTAGAGCTCATGACCTTCATTCAACCTCCATATATATTAATCACACTGCTGTGTTTCACTTATTTTAATGAGATATTGTTTATGATTGTGTAGTCGGACGACCTTCTGAAGGTGAGAGCCAATGTTTTACCAGCCTGAGAAGAGCCTCTGAAGCACATGGTGGCTGCAGTGGCTGCTCTTCCAGAGACATCTGAAGTCACACTGTCAAGAACTAAAGAGTTGGAGGAATAAATTCTAGGCTTCTGGAGGGACTGAAGACCACACTCAGCTGGGCAAGCCCACTCACTCTTCACATTCCTTTGCTTATCTTCTGCGTGAAAAAGGTGGTTTGTTTAAAGAAAAGTGAATTTTTCAATGTTTCATTTCTAAAATTGAAATTTTATATATACATATATGTTTATTTAATTCATTGGCAGCCATGCCAACAAGGAGAGGCCATTTGTAAATCCAATCTTCTTTAGTTTCTTTACTGAGAACCACAAAGCCAGTACTCTCAATAGAAAGTAGCTGGTGCTCCTAGTTACTCACAGTAGCTTTCATAGGTAAGACTGATATTCCTAACTAACTCAGAGAGTCTTCAAATGGTTATGCCTGGAACTCTGGAACCTTGACACCGTTATGGAAATGTTTGATATTTTCAAGAATTTGGGAGACTAAGTCATATGAGAAACAGGTCAAATTTAAAGAAAGAAGAATAAAAGAACATTCTGTCTAAAGCCATCAGAATGAACGATGCCTCAAGAATGTGCTTTTATTGACCTTTCATCTATACCATTCAAACATTTTCCAGATTCTTTTCACTCTGTCTACTACTGTATGGATATACCTCTTCTGAGACCAATGACATGAGGAATATAGAATATGCATTCCCATATGATGTTTACTTTTAGAGGCCTAACGCCTTCATGCCTTAGCGCATATGCAAAAAGAAGCCTCTCTATACTAATATATTTTCTATCCAGCACAATTCAATCTGTATTAGTTTTACAGAATGAGGCTAATGAAATGCCTCAGTTTAGAAATGGCTTCCTGCCTAGAAGGAATTTGATTACAGAATCCACATAAAAATATGTGGAGTGACTACTTCTTGCTATCCAAGCATTAGGAAGACAGAAAGACAGAGGTCACTGGTGAGTCTTTGCTGAATAAACGGTGTCACAAGAGAACTAAAATTGTGGAAGAAAGAAGTCAGTAGTGAATGTTTAAACAACGTTGACTTCTAATCTTCTAATGCATATTTCCTTTTGTTTTCCTCCTTCCAATCTTTGCCATGTTGTCATATTCCCTTCGTGGCCACTTTTTTTTCATTAATTTTAATCACATGTCCACATATAATTTGCATATTTATGTATATATTCATAGTGTTACATGTTGCTGATACATATGTTTTCAACATTCAGCATTTGCTATTAGACAACTAACTAGTGTGTATTTCCTTAGGTAAAACTATTTATCTGACCTTCAAAAATCTTTAGTTGCCTGCAGGTCTTTGTGTAGAGTTGGTGGATTTTTAAATATTCTATAAGCTGTTCAGACACATGTATGAAACATCTATAAATCTTTATAATATAGTTTTTATTTTTGATTCTCATTAATTCCATGTTCAACAGATTCTACATATTTTATGGTTTTGTACTAATATGCATCTAACAATACCTCATCTCATATTCAAGCTTATTAGCATCCTACCCACATGCTCCAGATATTAATGTCAAAAATCAGGGAAGGCAAATTTCATCTGGTCTTTTCTCCCTTCTACATGTCAATGCTTGTGACTTTCTCCAGATTCAGTAGTTAAGGACAAATGACAAATGGTGCTATTACCCAAGTGTGAAATAAAGTGACTGAGGCTCAAATTAAATTCCTCTGAGAATCAGGGGCTTCCGCTATGGGCATGCTAGTGTTGTCCCAACATACCCAGTCTCCATGCATAAAGAGACAGTTCTTTACCATGACAATGCCATGGCTAGAAGCAGTGACTAAGGCTCAAGTTAAATTCCTCTGAGTATCAGGGGCTTCTGTTGTGAACACACTGCTGTGTACCAACATAACCAGTATCTATAAAGGGACTGTTCTTTATCATGAGACATGTTAAAGGTCTGTCTAAGGTATGTTCTCTTCTGCTCAATCCCACACTGGTGATGAGTTTTAGTCTCTGCTCTGGTCCCCTCATCTGAAAGCCCACTACTGCAGAAAACATTAGTTCACAGGATGCTTCCACCATATGGATGCAATATCACTGCAGACCTCTCCAACTGGAAATTAAAGAACCACAAACAATACAAACATAAATCATTCAAATTCATATTGGCTACATCTTCGAGTTGTTTACTTGATTGCAGTAATAATCTATTCTCATAAATTTGAATGTTGATATTAGCTTCCGCATCATACTCGTTTACTAAGTCAATTGGAATTGGTTTTTTAGTTAGACCTGTGAATATCTTACTCACAGGTATTGCCTAAGCTCCCAATAACAGCACTTATTTCTATCTGTGGAGTTGGCATTAAGTCTAGTTAGAAATCTGATTTTAAGTTTTATTTAATTTATTTTACTTGTATGAGCTTTTTTGCTTGCATGAGTCACATGTGTGCTTAATGCCTGAGGAGGTCAGAAGATGGTATTATATTCTGTGGAATTTATACTAATGGGTGGCTCTAAAGCACCATTTGGTTCCTGGAAAAAGAAGCTGCAGCATCCATAAGAACAAGTGCACTTTCCACTAAGCCATTTCTCATCAAGTCCCTCCTTTCTGGGCTTTGGGAACTATGCAAAGGAGGAAGTAAAAAGCCTTCTAGAGCCAGTGACAATCAAAAACATCAAGAAAAGAAGGCCTTCAATGCACAACAGGGCTGATGAACAATGGCAATAGTCTTTATCAATTTAGGAGCTTCTATGACAGTGGTTCTAACCTACAGGTCATGACATATGTGCTGGGACCATTTCAGGTGTGGTAATCTCAGATACAAGAGAAGGAAATAAGAAACAACAGAGAAAATCACTGCATAGAGAGAGATGATAATTTACTCTAAGGCAAATATTTCATCACATGATATCAGGTTCATAATTTCCTATGCAGAGTGTCAGGTTTTACCACAATACTTCCTTTGGCATCATTCTTAATACTATCTGTACTTTTCTAATCTGAATTGGACATTCTTGGTCGAATATACTTTATTATGTATGTGGAGAACTGACAATACAGTAATGTTTAAGTTGTAGTACTAAACTTGGCTCCTCTGAAAGTATATTCTGTTTTTCATATTCAAGAATGTCTTGGTCCTTTTTTGTCAGTATTTCTGCAGCCCTTCATAAAAATTAGGTGCAAGGAGGACTCCTTTATATGCTTAACTTGTTACTGATGATAACTTGTGCTCCTGATGAGAATTGCATATGTTGTCACCTGTAACATAAATTCTCACGCTCTCTTCTCTCCTTGTCTCTGTCATAACCTGAATATGATTTACTGAGAACTTACGTGCACATCTTACACATATAATCTATTTCTCCTTCATGTTCATTACTAAAACCAGAAACCAATGAATAAACTATTCTCATTATTAAAGTGTGAGTATATAATAATGGCAAATGAAGGAAGGAGAAGTAGAGGAAGAGGTCAGCATTTGCTCAGTTGTACTTATCTAGAATCCTCAAAATTCAGTTCATGGGCACCGATTCATTTAATCCTTATAAAAAGTTCACTAATGTGAAGTATTCTTGGGGCCATACAGAACTGGGGCTTCAGCTCTTTTTAGAGCTTATAGAGATAGCATCACATGAATCCTAAGTAGAATATGAATCTGAGATTTAGTCACCCGAAACCTTCTTTCCTAATCCATTGGCAGAAAAGATTCAGATAATAGATTTTGCTATCACCACTTGGCCTGCATTTTTTTTCCACAGGCTATATATATTTTCTATAAATTGTCCATGAGATTCTCTCAGCACTTCAATTTCATTACTAAGACAGTAGCTAACAGACCTGAAAAATGTAGATGGCATTGAGATATTTTTCTGGCATTGATCATAGGCTGAGCAGATCAAAATTCCATTGTTTTTGTCACTGTTACTGACATTAAAAGAGACACTGAGTACTGATACTGACATTAAAAGAGACACTGAGTCATTGTCTGCCTTAAGTAATTATTAAAAGTTTGTTGCTGAGAAAAGATGTCATCTCTACTGAGGACACTGTGATTTAGAATGAATAATTTTCTTCATTGTGGCTCTATTTTTAATATTTGCTATGAGTGACCAGTTGGCTCATTTGTGAGACAGTTGACTTGGGCCACTGATCATTGAATTTGCTGACATCTGTTTTATCCCAATAAAGTCCTGTGAACACTTAATGTTTCTAAGCAATGCTTGGTTTCTAATGGACAATAGAAGCAACCTAATAGAAGAATCTCTCATGGAGTTCAGATGATAGCATCTGTATTGAAAACAAAACAAGATCAGTTTGACATTCACAAGAATAGAATTGTTAAGGTTTATTTTTCTTTGAGAAAATTGCAATTTTTTAAGAAAAATAGACATTTCTATATGCACATTATGTATCAAATAGATTTCTATATGCTTATCAATAACAAATAGGTACTGGAACTTACAACCTTCATGCAGCCACCACATGTACCTACCCTAATTTGTTTTACTCATGTTAATGAAACTTTCTTTAATGTTGTATACTCAGATAGCTAAAATTTATCATCATTGTTTAACAAACCTCTGATGTACATGGTGCCTGCACTGTCTGCTCTTTTGGAAACATTGTTGAGAACAAAAGAGGTGAAGGAGATATTTCTAAAACTTTTGCAGGACTGAAGACTCTGCTCAGCAGGGTAAACCCACCAACTCTTCACATTTCCTAGCTTGTCTTGTGCCCAAAAAGGTCATTTCTATGATGTGAAACAAATTTTCTTATAAATATGCAAGAATGCAATTTAAATATCTAATTCATTCATAGCCGTGACAGTAAGGAACTGCTGCTCAAAAGTTCTTTTTCAAGGGTGTTTACTGAAAACGTCACACAATCATGATTGCAACAGAAAGTAGGTATTCCTCATACTAACTCAGAAAGTATGGTTTTTTTAGATAGAATGTCTACCCAACTCAGTCCTGCCTTAACCCCTACCCCTTAATACAATTATGGAAGTGCTCACTATATCTAAGAATTATGGCTAAATCCATCATATGGAGAAAAGACTGAGTTTTCAGACAGAAGAATGTAAGAATTTTCTCCCATAACCCACAAGTATGAATGATGTGAAAGGGAAGGGACTGAGAACAGAATATCCTCCTTACTGTCCTTTAGTCAAGTCCATGGCTACAGTTCAGTATATCTTCCAGATTCTTTGTTATTCATTCAGCTCCTTAGGAATATAACTTTCTGGGTCCAAGGTATAATACCAAATATGTATTTCCCTTCTCATCTTAATATTAAAGTGTTAATGTCTTCATAATACCTTGGCCTACATACATGACAAACCCACATTTGTAATCAAGCTCTGTGCTCATAAATTTTCTTTCTAACATTTATAAATTTTTACAGAATGAACCTAAGAAAACATCTCAGTCCACAAATGCCTTCTTTGATAACGTGAGGATCTGAATTTAATTCCAGAGCCTACATAAAAACAATGATGTGATGACTGCTCCTTAGAACTCAAACATTAGGAAGGTAGGAACATGAAGCTCCATGATGAGTTTTTGATAAAAATAAGAGATGTCACAAAAGAATAAAGCAGAGAAAGCCAGAAATTATCTGTTGATCTATAAACAATATAAACCTCTGATTTAGTAATGCAAATTCATGTCTTGCCATAGATGAGCAAAACCATGCATATACATACTTCTATATGCACATCCATGAAGGGAATGAGGATGAAATAATGCTAGTAATATAAATAATCCCTTTCCTTTTCCATGTTTCGGTTCAGCCTGGACCTGTAGAAAATGACTATACATTCTGATCTGCATGGTCAGACTTGTAGTCTAATGAATACACTTGCTATTTTTCTCTTTTTACCCTGTGCCATTGCATGAGCAGGAATTACAAAAGATTGACAATTATCTCAAGGGTGAAATGCTGAGATGTCTGTAATGATAACTGCTAAGCATACATCCATGTCTTCTGTCAATGAGAAGGTCATTGAAGATCCAGAATTTCTCACCACCATTTCATCTTTACTCTTTGGTACATTCCTAAAATTGCAGGATTTTTTTTTTTTTTTACAAAATAAACTCCAGCTCCCTTAGAAATATTGTACTTGATTGAAGATGGTTAAACTTAGAACCAAAGCAAGATTTTCTTAGTAATCAATAAGTCCATGCTGTGGGACAATGGTTTTACCCTGGAAAGATTTGTTTCTTGTACTTGTTTAATTAAATACTGATTGGCCAGTAGCCTGGCAGGATAACCAGGCAGAACGTATATGTGGGGCAATAAGAACATGAGAATTCTAGGAATAGGAAAGAGTCAGTCTGCAGTTGTCACCCAGACAGAGAGAAAGCCAGGCATAGAACAAGCAAGATATGATTGCCTCACTGAAAAAGGTACCAAGCCACGTGGCTATCACAGACAAGAACTATGGGCTAATATAAGTTGTAAGAATTGATTAATAAGAAGCTTGATCTGCTATGTCAACTAGTTTATGATTAATGTGAACCTCTCTGTGTTTATTTCTGACTAAACAGCTGTGGGACTGGGTGGGACAGAAACCTTTGTCAACAAATGATGCCCAACGTGTGGACATCCACAGAAAACCTGAGAGAGCCTGAAGAGATTCCAATCACAGGTGCCAGTTGATTACAAGGTTTCCTCAACACTGATGATTCATGGGAAGGTTGACCCTGAACTCAAAGCTTGAGTTTCTGTGATTTCCTCTCAACCTAAGAAACACAAATTTGCTGTAAAAAAACAAATTTGGGACTGGAGAGATGGCTCAGTGTTTAAGAGCATTGCTTGCTCTTCCAAAGTTCCTGAGTTCAATTCTCAGCAACCACATGGTGTCTCACAACCATCTGTAATGAGGTCTGGTGCCCTCTTCTGGCCTGCAGGCATACACACAGACAGAATATTGTATACATACTAAATAAATAAATATTTTAAAAAAGAAAAACAAATTTGCTACAAAAGAGGGTTTCTTTTCTTTACCTTTTGAAAACTGTGGTAGAAAGAAATGTATAATTTGTTTCATTCATACCTGGGGCCATTCTATATTTATAGTATACATCAACCTATGGGTGGCTGTGAATCAGACTAACTGGTCCCTTCCTGAGCATTAGGGAATATGGTTCTCAGATTGTCCGTGTTGTTTACTGTAGACACACTGGGGATGGGATGTAGAATCCTCATGCATCTTCAAAGTACCAGAGTTCTTGAACTTAGACGTAGATAATGGAAGCTTCTTATCTTTTTGGATTTTGGGTTTAAATTCTAACTGCCAATATATTTTAAAGGCATTATAATGTGTAAGTTAAAAAACTAAAGGCGACAGTCTGGTAGCCTTTAGGGTGGTACATACTGTATGTGTTCAGAATATATCATCTTCAAACTAAAACTTAACAAAAGAGGAGGCACTGGCATATGAGAACTAAAATGATGATGATAGGTGGAAAAAAGAAAAAGACTAACAAAGGGGATCACTAGAAAATAAATGGTGCAGGATTTCCTTTGGGGTCTAGCTAGTCCTTAGTATGGACACTTACTGCTGCATTAAATATAAGAACATTTCTTCTTTGAAATACTTACACTGAAAAATGAATGAACTGTTAAACATATGCTTTGTACCACATTTGTTGAGTTTTGCCTGTGGGTGGATGGTAAGGCAATCCTATATAATGTGAGAAGTTTTACATTGATGAGGCTAAAATTTCTCGCTCTTTCTCTGATCCTTTCAACACACAGCTTTGATCAATCGCCCATAGATGGAACCCAAATATGTTAGAAGACAGAAGTAAGCTGGATGAACGCTAGATTTGGGGGAGTGGAATGAGCTCTGATCCTTCTTGTGTCCTTATTGGAATAAGCACTAACTCCACTGTTTTCACATAGTCATATTGGTAACACATGGAATATACCAGGATGAGGAAACTGCGGTTCCAGACAAAGGGATGATAGAGTCTAGACAACTAAATAAACCAGTGCCACTCAGACAAGCTGAACTCATCAACTTTCTCTCTAGAGGAAACAGTTGATACTTTTGAGTCCTATTTTGTACTGTATTAAAACTCGTGAACTTTTTATTATTCCCCGATAGGTGCTGAGTTCCAATGGCAATTTGCACTGTCTTATGTCTTGTATCTAGCATCTAGCCACCATCTGTAAAATTTTATTGTACAACCAATTTCTATGGTGCTTACTGTTTTGAAAATGTATCTTAAGAACAATGAAGACAGGAGTTAAAGAATTTGTAAGAATATAACCATCACACATGGCAAAAAGTGTACTTGTAGTTATACATTTTTTGTGCAAAATTTCAGTATCTGAGGTCAGTTTCCCTCTAAGATTATTTGGAAGGGGAGTTATATGAATCCCATAATCCATACATTCTGTTGCTGTGTTCATTGAATGTAAACCACACAGTCTAAACGACTATGTGGTGATTTCATGACATGAAAAATAATTAGTCTTAGAGTTACCTAGTATTCCTGATTTACTTTCATAGCATCATAGGCACAATGAAAGTTATTTCAGGAGGACTATCACTATAGTGACTAGTGATACATATGTTAAAGTTATCATCAAGCTCAGTAAGTGTGTTCACTTGGTAAACATTGGAATGTCACTTATGGTTTCACTGAAAGACTCTCCGATACGATTTAAGACCAGCCTGGCAAAAAGACCAGGGTTTCATATTCCAAGAGAACACAAAAGCATGTGTGTTGTAGAAAAATTTTAAGGTGTATTACCTTTGTTTATGCTCTGGAACATTTGTTTATTGATGCAAAATTTGTTTGATTAAATAAAATTCATCTGTGGTTAGGAGGTTGAGTCAGCAACAAGGTGACAGGAAGCTGTGGGGAAGAGTCAGATTGAGAAAAACTTTTTTTTTCTTTTGGTATAATTTATTTTATTTATTCTTATAATTTTTATTGTTTTTAACTATATATTTCACTCCACTCCCCTCCATCCCTTTCCTTTCCTCTCCTATCCTCTCCTATGACCACCACACTTCCAATTTACTCAAAATATTTTGTGTTTTTATCTTTCTATGTAGATCCACTTATGTCTCAACAACTAATAAATTTAATAAATGTAACCTCCTGAAACTGCAAAACAAAGGACATGGTCAACAACACAAAACAACAGCTTGCCTACAGACTGGTAAAAGATCTTCACCAACCCCACTGATCTCTAAAATACACACAGAATTCAAGAAACTTGAGATCAAAAGAACAAATAATCCAATAAAAATGGGGTATAGACCAAAAAAGAGAATTCTCAACAAATTAGTGTCAAAGAACTAAAAGACACTTAAGGAAATACTCAACATATATAGCCATCAGAGAAATGCAAATCAAGAAGGATTTTTTAAAGAGGGATGAGAAAACACACAAAAGACTGCTTGGGAGCCACAAGGAGGTGAGCTATGGGAACTGCTTCCTACTCAACCTTTCTTGGGAACAGAATTCTCCTTTATATAGTGACATTTTATTTGTATTAAAAAATAAAGCTTAAAAATAGATCAGAGAGTAAGAAAGCCTTACAGATCAGACAGTGATAACACATACTTTTAATCCCAGTAGCCACACTAGTTGCCATAGAAACCAGGTGATGCATGCCTTTAATCCCAGCCCTAGAAAGGATTACAAAACAGGAGGAGACAGCCGCTCACAGTCTCATTCTGAGGTTTCCTGGAGGCAGGATCACCGTTTTCAAACTAAGGTAGAGGTAAGAGCCAGTGGCTGGTGGCTTTGCTTTTGTGGTCTTCAAGTTGAATCCCATTATCTGACTCTGAGTTTCCATTAATCATTCTTCAACTTCAATCTTTTAATCGTGAGTTCTTTAGAGGGACAGAGATTTAGGTAAATTCCTTTTGTAACTTGAAAGAGTTGGTGCCTGAAAAACAGTATTTCCTCAGGCTGTGGGCTCTTGTGGTTGAACCACTGTTGGTAGCTGTGGAGCTGCAGTTGTTGACTAGGATAGCCATAGCTTATAGACTTCAACAATTAAGGAAAGGGCATAGCACATGTGCTAATGATGCTACTATAATCAGAGTTTTGAGAAATGGACATGCCTGTCAATGTGCTTTCTAGGCATTTATTCTTTTCATCCTATAGGTTATGTAAACTTTCATTGACTTTTTGATAACACTTTCCAACATTTGCTGAATACTGAGAAAGATTCATGGTTAAAATGCCAAAAATAATTGACTATGACATCAACATGGTGGCCCAATACTGGAAAAAAAAATCATGTGCACTTACAACTTTTTAAAAACTTAGGGAACATTACAGAAGACGTGACAGAAAGAACATAAGACCTTGAAATAAGGGAACGGTATTAAGGTATAAGGTTGTTCCACCTGCCAGACAAAAATATCATTCATCTCAGAACAGAGATAACGTTGATGACTTATAAAATAATTTGAACGATAGAGACATTATGGCCAAAACCAAAACTGTTTAGAGAGGCCGTGTATGGTAATGCTAAAGAGGACGTAAATATTCCTTGAGGAGCAGATAATCACACCATCAGCTTGTTATATTGCTTCCCTCTGCCGCTCAGCTTTGCTTATCTTTGCAGGCTGTCTGTATATATAGGAAGGAGTGTTCAGATAATGCAGAACTCAGGTGAATCAGCTTTCCAGAATTGCTGAGGAGACTGAGGAGCAACTTCTCAAAGATGCAGCCATCTTTGTGTCAACTATGTTCCTCTATGTAGCCCTTCATACTGTGAGTAAGATTTATAGATGCATTATTTCACCAAGATGGCTTTGGATAGTTCTCACAATTCTTTGTTGTTGGTGGTGGCATATCGGTTGTAAATTGAAATTTATTCATGCTTCACATGCAGACACTAAACACAAGAGAACAGAGAATAACTTTCTAGAATGTTATTTCACAATAATCTTTGAGGAAAGGGGTTCTCTTTGAGAATGCTCCCTGTGGTAAAGAAGCATGATAATGCTCTGAGAAATTTTGTATGGTCTAAATTGACTGAGGATAAAAGGGGGGATTTTTACAAATATATAAAGGGAAATCTTCTTGAGAACCTTCCCAAAAAGATATTGCTCAACTAAAAGTGACTAGCTTCCTAATTGAGAAATCAGACTTTACTTAGAACACAAGATTCAATGATGCAATTTTCTCAACTGAAGAAGGTAGAAGATAGTATCTTTTTATTTCAGAGTCTCTTAAATCTGTTTGGTTACTTGAGTGAACCTGAATAAATACTCAGTTATAAAGCCTAATGTGGGTAATGATGGAAGATTTGGTTTTTTAATTAATTACAAGTCAAGTCTTGTAACAACCAGAGAATCAAGCATGTGTTAACAAATCACTGTTTTTTTGTAGATTGTATTTTCATGAAAAATAAATTGATGACAACAAGAATTTATTTTAAGGAAGTTAAATAGAATTAGTTGCTATTTTACTTTATTCTTTTTTAAATTAGATTTTAAAAAATATCAATCCAAATTCCCATTGCTTCCCTTCCTTCCATTCCCTCCACACCCTTTCACCCCACCCCCTTCTAATCCTAAAAGAGGGTAAGTCACTTTGTTCTGTGGAAGTTCCAAGGCCCTTCCTACTTTTCTAGCATGTGGGTGGGGAGCGGGTTCAAGGAAGAGGAGAAGGAGAAGATGAGGGGAGAAGGGGAGGGTTGTGGAATCATGAGAGAATGGAATAGTCGAGATGGAGGAAGGACAAATATGAGAGCAAAGAAAGAGCTATCTTGATTGAGGGAGTCATTATGGGGTTAGCAAGAAACCTGGCTCTAAAAAAATTCCCAGGAATATACAAGGATGACCCCAGCTAAGACCCTAAGCAATAGAGGAGAGGGTTCCTGAACTGGCCTTGTCCTGTAGTCAGACTGATGATTATCTTAAATATCACCATAGAAACAATAACAGATGGAAACAGAGGAAGAGACTCACATTGGAGCAGTGGATTGAGCTCCCAAAATCCATCTGAAGAGTAGAAGGAATGAGAATATGAGCAAAGAGGTCAAGACCATGAAGTGTTCATCCACTAATACAATTTACCTGAGTTAATGGGAGCTCACCAACTCCTGGGAAGTTGGGCTTCCCAGGAATGGGAAGTAATGAGCATAGAACCAAACTAATCCCTCTGAATTTGGTTGACAGTTGTATGGCTGGGGCAGACTGGGGGGCCACTGGCAGTGGCATTAGGATTTATCTATACTTCATTTACTGGCATTTTGGGATCCTATTCTCTTTGGATGTAGTTTACTTTATCTTATACTACAAACATCCCTAACAAACATGTTACATGAAGTAAGCTTTGTTTTTACTCTTGAGATTAAACTTGGAATATTTCTCCCCTCTTATTAAATTTCTCCAAACCCTCCCTTATACCTCTCATTGCTTTCTTTGAAATATATTGCCCCTTTTTACATTAGCTGTCATTACATATATGTATATTTAATAATATATATATTCCTAAATAGAAGTGATCAGTCCGTATATTATTACTTGAAAGTAAGTGTTTAGGACTAACCATTTGGTAATGCATAAACAAATGATGTGGTTTTCCCTGGGAAAAATATTTATCTTCTTTTTAGATCATTTAGTTGACTTTATCTCTTTGTGTAGATGTAAATTCTTATTTATACTATGCTTTAGGGAAATTAAATAATGTAATGAAAATTGCAATTATTCTCATTATGTAACTAAAATAATGTTTATCTACATTGCATATCACACAAATTTTTGAATATTTCAAGTTTTAGAGTATTAATATTTAGCTATGTTTCTGGGCACAAATTATTAGAATTGGCAGAGTTATATGTTTGCCACATTTGTGCAAGGTTGTATGAAAATTAAGTTCCTTCAAAATATACTTTGCGTTTGGGAAATTGTTTAGGAGGGTCACAAGTGTTCAAAAGAGTAGAAGAAGCAATATTCACCAGGGAAGATCTCACCAGTTGGTTATCCAATACCAAATAGTAACCCCTAAATACATACATATAAGTAACATTATATAGACTTAATAGGTTATAATTAGGAATATATATGAATGTACATATATGTATACATATGCATATAATAATAATTAATGAGAAATGAGTCCATGAATTTGAAAGACCAAGGAGGGATATATGAGAGAGTTTCAAAGCGTAACAGAAAATGGAAAACAATATGATTATATTATCATCTTAAAGAATAAAATAAATATTTTCTAATTCATACTAAATAAAAGGTGTATAGGTATTTATTTATGCTCTTTCTTTTTGCTTATTGGGATCATTAATTAGTAAAACCATATTTAAATTAACCCCAAGGTTGGACATTTGTGCTTCTGATTTTTCCCCTGTATTAGGGCTCAGATGAACAGGAATGAACCTGAAATTTTACAAACACTATGAGATAACTATCTAAACATTACTTATTGTGTTAAAGAATTGTACGTTTTAACACAAACTGCATCATAGCAGTTATAACTTTCAGTGTGATATTCTAATTATATTATACATAGCAAAAGTAAGGGAGAGGAGATTCAAACATGGCACATATATATTTCAAGCCTCTTGAGGCCATAACTATGGATATGTTGGAGGTCTGTCTCTGACCATGACCCGAACCAACAAATGATGAGATCATCACTTATCATTATCAAATATTTTAAAGATAAGTGTTTTATAGAGCAGGAAAATAGATAACATGAAGTCTTCTATGTTGTCTGTAATGATGTGTAGAATGTAATGTTTAGGATGTCTGTAATTGAAGACAAATACATATGTTCTTCCTTTTAATAAGCGAAAGTGATCTTGGGTGGTATGGAGGCGGGTTCATGGAAGTCTCTGCTACCCAGATGCTCAGTCAAACACCATAGGTGTCCACTGTAGGAAAAGGTGAGGCAAAAAGTCTGTGGTGCTGGTGTCCTGACTCTCAGCAGTTTTGGCAGGACTGTGGGGAAATCACTTGCTCTTGCCAGCCTTATACAGCCCATACAGTTTGATGAAAATTACAAAGATTCTGTGTACTCACAGATCAAGTTCAAAGGAAAAATATCAGATGGTTTGTTAAATGGCAAATATACAAGCTTATCATTGTAAGCTGGAAACACCAGGCTATGACATCATTTTTATGACAGAACTCTCTTCATTCTTATTGTCATTAATCCAACAATCATGTTTCTAATCTCAACAGGGATGAAGACACAGCAAACAGAACTGTGCTCCTTGTAACATCAATGTCCAAAACCCTGGCATTAGAAATTTACTTTTTAAAGTTACAGATTCCTGTAGGATGTTATGAATTAAAATGAGCATAAATTCCCAAGCTATTAAAATCTGTGGAGGACTAAATATTGTACATCAGTATCAATGTGAGCTTCAATGTTTGCAAAGTTGGAAAATAATTCAAGAGCAAATTAAGGATGTGGAAGTCACACAACTGTCAAACTATATATTGGGGAAATATTACTTATGTTTTCAGAGTGACCAAAGTTTATGATCCACTGCAGTTATACAGAAACAAATCATGAAGCCCAGGGACCCTAGAATAGACAGAGCTTCCTAGATAGTTTAACTCATGTAACTTCATTTGAAAGAATCTACAGGTGTAATTTCTCTCTTTGTAGCAGTGATGTTTCAGCTTCTGCTAGTGTCAAACCTCCTATGGGAGTATGTGGTCCCCATGCCCATGTGCCTTGACTTGGAGGGATACAATGAGTTGTCCATTGAAGAAATCTTTGACCGTGCCATTGTCATGGCTCAATACACCTCTAACCTCACCACACAAATGTCTGAGGAGTTTGTAAGTACTTAATTTCCTTCTGGTTTCTTCTCTAAAGGGCTCTTCAAAAATTCTACAAATTAAACAAGAAAACATCATGAACAAAAGTTTAAATTATATGCCTTCCTGCGATTAAAAAATAAACATCAGTTATTGAGAAAACAAACAGGAAGAATGTGTAATTTGATGAAATCTCAAAGACTTGTAAAGATAGTTGTTTGAACAAATATTTTATATAATTAGTTAATTTTTTATAAAAAGTGATTGTCTCTCAACTCTAATTTATGACATTTAGTCCTAAAAGTGAGATCAGAGAGGAATTCTGATTTGCTAGTATTGTATGGAGGCTCCATGGTCATTTTTTACTCGGAAAATATACAGCATAAGAGACGTGCATTACAGAGAATTGTTTATATGGAATAGAAATGAACTAATCTGAAACCATGTAAAGAAGAAACAACAAAACACTGTCTAGTTAAGCCTTCAGTGATGAGAAAGCCATCTATAGATTCCAGGTGCAAATTTCTAATGGCATAGGGAGTGCTAGTTTAGAAAGGAAATGTGTTCTCTTTCTAATGGACATAACAGCGTCTGATCAGAATCAATGTGGGGAAAACAAAGATGACTTCAACACAAAATTGGCAATTTTGACAATATGTCTCTAAATTTGTAAACAATATATATTCCCGTTGTTCTTTTTGCTTGTCAGTGTTTGTTTCATTATGTATTCTTCATACAATCTTTCAACTTCATAATACCTCTGCTATAAAAAGCAAATCACATAGGTAGGATTCTTTCAAATGAGGTCAGAAGAGTTAAACTGTCAATGATTATACTGACAAACAAGCAATGATTATATTGCCTCAATACGTAGTTTGAGAGGTGGATGACTTCCTGAACCTTTGGCTTTTACAAATTCAATGATTGTTAGAAAATTCTATGTCTTAATAAATATCTTAAGTAAAATCTTCAATTGATCATTTATTAATATTAGATAATACTTTTAATCTTCACTCATTCTTTGCTATATCTTTCCATTAAAATATGCCTAGGCATTTTATTTTAGTTATAATATAATTGTATCATTCATTTACCTCCTTCCTTTTCCTTCTTCCGTCCTTCCATGCTTGTTCCCCTTAATCCCTCTTAGATTAACAGCTTCTGCTGCTATGATTATTGTTTTGTTTTGTACATACACACACACAGCCTGCAGAGTACATTTAATGTTATTTTACTTATGTACATGATTTCAAACACTTTGTGTGATATATCTAAGTATAGGCTCATGGGTTCATTCCTAGAAAAGTTTTACCTTCCTATCAGTCATCTTTAGTTGTCAGTAGTTCTTTGTCTAGGGGTTGGAACACCTGAGGTTCCCCCTTTTGTTCTAGTATTTCTGTTGGTGTTATTATTGTTAAGATCTTCATAAGGTAATCATTTTGTTGTGGTATCGTGTGTATAACTTCCCTGTCATTTCTAAGAGATACCATCTCACTGCAAACTTCCCATTTTTCTGGCTATTATAATCTTTCAGCTTCTAATGTGTGTTGTTCTCTAATATTCATAATCAATTTTGACAGCATCAACAGGGTTGTCTTGAAAGTTTATCATGAGGTTGGTATTGTCCAGACATAAGGTTTTTGTGGTAAATGAGGAACAGCTATAATTTCACAAAACATACTTAAAACAAATCTTAGACCAACAATGAAAAAATAGATTAATAAATATGGATACACAAGTTGTGGCAATGTCAAAAAAATGACCCCCAAATAAAGTGGACTTGTTGGAGAAACTGAGTCACTGTGGAGGTCAGATTTGTGTTCTCATACATGCTCAAGCCACACCCATGGAGACAGGCCACTTTTCCATGTAGCCAACACCATGTCTACGTGCATGCCTCCATATTCCCCACCACCATGATCCCCAGTATGATGGTAATTGACTAAGTCTCTGAAAATGTAAGCCATCCCAATTAAATGTTTTCCTTTATAAGAGTTGCTATGGTCATGGTGTTTCTTCACAGCAATAGAAACTCTAACGAACACACTACTCTATGTACATTCAGCTCACCTTATAAATAAGACATACAAAACCTTTAGTGTTTTAGACTTAGAATTTGTATGGCTTTCTTTGCAAATTAATTTTCAGGAATGGAAAAAATAACAAGGGAATAATAAAGAGTGGAAGAAGTTAGGATGCTAGAAATTGATACTAAAAATGAAATTGTGTATCTATTGGGAAGAATATATAAGTAGATTGTTTGCTTAGTTATTCAATTTTGGGTAGAGTTTATTTGTTATAAACTGCATATCTATAAAATACATTTAGGTGCACTTATTTAATTCATGAACTCCAATAAATTGAAATGTTTTATTATTTCCAGGATGAAAACTTTGCCGAAAGCCTGGGGTACAAAGACAGGAACTCCAGCACCTGTCACACTGCTTCCCTTGCTACTCCAGAAAGCAATGAACAAATCCAACAGACACAAGTAAGTCTTCATTCATGGTTGTCACCAAAACAACTGAAGCAGCACAAAGGTTTACTGTGCTGTAAGTTATTTCAAGTGTATTGAATAAAATAATTAAATAAATTAATAAAATAATAATTAATAATTATAATTAATGATACATAAATAAATTAATTAATAAAATAAATTGAATAAAATAAATAAATAAAACAGAGAAGAATGAACCATTCAAAAACAATAGCATTTATACAGCTAACAAATTAGAAGCTAAAACTACTGCTAGTTCAGATTATAGCAAATTCATAAATAGTCCAACCACAGGACACTTTTTTAAACAGTGTCCTGCTTGTAGAATTATGTTTACTTTAATCTAAGTTGGATATTCATGGATGAATTTATGCAAAGGTGGAATAGACGTCGGTTATATTTATTATAATAAAAGACTCCTTCACTGCCACATATTTTTAACTGATCAGAATGTTACTTCTTTCTGAGATTCAATACTCCCATATTTTTGTTTTTTATTTCATTGCATGTGCATTTCTCCATGACTGCTATGTCTTCTTCTCTCTTATAATTAAAAATCAGCTAAACAAGTGGCTTTCCTCATACTGTATCCTGTGCCTCAGACTCACCTGTGTTTTAACGAGGTCTACATATTTTGGAAGCTGTAATGTGTAATTGTTATGATCTCTCCACTGTGACGCCCTGCCAGAGTAAATCTCAATATAATTTAGGCTAAATAAATATATATATACACATATCATACATATAATCTGTTTGCTTTTATTTTATTAGTAGTATATATCACCCAGAGAAAGGTATTCACATTTATAATATGATTATAATGAAGCAAGAAGAGAGGCAGCAAAGAAAGAATATTTCCTCAAAGCTGGACACATCAAAAAGTGCTCTGCTGATACTGATGCATTTAGTCCTCACAAAAGTCCAGTAAAACAAGATACAATTAGGAAGATTATGGAGAGAAGCTCCAAAAGGCTCCACAGACCTTACATTAGCTGCATGTCAGACAAAAACGTGAAACAGTACTTCATTCACCACAGAGGATCATTCCTAATCAGCACGCGGAAATGCTCCCAGCAACCTGTTTTGTCATCATAATTTGTCCTGCTTCTTTCTTTTATGTTTGTTACACATATATAGAATAATATTTACTTGGATTCTTCCCTACTGCCCAATATAATTACTACTAGAGCCGTTAAGAGACAGCAAAGAAAATATTTTAAATTGGTAGCAAATATCATGTGTGATACTGGTAGTGAACACACACTGGTTGCAGTGTGTGTGCGTGTGTGTCTGAAATCCAATGAGATTTACATCAATGTTGTTAAAAGCAAAGATGTTCTTTTCTTGTATATATCCATAAATGGGCTACTCTACCAGAGGCCAGGTTAAGTAAGTAAAATAGAACATAAAAAGTCTATTTATGAATGTGCTCTTTTCTTCATTGTTGTTTTTAATATCCTAGAATAATATAAAAATTGTAGGTGGATATGAGTGAACAATTTGATTTTTTAGTACAAAAATGGTTCAGACCATTTGCCACTGATAATACCACTGTCTTTTTATTTGAATTTGTTGCTGTGGAAACCTACCTAGCATTAACAAAACTTTGAGTTTTCATAGAAAAGGGAAATAACCATATACAGAAGACCTCATGAGGAGGGCAGATGATAGTTGTAGAGGAAAAGAAATGATCAGTTTGGCTTCTCAGGAAAAAATGATTTTTTATTTATTATTTGCTTTTAGTATAACAAACTGTAATTATGTGGCTCAAAATATGTATTTTTATTGTGTGTCATTTACCAAAACATTTTCTATATATTTATTAAAAACAGGTAGATATTATAGTTCGGCATGATTGTGCAAATACTACATGTATCTACCCTGTTGTTTTTCACTTACCTTTAACCTGATGTTCAATCATGATTGGTTAGTCAGATGACCTTCTGAAAGTGATGATCAGCATTTCACGAGCCTGGTACCACCCTCTGGAGCACCTTGTGCGTTCAGTGGCTGCTCTTAAAGGGGCCTGTGAGACCATGCTGTCGAAAGTCAAAGAGGTGGAGGAAAAAAATGAAGAACTCCTAAGGGAAATGAAAAGAATCCTTGTCAGGGTGAGTGTTCTCTCTCTCTCTTTCTTTTCTTTTTCCTGTTTCCCATGAAAAAAGGTATTTTATTGTAGTGAGAAATGAATCTAAAAATATGTAATTTGCAAGCATTAAATTTAAGTTTCCCACTTGTTAATAGCTTTTACCGTAGGGAGTTGTAGGCAATTCCAACGTCCTGAGGTTTCTTACTTAAGAACCTCATATACCAGGAAACACAACCGAAAAGCAGTCTTGCAATCATTTGGTCAGTGTCTCGATTTTGACTGAAAAATTTTGTGTCTAAATTTTCCGCAAACTTTACACAGAACTATAGGGAATATGGACTAGGACTGGGGAGATCTATCTATAACATATAGAAGCCTCGCTTGCTTTTTATTTCC
>JAQHUG010000008.1:4161425-4173862 GCA_028555095.1 Dicrostonyx torquatus
TTTTCGTAAAGCTATGTTTAAAATCCATTTCTTCTACTTCTTCTGTATTAGTTTGCTCAGATCTTCTTGTTGCATAATTACTGGATTCTGGTGTTTTTATGTTCCATTTCAGGTTGTTAGAGGAACTCTTGTATTGGCGACTGCCCATCTCTTCCTCTCCAGGTGGATCAACTAGTGGTAGATACTGGTCACTTGCTTGGTCTGGGGGGATTGCTCTGGTCCACTCCAGTTGGAGGGATCTGAAGCAGTGGTGTTCACTAAGGACCAGCCACAATCAAAGGGGCTTGCTTCTCTGCTGAGCCCTGCAGGTTTATGCTGGACCCACCCTTGTCCAAGGTCCCAGCCCTGCTGCAAGCCAATTCCCTTGGGGAACCGGGGCCCCGTCAAAGGGGAGCTTTGCCCAGGTACACTCTTGGGGTGTGGGACACAGAAAATCCGGGAGGGGGTAGAGGGGGCCTCCCAATCGAGCAGAGCACCTGGGGGCTAGAGGTTGGTCTTACCAGTCCAGTTGCGCAGGTGGATCTGAAGCTGTGGCACTCACCAAGGACCCGCCGCCATGAAAAGGTCCCAATGTATTCATTTCTACATCCTATCCTAATTTTTTCTTTAGAAAGAGATTGACTCTGACCATTAACCATTTATAATCAACCCCTTTAAAATGAAAATAAACATTTATAAATAATATTTAGGGAGTTTGTATATAGCTTACTCCAAACTGCTTCCTGTTGTCTTTGGATAAAGTATCTTTAGGGCTCATGAATACCTTTCAGAGTGTCTTGTTCTATCAAACTACATTAGCCTGTAAGGAAGCCACAGATTTTCATCTTCTGTGGGTACAAAAGCAGAACCTCTTTTCCAAAGCAACACATCCTTAAACTCTAATTCTGAAGTCAAGATACCTCTAAAATATGTATGTTGGATTAGCTAAGCAGACTCCAGAATCAAATCTCTCTGGAGTAAGAAAATTAAATGAAAACACAATAATATACATTATCTGACCTCTAGTGTATTTTTATCTTTACATGGCCCATTATGATTTTTTATTTTTCCTTTAAGAGCCTTAATTTATATCTTTAAATGATTCTTTTTGTCTATGTTTCTGTCTATTTTTTTCCTCTCTCTCTCTTGCTGAAGCTCATGTGCATTTATTAAGCAGACTGTTTTCTATTAGAGGTCTTCTTTGTCTGAAATCTGTTCTATTGTATATCTATAATCCTTTTCTAAGCAGGAGTGTTTTTAAGTTGGTAAGTGGCATAGTTGCAGTAGCCTCGTATGCTGGATCCACCACTCTCAGCCTTTCAACATGGCAGAGGTATGTTTGCCACCAGCTCTGGGACCACTGGGTGGGAGTTGTGCTCACCACCTCAACTCTGGGAAGCAGCATGTAGCGCATGAATCCTTTATTATCTGAGTAAAAGGTAACCTGCCATGTAGCATGTTGTGTGGCTTGGAAATATCTCTGTACATTGCAGGAATCTGCCATGCTTTCCTGCCTATACAAGCCTAGCAGACCTGACCAAGCTGCTTCCCTTGGCGGCCATTGAGTTAGCTCCACATTGGATGCTAGATGTAGAGAAGACTTTTCTTAATCTCACGTGGTCCCACTGGACTTGTTTTTCTCAGCCTGCCAATATCCAAGGCATTTATGAAATTATCATTTGGAGGCTAAATATTAAATATAATTGTTTGGACAATGACTTATGCTTCTTACTAGTTGTCTCTCACTATCAATTAAGCCATTTCTATTTGTTTATATTTTTACCATGAGGCTCAAGGTATGTTTATCACATCTTGTTTCCATGGCAGTTTCATGGTGTTTCCTTGACTCCACCTTTCTACATATAAATATATATTTGTTCAGATTTCCCACCTGGCTTTACTCTACGAAGCCATTGGCCAAGAAAGCTTTATTTGTCAACCAATAAAAACAACACATACACAACAGGACATTCTAGATTACATTATTTTCACTCCCTGTCTTACAGGGCCTCTTTTATTTAGTTTAAATTTAATTTCATTGAGGTTATTTAATATGTTTCCCTTGTTTTGATGTTTCTCAAGTCATACACCAAGGAAAATACAGATGATCAATCCCTATAATATCCCTAGACTTGCATTCTTCTGATGTTGTTAGAATGAGATGGAAGAATAAAAAATTCTCAAATGAATAATTTGCTTGGAAAAAATCAAACATAAATTACTGACAAGGTCTTAATTTAAATTTCCTGTAACTGGAAACTCTCTCTTTTTTTATGGAGTACATTAGTGTTTTCTCAAGAAACTGACCAGCTGAAATACATTAATTGAAGAAGAAACTCTACTAGAGACAAGTGACTCAAAAATGCTATCCACTAGCTGACAAAAGAGTGTCATGCATCAGGACCACACCAACAGTAGAGACAACAACACTCAATCAATCACTGCATAACCTTTCCTGGCATCTCTGCCACTTTCTGTTCCTTCCTATTCATTTAGGTTCATAGTAGATCAGAAAATAAAAGCAATGCATGTATTATAATAAATAATACTAGAATTGCAAGCACAAAGTGAACGAACATAAATCCGTATCTCTATTGAAGCAGGCACAAGTAGAAGTTAAGCTGATCTCTTTCAAGCTCTCTCGACTTCCTCTCAGCATTTCTCATAGCTCTTAATATTGTTTGGAAGTGGGGTATCCACAAATAGCTTGTGCTTTAAAAGCTTAATCCTCAACTGTGTATTAGTAGAAATTCTACAAAAAAGAACATCATGGAAGGAGTCCAGGTAACTGGGGTGTGACTGAATTCTTGAGAAACTAGGTTACTGAATCCTCCTCTCTATCCCTCCTTCCTCATTTACTCTTATATGTAGACCCAGTATTGTCTGCTATGCTGCCATTGGATTTAATACAACCAGCTAAGTATTGTCAAAAACCTCTGAAATAAGTATTTTCTTACTTAACATTTTTCTAATATATTATCATAGCAATACTATGCTAACTAATCACACATTGTTTTCTTATTTATCACTATAACTACCTATTATTGTCACTTCTTGTCTCACACTAAGAAGATGGTCAGTCAATAGCTAACTAATGGTATTTTTTGAAAACTATTTCTAAAATTTGTTCTTGTTTCAAGACTGATGATAGAAAAGATAGAAGTATCTTTCAAAAGATTTCTTCCTTGTGTAATAATTCCTCCCTAAAACCTTTTCATAAAACCCAGTAATCAACCAGGTATACCTTTTCTGTGTGGTAATCTTCTGTTACAATCACAACCATTGTGTGTAGAAAGGCCAGTAAGAAACACCAGCAATGGAACATCTGGGAAGCCATTCTTCCACACATGGGAGTGGTACTTGTTTTAACACAAATCTCTATATGCCTAACCACCATGAAAGAAGATGGGTAAGCAGAACAAAGTGGACTTTAAGAAAGACAGCTGTGTGGGAATGCTCGTAGAATCTTATCCAGCTCTGGGGTTTAAAATAATTTTCTAAATTTACTACTCAGAGGCACTCATTTCACTTAATTGCCCCAAGATGAATAGAAGTTGCAATGTTTGATTACATCAGTTTTTAGTACCATCTTATAAATATTCAACCACCTTAGCACAATACATTTAACAAGTGTTTTCAAATGTAGTTCATGATTATTATACTGAGAAAGTGAAAAGAAAAATATCATAACCTTGTCAGATTAAATGAATACTTCATCAACAATCACCAATAACCTACTGAATCCCTAAACTTAATATTTCAGCCCAAGTAGCAGGCTATCGACTACTTCAGTAACACTTATGTTGTTGTCCACTTACTCAGGCACTTCTGCAGTCTTTGAGCCCAAGCTGAGGAGTAAAAAGAAAAACATACCTGGTCTCATCAAACATACATTCTAACTGGAAAATACACATGACACAGACAGAACACATGAACACTGTGAAGCAGATGAGCTGGTTACCTGTGCTCTAGAAAGGACCTATTAGAAGAGCCTGCGAGGCTCAGGAGAGCAGGTGCTGTGAAAGCAGATTCAGGTAAAGTTCAAGTTAGAACTCAAGGAAAAAGGTAAGCCTTCATTTCCTGTGCTAATCCATCCTACAGTGTGCTCTCTGGAATTACAAATCCAGCTTTTGTTCTGACCATCAGGATTTATGTCCTTCCTACATGATTTCAAACAATGTTTCCTAGCAGAATCTACTCTTCAGATGCTCGCTTCACTTCCCATTGATCTACAAAAGAGTTTTCCAGTTACTCAAACTATTTTTAGTTGAACTGATAGTTGATCAATAATTGTACAGTAAACTCCTGAAAATTCACCACATCTTGATTTCAATCATATAAATATATTTTTAGATTTCAGAAAACTAATTCTCGTTCACTAACTGCTACCAATAATCACCATTATATTAACTTACATTGTAAAACACTAGTTCTGTCTTTTGTATCTTTTTAAAATCAAATTGTTTTATTTATTTTACATATCAACTACAGTTTCCACTCCCTTCTCTCTCCCTGTTCTCTCCTCTCACCTCCTGTCTACCCCTCCCACCCACTTCTTAGAAAGAGTAAGGCCTCCCATGTGATCCAACAAAGCATGGCATATGAAGTTGAGGCAGGACCAACCACTTCCCCACTGCATCAAGGCTGAACAAGGCATCCCGCCATATGGAGTAGATTCCAAAACATCAGTTCATGTGCCAGTGACAGATTCTGGTCCCACTGCTAGAAGCTCCACAAACAGACCAAGCAACACATTGTTGCCCACATGCAGAGGGCCTGCATCAGTCCCATGCATAACCCCTAACTGTTAGTCCACCATTCTTATTACAGGAGAAGGCCAGCTCAGACACCTTTTCATATTGCCTGGAGTCTTAATTGGGGTAACCCTTGTAGTTCCCTGGGAGATTCTCTAGCACCAGGTTTCTTCCTAACCCCACAAAGCCCGCTTCTATCAGAAGATCTTCTTCATTACTCTCCCTCTCCATCCCTTCTCCAACTTGGCCATCCAGAAACCTCATGTTCACATCTCCCATCTTTTCCCTCCTCTCTCCCAGCCCCTGCCCCTAGTTTACCCAAATCTCATCTATATCCCCTTCCCAGGTGATCCATGCATCCCTTTTAGGGTTCTCCTTATTATCTATCTTCTCTGGGGCTCTGGACTGTAGCATGATTGTCCTTTCCTTTACATCTAATATCTACTTTTGAAGGAGTACATGCCATATTTGTATTTCTGGGTCTGAATTACCTCAGTCAGAATGAGTTTTTTCTAGTTGTATCCCTTTACCTTCAAATTTCATGATGTCATTGATTTTTTTTAACCCTGAGTAATACTCCATTGTATAAATGTACCACATTTTCTTTATCCATTCTTCACTTGAGAGGCATCTCGTTTGTTTCCAGGTTCTGTCTATTATGAATAATGCTGCTATTAGCATGACTGAGCAAGTGTCCTTGTGGAATTATTGAGCATCCTTTGAGTGTATGTCCATGAGTGGTATCAGTGGATCTTGAGGAAAATTAATTCCCATTAATTCCCAGTTTTCTGAGAATCCACCATACTGATTTCCAAAGTAACTGTGCAAGTTCGCACTCCCACCAGCAGTGGAGGAGTGTGGCTCTTACTCCACATCCTCAACAACATAAGCTACCATCAGTGTTTCTGATCTCAGCCATTCTGACATATGTAAGATGGTATCTCAAAGTTGTTTTGATTTGCATTTTCCCTGATGACTAAAGATACTGAGCAATTCTTTAAATGGCTTTTGGCCATTTGAGTTTTTTTCTGTTGAGAATTCTCTGTTTAGATTTGTACACCATTTTTTAAATCGAATTATTTGGTATTTTGATGTTTAGGCGCTTGAGTTCTTTGTACATTTTAGAGATCAGGCCTCTGTCAGATGTGGGTTGGTGAAGATATTTTCCATTCTCTAGACTGTTGTTAGGTGTAGGAGGGTTCTTTGGTATTTGTGTTGCTTTCATTGGTTAATAAAGAAAGCTGCCCTGGCCTTTTGATAGGACAGGACTTAGATAGGTGGGGAAAAGAGAACAATATGCCGGGAAGAAGACTGGCTGAGGGAGAGAGCCGCCACTACCTTGTGGTGACGTACAGACTATTAAAAATGGGTTGAAATAAGATGTAAGACTTAGCCAATAGAGGCCAGAGCTAATGACCAGGCAGTAATTTAATTAATACAATTTTCGTGTGGTTATTTCAAATGTAAGCTGGCTATGCAGCCGGGAGCTGGGCATCGGGAACACAGCCTGCCCACACCGGGAACAGGGTGGGACACAGCCTGCACCTCTTACAACAGTTGTTTTGTTGTCTTATTGACTGTGTCCTTTGTCTTACAGAAGCTTTTCAGTTTCAGGAGATCCTTTTTATTATTTATCAATTTTAGTTTCTTTTATTATATTCAGGAAGTAGTCTCCTGTGCCAATGTGTTCTACACCACTTCCCACTTTCTCTTCAGTCAGGTTCAGTGTAACTGGATTTATGTTGAAGTCTTTGATCCAATTGGGCTTGAGTTTTGTACATAGCAATAGATATGAATCTATTTGCATTATTCTACATGTTGACATACAGTTATAATAGCATAATTTTTAAAAAAATGCTTTCTTTTTTTGATTGTACAATTTTTGCTTCTATTTTAAAAAAATCAGATTTTTTTAGGCATGTGGATTTATGTCAGGGTCTGCAGTTCAATTTCATTGATCCATGTGTCTGTTTTTATACTAATACTAAACTATTTTTTATTACTATAGTTCTACAATAGAGCTTGAAATCAAGGGTGGCAATGCCTCTGGAAGTTCCTTTATTGTGCAGGATGATTTTAGCTATCCAAGATTTTCTGTTTTTCTACATGAAGCTGAGTATTGTTCTTTCTATGTCTGTGAATAATTTTGTTGGGATTTTAATAGGGATTTCATTTAAGCTGTATATTGCTTTGAGTATGATTACCCTTGGCATATTTTGTTTCTTAAAATTTATGCAAAGTTTGAGTAAAAAACATGCTATATTGCTAATAGAAATGGCTATTCTAAAAAACTTAGAAGACTAAGAAAAAAGGAGGGAAGAGGAGAAGAAGAGAGAAGGAAAATAGAAAAACAAACATTAAACTTAAACTATACATGCAAAAATTATCTCAGATACAGTTTCATATAAAGCAAATATGGGTCATGCCTAGAACTTCCAATTTCCAGATATTTAAAGATGAATAATACAATAAGTTTGAGAGGAGTTTGGTTATATTGTGAGTTCCAGACTAATTTTTCTTAATAGTAAAAAAAATCCTTCTAAAAAACAAACAAATAGAGCTACACAAACTACAAAACAGAATAAAAAAATACTTGCTCAATTAAAACTTCACATACAAAGAATAATAGTTTTACTCTTCAATAAATCTTTTTCAAGAAAACAACATCAACAATGCAGCACCTGTAGGTACATGGGTTGATATTTATATACTGTTAAAGTTTCTATGGACAAGTTGAGTTTTCCTTTGACATTTTGCACGAAATTAAACAAGTCATGAAAACATGAGTCATTTCTGGGAAGGTTTTGGTTCAGTAATATCTGCTGCTTAATGGAGATTTCCTTCCAATATTCCATGTAAGGATAGGAGGCTTCCTTGCAAAAGTGGGAACACTTTTATGTGTGAATGTGAGAGATTTGCCATTGTTGTTCCCAGTCATGAATACTAAGGTTTTCTGAAGGTTCTCCTATCAGACCACTGCACATTTTGAGCCAAATACCATGGAAACAGCATTTAGAATTTAATTCCATGCACTCACACAATGTTTTTCTCTGGGATTCCTGGACTCTTTTCTTTAGGTCTCGCATGACCATCAGGTAAATGCATCGCTAAGAGGATTGTTTGTTTAGGCATCATTCTTTATCAGTCAGTAGTATAGACAGACTAAACGACCAACATGACACATGAATATTTACCATGATACAGACAGTACTCTCTGAATAAAACCAAAGCTTTCACTCAGAATTCTCTTAACTGAGTCCATCTGATAAAATAGAAACATTGTTTCTTATAGTTACAGACATCACAGTACGGATACTAAAATTCAAGTACAAATGTAAGCAGGCAAGTTTTCTAAACTGGGTATCTGGATTCAAAGTTTTGCAAGAAGGTAGAACCTCAACTGCCCTTCCAACCTGAGACAGGTGAGGCAAATTACCTAACATCATCTAGTATGGTAAAGTCACCCAAACTGAAACCCTACGGCTTTCACACTACCAAGAGACAAAGAATGAACCAAAATATAAAGATAGGAAATCCAGTATGGGCTATGGTCAGCAACCAAGCATACAAGAATATCTCTTATGTTGGAGAGAGGGGCCATTTGTTTTGTTCCCAGCAGCCCGGCTAGCTTAGACCTGAAATAATCACACAGAAACTGTATTAATTAAAACATTGCTTGACCCATTAACTCTAATTTCTTATTGGCTAACTCTTACATCTCAATTTAACTCATTTCTATTAATTTATGTATTGCCACGTGACCGTAGCTTAATGGCTAAAGTTCCCAGTGTCTGTCTCAGGTGGTTCCATGGTGTCTCTCAGAATTTAAATATGGCTCTAGGATTGTAAGATGGGAGCCATCCTCAACACCTAAACTCTGGATAGCACCATGAAGCATATAACCACCCTGCCTTTTTCTTGAGTAAAAGCTAAATCTGCCACGCAACATACTGCATGACCTGGAAATAATTCTGTGTATGGCAAATGGAATCTGCCATGCTCTCCTGCCTGTGCATGCCTAGTAGACCTGATCTCATTGCCTGCCAAGGTGGGGAACAGTGAGCTGTGGGCATGGTCTCAACTATAAGGATAGATTCAGACATAAAAGAATTCTAAATAGGTCACAGTAAATAGGATAGATAGTAATAGGATAATTGTATGTAGGATTGGGAGAGAGAAGATAAAGAATATAGAGAATTGGAAAAGAAGTACATTGTTTAAAAATATCTTTAAAGAGACAGAGTACAGATAGTCAGAGTTTAAAAGGAATAAAGAAAAGTAAGCCCCGATAAAAATGGAAATTCGCAGAGAGTCTGGATTATGTATATTATTGAGCTTTCTTTAATTTTTTTGACTGTGAAGGAGCTAAATACAGAGAAACATTTCATTGCATAGGATGCTAAGCTAAACCAGCATGTATATTATTAAAATATACTGATTTTAGAATTTGAGTCTAAGGATATGCTGCTTTGGAAAAAAGGTTCTTTTGTTTTCACAGAATCTGAGAACCTGTGGAGTGCTTCCAGACCAATATGGCTTGAGGGAACAAGACCCTCTAAAAGGTTGCTGTGAAAATACTTTGCCAATAAGAAGCAGGAAGAATTTTGGAGAAACTACACCCATATTTCCAAATATTGTTTATAAATGTTTGTTTACATTTAAAGAGGGATATACTATAGAGATTTGCATTGGTATGGATCTTGGTTTGTTGGTACGAATTAGAAGTCTGTCTTGTTATATGCATATTTCTCCTCTTGATTAAGGTATTGTGTTTGGGCAACTCATTTAAAAATATGAATGTGACTGCCAATGGGGACTGACTGAGAAGCCAACGATAATGGAACTGGGACCTATCTCTTCTGCATGTATTTTCTATTTGGGAACTTATTCTATATGGATGCACATCTTCTTAGACTGAGATGGAGGGGGGAGGGCCTTGGGCTTCCCATAGGGCAGGAGATCCTGCACCATCTTAGGAAGCAGGGGGAGTGCGGTGGGGTAGTGGGGGAGTGGGAGGGAACAAGGGGAGCAAATGTAAATTTTTCTTTTAACAATAAAAAAATATAATATAAAATTAAGAAATACAAGTTAATAGATACTCATCTATAAGAGTCAAGCTTATAGTCATGTTAGTTAGGTTTTCTAGATATATAGAGATATATTTCAGTTAGATAGGTATTCTTCAAATCTTTCAGAGACCTTCAGAATATGGCATTTAAATGTTTTAAAAATTTAGGACTTTTCATGAAAGTGAGACACACCTGCCCCTGGCAGCACCAATCTACTTCAAGAGGAAGATGGGCATTGAAGAGGCTCCTTATGGAGTTAGCTAGCCATTTGGGCAAGAAACTGACCTTGCCTGGACTGCTGAACTGAACATTCTGGACCCCCAGATAGATGATTGCTAAATTTGCCTAAAGGTGAGATGATCCTTTGGG
Organism: Dicrostonyx torquatus; assembly: GCA_028555095.1. Classification (NCBI taxonomy): domain Eukaryota; kingdom Metazoa; phylum Chordata; class Mammalia; order Rodentia; family Cricetidae; genus Dicrostonyx; species Dicrostonyx torquatus. The sequence goes on from JAQHUG010000008.1 coordinate 4,171,597, forward strand.
GTTCCTGCTTCATGAAATAATCTGCTAGACATTCTGCAGGACATAGAAAAATGTGATAGACAAACTGCCAGTATAGGTGAAATTGTCTTTTAAATTTCCTGCTTCATGGAAAAGTCTGCTGGATAATATGGGCCTGTGTACTGAGGATGGATCCGCCAGAGGTACAGAAAAACTTTGGGTGACTGTCTAGGCAGTGAGATGTCTCTGTCAATTCTAGAGTTTTGGAAGTTGCTTACAATGTACTTCCTGTTTACTTAGGTAATATTATATCCTTCTGGATTCTTTGATAGAGTTGAAGAATACATAGATAGTTATAGTTTTCCTTAGTTATGATAAAAGATAAAGTAAATAGAAATATTGAAACTGTAATTATTTCTTGATAACTCTTTTGTTACTTGTAACTTTACTATGCTAAAGTTAAAACCTTCCTTTTTATTTAAACAAAAATGGGGAGGTGATGTGGAAGTCACCTCTGTGTGCTGTGATTAATGAATAAAGAAACTGCCTGGGACCATAGCAGAGCTACAGAGGAACAGAGCTAGGCAGGGAAAACTAAACAGAATGCTGGGAGGAAGAAGACAGAGTCAAGGAGATGAAATGGATCTGCCAATGGAGATAATGTGCTGAAACTTTGCTGGTAGGCCATGACCTCGTGGTGCTACACAGATTAATAGTGATGGGTTAAATTAATATAACCCATAAGAAGCTAGAGCTAATGGGCCAAACAGGGATTTAATTAATACAGTTTCTGTGTGATTGTAGTGGGTCTAAGTGGCTAGAAACAGATAAGTGATCCCTTTCAACAATCTTACCCCAAGAATATCTAAATTTTCATGTCATATAATGAATTATATGTTCAACATTAGTTTGAAAATGTGCCAATATCTGTGCTGTGAGGAAGCCAGAAAATCCAAGAGAAGTACTAACAGATGATGGTATGCTGCACTTGAGAATTGTGGAAATTCAAAGAGAAAAACAGAGAACAATCAATTTAAGGATTGTAGATGAGCCAGGGATTCCCAACACACTCTTCACTGCACAGGAAGTCCTCAAGAATGAGAACTTACTGGGGCCGATCCAATGAAGGGTGCAATATCCACTGCATCCAAGGGCATTGCATAAGACCTGTAGACCTGATTTTTTTTAAAGAAAAAAAAAAGCTCACGATAACATATAAATGTAGCATACCTCATTTCACTGCAAGACTTTAAAACCAAAAACTTCTGAATCATAAACAACAGTAGATGGATAAGTTCAGAGAAGTAAAGACGAAAATGGTTGAAATTATCCTAAGTGCGGACAATAGTGCTTTCCCCAAAGAGTATGTATACTATATATGATTCTGTCTGGAACATGAAATGCTGCAGAAGAATGTCTAACAGGGCATCTGCTTCACACATATGGCAGCATTTTGCTTGACAAGGAGAAGGTATTGGGAAACCATGACTGTCCTGACATAAATCTGTAGAGACAAGACTATTTACCCAACATGGGCCCTTTCAGGAAACATTGGTTGCAGATGCGCAACAAATGAACACGTGGCCAAATGTAAGTTTCACATGGTTGTGTGAGTGGATGATGAATTGAAGTGGAAACCTTTTAGCACACAGCTAGTCTACCTTCCACTTGATAGAACCCCACCTTGTCGTATTAGTGAATCCATAGCATAGAGTCAGGAAGGTCAAATTTGACAGCTCCTGAAGAATAACCATAGAAGACATGCTTCTAATCTAAGTAGAATCTGATATTCACACTAATATACTCAACTATGCTCTTCAGAAGAAACAATTGATAGGAGAATGAGACTTATTCAAAATTTAATAAACTCTCCTAATGATTTGATTTAGAATACACCGAGATGCAAAATTCATTTGCTGTTTTACACATTCATGCTTTAAGCATTTCTAGGACTTTGGTGAAACTGCTGACCTCCAAAGCTAACCTATAAATAGATCTTTACCTGTCTTAGCTATTTTTCAGTGTATCAGTAGAAAACTGAAAAATTAGCAGTTGATGGCAGCTATTAAAGAATTGAATGTGGAGTTGGTATGGGGGAGGTAGGAGGTGCAGAAAGAGGGGAGGGTGGGAGAATTGTGGAGGGAATATAAAATGAACATTTAAAAATAAACTAAAAAAATTAGGAAAGTGTTAAACACATGTATGGGGAAATGGTACTTCTCATAGTTCTAAATTTTTTTAAAGAAAAAGTACAGATACCTCAGATAAGGTCATGTTCAACTTCCTTAGCGATCAGGGAAATGCAAAT
>JAQHUG010000008.1:4175744-4212907 GCA_028555095.1 Dicrostonyx torquatus
AAAAAAGTGGATTGAGAAAAAAAAGAAAGTAAAAATAAAAAAAGAAAAAGTACAAATTCCTGATATATGTCTCCTTGCTATGATTTAGTGGACAGCATGGTCACTAAGAACACTTACAGCATTGAGGCTGTTGGAACTACAGCTGGGTACATGTCAGTAGGAATTTATTTAAAACAGTTGATGAAAACACTACGTGTTCTGGTTTCACAACATGGAAAAAGACTGTTCTTAGACTGGAAACTTCCTCTGTGCTTACGGTGTTCGCAGTCCCAAGATGCCAAGAAAATGCCAGGTGCAAGCACAAAAGGCATGCCTACCAGAAGTAAGTGTGATATAATAGTTCTGGTGACAATCAACAACTTTCTGATTTTATCTAATGCACTTCTACAAGAGGAAACTCATTACATATATATGTACATACATATATATGTGTATATAATACTAGGGATAATCTATATATGAGGTAATAATGTATCTTATATAGTTGCAGACTACACTGAGATGCCATTCTTCTTTGTTTATGAAATAGATGGAACATGCTTAACAAACTGCCTTCAAAGATTTCTGTTTCTGCCTAGCTTAAGCAGAATCTTTAAAGCAGTCATTGGTTGTAGAAAAATTGCAATAACTAGTTAAACCATAGAGAATAAAGGACTGAAGCTGTTATATTGTTCCCAAAATTCAGTAAAATTCATATACATATCTCACCTTCTTCACAGTCAGTAAAAATCAAATGTTATAGAATGAATGTAAGAGTCTGAGTAAAAAGGTGGTGATATTGTAAAGGTGTATATATATATAATGTATACATATATGTATACACACACATATATATACATATATACATACATACATATATATATATATACATGATCTGATGTGACCATCATTACTAGTCAAAAAAAAAAGACAGTGTCTGCTTTGTAGATGTTGAAGCCAGTTCATATCCTGTAGTCATATCCTGTAGCCTTATCCTTTAGCCATACCCCATAGCCCTACCCTGTGAAGGGCAGAAATACAGATACAGCAGCTCTGTGATAATTGTGATGACAATGCTAACATTCCCTTAAGCGGGAGAGTAAGTGTAACCCTACCTAGGGCCTTAACCCTTATTTCCTTCCTGCTCTAGTACTGAGTGGCCTTGGGGCAATCTGCCAAAGTATATAGAAGGCAGTAAGTAAGCTAAGCTCAGGACTCCAGTGCAACAGCATTCTCCAGTGGACCACTGACCATCGTGGAAGTTTTCTGAGATGCGCTTGTCTTTGAGTCAACCTTGTTTCTGTAAGTAAGCTCACCAATGCTCTTCTAAGCAAATCTGATCAATCTATCCATTCTTCATAGTTATTAAATGGTATTCTTTCCTTCAAATTCTATCCTGTATACCTGTTGTTAATACATATATTTAATTGAAAAGAAATACAACAAAAACTTACAGGAAAAATACAATCTAAAAATAACCTGTTTAAGAGCAAAGTAAATCATTTAGAACAGTTTTTAAACATGGGGATTATCGTTTTATCCTTGAGACAAGGAGCAATTTCTAAGATGATTCAGCATCTTCCTTGGGCTAAAGGAAGCAAGAGAACAGTAAGAGGCCAATGATATCACTGAAGCTCATAAATCTAGTTCTGGAGGTAAAAAGAGAGATTACTACTTGATTTTGGTAAACTGGTCATCCCAGTTTACTTAGCAAATTTCAAGCCAATTAGTTATTTAATTTCAAAAAACAAAAAAGTCTCTCTCTCTCACACACACACACACACAAATTCATAAGAGAGGAAATGTTTTCATGGCATCTAATGGTTAGAAACCATGGGTAGTGTTAAAGAATCTTTAAGTCCCAGCACAATTCCCAGAGGGAAGAAAAATGCAGTAAATTGATGTTTCAGAAAGTGAGAATGTAGTGGAAACACTAGAGTCGATGTGTTCAAATTGTCATGACACTAAAAGAAGAAGGGAGTGTTTTCTTGTTTCCTGAATCTTAAACATGAGTTTGCTCCCTTGAATCAACCTTTCTAATAGACAGCACTGAAGCCCAAAGTAGACAGTGGTAGCAGATACTTGTTTTAAACTTTTTGTCAAACTGGACTAAACTAAATGACACCACCATGTTAACTGTTGCTGGTGCCAAAACTCAGTAGACAACTCTGGCAGGAAACAGAATTCATGACAGTCATGGATTTTATGAAATGGAGAACAGAGTATTTGCCAGTTTCCCTTCCTCTTAGATTATGAGAATTTCTCAGCTAAAAATAGATATCACACACATATACAGAAAAATATGCACGTATGTGTGTAGATATAAATTTGTATAAATGCAAAATAACCATATTTACAAGAAATGAAATATCTATTGTGTATCAATGACTTTATTATGTAGACAAAATGTATTTTTAGCCATATTGTATACTACAAAATGCTTACATCCATTTAATTGTGAGCATTTGCATTTAGGGTTCTTCAAGTGGAAATCTCTGACAATGACCTGGTATGTTCTGGACTCACATTGAGTGTATCGGGAAAGTGAGAAATTTAGATTTCTGACAATCAAATTTTATATCTCATTAATTATTTAGGAAAGTGCCAAGAAATGTAAAACATAATTTAAACTTGTTTTCTATGTGCTGTTTCTTTTGCGTTGGGTTAAACTGTTGACATGAGATCTGTCTTAGAGGGCCACTCTAGCTGCTGGTTCTGTAACTCTGTGCGCTCTCTGTCGACTTAGCTATTTGTGGACAGAGGCTGAGGTTTCTTGGAGTTTCGAGATCGAAGCCTCAATTACATGGCAGAATTCAATTCCAAAGACTTCTCCATGTCAAAAAAGGATTAGGAAAATGTGCTATCGCTGTATTCACAGTGAAGATGACATCAATGACTTAGAGAAGGAAGATGAACAGGATGCTGAAGAGTTGGTTGAGAAAACCAAAAGAAAGAGAATACAGGCTCAGAGAATTTCAGAGTGTAAGAGCAGGCAGAGTGGCCTCTATTAGATCAGAAGGGGAAGGATGGTGAGGAAGAACTTGGAGTTAGTAGCAGTGAAGACAAGTAAGGAGAAGGGACCCTTAGGCCAAAGAATGCAAAGCAAAAGAAAGAAGAGAGATTACGGCCAAATTTCCTTATTGCAGGGGAACCAAAAGGAAAAGAAGACTCTAGTTCACAAATTAAGACATCAGAGGAAACTAGAGACAAATTCAAGTAAACTAGTGGTCGAAGGAGATAATCTAGGGAAACAGAAAAGGTGAAAAATCATCAAAGTGTTTTACTTTGCTGGTGAAGTACTGACAGTTACCAAGGAAATAGATGCTGCATCCAAAGAAGTCAAACGTTTATTTAGCAAGATGAGGAAGAAACCTAGAGGCTAATGTCTCTCCAGCTGCCATTACTCTCTGCTCGATGAGTATAAAACAAGCAGTGTGAGCAAATCTTTGTGGGGAAAATGGATCCCAAAACAAAACAAACAAATGAAAAACAAACAAAAAAACAAGAAATAAACACTCTTGAGAAGTTCAAACTAGGCTGAGAGGGCTCCAAGGAGGAAGAAAAGATTGGTGAAGAACTGGCCATCCAAAACTGAGAGCAAGAGGTACATTGAATAGAATGCTTTCTGGAATGTGTGGTTCAGAGGCAGTTTGAAATTAGTGGAGGTAGCAGGCTGAGTAAAATGAAACCTTGACATTCTGGGTAGCAGCATCAGTTCCTGAAAATGTGAACTCTTCTGTGTATCTGGGATAGCTCCAGTGTTCCACAGGCTTCCAGGCAAAGCCTGTTTTCTATATCACAGTTTGGTTTATTTATCTTAGCCTCAAAGGGTGTTTGTTTTGATAGCAATCCAAGAATTTGGCAATTAATCAACCTTATTATATAGAAATTTAAAATAATTGTTTACTTGAATTGTTCAGTCATAGGTATTTATTTACTACTACATATACTCAAGGACACTAGACAGAGACTGTACTAGTGTTGATAACCTCTGATGAATGAATCTCATTCTAGCTTCTGCTTCTATATAGCAGGGGCTATCCTGATGCTGTTGATGTTGAACCTTTTCCTGTGGGAGAAGGCAGCCTCTCTTCCTGTGTCCATTTTGTCTGGCTATGGTGGGATGTCTCTAAATGAGCTTCTGGATCATGCCATCACAGAGTCTTATAATATCAGAGAGCTCACTGCAGAAATGAACAAGATATTTGTAAGTACCTCTCTTATATTTGGCTCTTTTACGAAATGGACCGTCAAGCCAGCATTTGCAGAGTCCTATAGTTTACTAGAAAGCATGTGGCAGCAGAATCAGATAAAACATACCATCAGGAAAGCCCACTTCACTGAGAAAGGGAACAAGCATAGAAGAACTTCTTGAAATCTCAAAGAAAATAATTGGGGCCAAACTGTTTGGGAGGTTAAATGGAGGTGGTTGGGGAGGGTGGGAAAAGGGATTACAGAACTGGCGTGGAAAAAGGAGATGAAAAGATCAGTTTGAGGACGTCAGGATCCCCTGAATCCACAGAAAACCAGGTTTGATAATGTAAGTCTGTAAAGCCAGTGCTACTACAGGAAGGTGGGAAATTTATAGCAGGGTGATCTCTCACAGTTCCAGTCCTGTCAGCTTGTTGTGCGCTATGGCTGACAAAAGGAGATAGTGTCTCCAAAAAGATAGAATGCAAGGACCAAAACCTGAACATAACCTCTGATCTCCCTCTCACTCCCCCTCTTTCTGTCAACACAAACACAAAAGTTTTATACACAACACAACACACACACACACACAAAGCAAACGTATCAATATTCTTGTTATGGATTAAGTTACTCATGTACAAATGAAAACTGATTTTTTTTTCCAGCTGGAGGATGTGCGATATAAACCACACCGGTGGTTCCCAGAAAGAGACCTTACTGGCTGCCACACATCTGCCTTATCTGTTTTGATACCCAAGGATGGAGCCCAGCAAATACGGGTGAGTACAGCTTGGGCTTTAATCTGAAGAACTGACTTGGCCACACTGAAGGTGGTTATGGGTAAGAAGGTAGTTATGACAATCACACATGCAGAAGAATGAAGGAGAAGGGAATAATCAAAGAAAAATCGCATTATACAGTTAATAAATTGAAAGTGAAACTGAGGATTAATAATATTTTCATAGAACCATAAATTGTGTGCAGGTAAACTATTTTACCAAGCCTATAGCTAGAATTATAGTTATTATTTTGTAGGAACTTTGAACTAAATTGCACAATGCTTAAATATACTCATATTTACACATAGGGAATGCAAATGCAGTTTCATTAATTATACATATGAAATGCTACTGTATTCACGATTTTGCACATTACTAATCACAAAGAAGTCTCAACTTTCAAGATCTTCCTGGTTGCATCTAACTTGCATGTCCACTCCTCAATAAAATATCTGTCTTCTCCCAAGCCTTGACAGAAAGAAAATCAGCTGACCAAAGAGGTTCCCTGTAAAACACTGCACCTCTCATAATACAACTATGTACTCAGTTGTGATGACAAGGTTCATGCATCAAACCATTTTCAATGTGTAATCATTATATTTTCTCCTTTCTGATTCCCGCTTTAATCAAACACATCTGTAGTTGATGTCATATCACAATGTCAAAATGTTGGACACTAGTGGGTCAGTGGAATCCAATCTAGTATTTATTTTCATTATCAAGAGAATATCTGTCAGACAGCAACATGACAACATTTTATTCAGGGATGATTTTCATATGTGACCTTGGCAGTGAACACTCACTGCGGAATCAAATCTTCTTGTGCTTTCCATCAGTCCACTTATTGAAGGCAGTGCTGTTTCATGGTTCTTCACCTGTGCGTGGTCACACATGGGCTACTCAGCAAAAGGAAAGTTTCATGTAACATGAGAAAAGCACACATAAAAAGGTCCAGTTGTCTTCATTGAATTTTTGTTTCATTGTCTAAAAGTAAATAAAAATAAACTCAGTCGGTGAAGAACCTGTTGTTTTATTACAAAAGCATTCCTATGGGGAGAGCATTTGGGCCACTTTCTACTGAAGTGCAGTGTTGGTATTAATTTTGTATGACACAGGTCTTATGACCATCTATTCAGTTTCTAGGAAGTCTTGATTACTTGTGGAGAAACAAACATAAATAAAAAAGAATATTGCTTATACCAGGACATTTAGACAAATGAATAAACTATGAAATTTTCATAACAACTGACAGCTACATAAATATAATAAAAGTACATTTTAGTCCAGTTTCTTTGAGCATATATGCCACAAGGGCTAACTCTAATATATTTAACCAATCTGATACAATTGTTTAATAATGGGTATTTAGGGTGTACTCCTTCTGAGAGAGACGATTGGCATGTTGGGTGCTTGGAATAACCCTCTGCATCACATAGCAACTGAACTAAGTTATATAGAAGACGCCCCTAATGATATTATATCAAAAGCAAAAGACATTGATGGAAAAATCAAAGATCTTCTAGAGGCTCTAAAGAGGATACTCAGTAAGGTATGTAGTCTTCTTATATTCCTTTGCTTTTCTCATTCACTAGATAGGTAGCCATAGTAGTAGAAATGAATGCAGAGCTACCTTATATCGCATTGCAAAATTTAATCATCCAGTGTAACAGACAGCTTCTTTACTAAAACTTTACCAGCCATGCTATAAATCTCTAGGGTGCTTTACTAAGGTCTTTACACATAAGGAATCTCAATACAAAGCAAGTGCTCTTTATAGCCCTTTGAGCTTGACAAGGAAAAGACAACACCAGATGTCCTCATCACAACCCTTACTTGACTATCTGCACCTGAAAGTGTCAGGTGCAGTCCTCACAGAGTTTGAGATTTCCATCCCATGTATTTTGTGGACAATAGACTTAGCCGAAAAGTGCAGAAGGGCAATGGTTCCCTTCAGGATTGGGGAAACAATGTCTGGGCCATTGCCGAGAACATGTTTAAATTTCCTCATGAAAGAACTGGTGTTGTCCCATGGTAAAGTCCATGTTTACCGGCAGGTAGCACCTTCTTGCTTCTCTATCTGCCTTGTATGTAAGACCATCATTAATATGGGATCTACTGTATACAGGAAATATATCCAAGAGTTTCTTTTGTATAATTTTCATACTGAGTCATATACATTAAAAATTCATACCTTTGCCTGAGATTTTACATTTCTAACTTCATGCCAAGAGTCACTCCACATTTAAAATACATAACCCCAAGCAAACAATAGTGATGGTAAATGAATGTCTTTTGGTATTTAGATTCATCCTGGATTCTCACATTATATATATCCCAGCTGGAATGGGCTGGCGTCCTTGCGGTCACCAGATGAAGATACTCGCTTTTTTGCTTTGTTTAACTTACTCCAGTGCCTGACAAAAGATTCACGTAAGGTTCACTCTAATCTCAGGCTCCTGCAGTGCCAGCTTGTCTATCAAAGAGATTGTTAATCTTCCAGACCTCCAACCTAATTTTGAGGTGCCTTTTGTTAATTTGTCTTGTTTTAACCAATGTTAAACTTGTACTTTGAATGGATTTTGTTTGTGTGGGGTCCTTCATTAACAATAAATAGACACTTTAGATATGTGGTTATCTACATGCCAATTTTGTTGACATTTTATTTTTCCCTAAAATACAAATATATCACTAATAGAAATGTAGGTAATCTGTCAGTAGCATAGAGATGTAGGTAACTAGTCTTTCTCTATCTCACCAGTCAGCTCCTAAATAATAACACAGAGACTTCTTATTAATTGTGAAAGTTTAGCCTATAGCTTAGTCTTATTCTTAACTATTTCTTATTACCTGTTTCTATTAAACTATGCTTATCTTCATTACTTTTTACCTTTCTTTCATTATGCATATCCGACTCCCTTCATGTCTTGTTGGTATTTCCCTTATGCATCTAGATTCATCCCAAGTTCCTGTCGTTTGACCAGGAGTCCTGCCTCGCACTTGCCTGTTCAACCTTTTCTTACACTAGTCAGAGCAACACAACTTCACATAGTACACAAATATCCCCAAACAGTTGCCATTAAGAGGCTTGATTGCAAATAAGGCAATTCACAATTTCCTTAGAATCATAGCAAGTCAGTACTGGTCACCTTATAAAAGCAAGATGAGATTGAGATTAATCCATGGATCTATCCTACAAACAATAAGGAAAAACCAAGATTCTTTAAGCAAGGATCACACTACATATAGGAAAACTTTCATTGTGAAATGACAAACAGTACAAATACTATGAATCTGTCCCTGTGTCCAAGTGCCATTAAACTTCTAAACATCACAGAAACATCCAAAGGTCTCCTGTCATGCTTCCCTAAATTTCTCCTCAGATTCGTCTTGGGCACATACCACCCCACCCCCCACCATGATCTCTTCACTCTTGTCTAACAAGGTTTATTTGGTCTAGTTTCAATTTCATCTCATTCAAATTATATAATATATTCCTGTCATCTTCTTGTGGCTCAAGACATATGTCAAAGAAGAGAGAGATGTTCAGTCCCTAAAACATTTCTAGTCACCTTTCTGTCACTGAATCCACATTCGTTTAATGTTCTTAAAATAGGATGGTACATTAGTAGAAATGGAAAAAAATGTCCCATTACTAATTTGCTAAGTGAACTTGAGCACGTTATTATTGACAAGATCTCAACCTTAATTGGGACTATTTAAGCAGTAAAATCAATGGCACTCAATCACTACTGAACCTTTCCTGGAATTTCAAACACTTCCTTTCTCTTCCTGTTCATGGAGATTCACAGTGGATCAGAAAGTAAAATATGATATGTGCTTTAACTCACTTTAATTAAGACAGAAATAATTAACATGAATCACACTGCCTATGCCAGCCACAAGTAGAAATTAAACCCTTTTCCCTTTAGAGTTTTCTACATTTTCCTAAGCATTTCTCATTGTTCTTGTTTAGAACGGGCATATATACAAATATTTATATTTTGGAGGCCTTTAACACTGTGATTAATAGGTAAAAACTTAATAACTCTACAAGTAACACATGGTGGAAGGGGGCCATGTTACTAAGTTTTGTCTGGCTTGAGACACTAGGATGATAGTTCACTGCCCCCTCCACCATACACTTCCTCTTGGCCACAACATAATGAACTATACTTTCTTAGAACTAACACAACATCTTCAAGTTACCTATAACCATATTAAACTGTTAATCAGTTATACAATTTCTCCTCTTAATGTGATTTCCTTAAGTATTGCGTCACAGCAATGGAAAGTTGGTTAATAATTTTTTGTTTGGTTTTCTCTTAAATCTACCTGTGATTTTCTATCCATGTCTCACTCTCAAGGGATGGCCAGCCAATAGCTAATGAAATAATTATGTTCTAAATCTACTTTAAAAATATTTCTCCTTTGATTGATGATCAAAAGTACAATTCTAATGTCTTGTAAAATATGTATTACCAGAATCATGTCTCTAACCTAGCGCCTTCCCTACATACCCAGTAGGCAGCAGGAACTGCTGCTTCTATATTAAAATCTTTTGCCACAATCATGACTAAGGTGCGTGAAAGACAAGAATAAAAAGCCAACCATGAAAAACATGGAAACAACTTCACCACAAGTGTGTATGATAACTTATATTACTATATACTACTGTGTGTCTACACACCATGAAGGAAGATGGGTAAGTTAAACTAGCCATTAAAGCTATGCAAGTGCTCCATTGAGAAACTCTTTTTTTTTTCTTTTTCTTTTCTTTCTTTCTTTTTTTTTATTGTTAAAAGAATTTACATTTACTCCCCTTGTTCCCGGCCCTCCTGCTCCCCCACTACCCCACCGCCCTCCCCCTGCTTCCTTAAGAATGGGGCAGGATACCATGCCCTACGGGAAGCCCAAGGCCCTCCCCCCTCCAACTCGGTCTAAGAAGATGTGCATCCATATAGAATAAGTTCCCAAAAAGCCAATACATGTAGAAGAGATAGGTCCCAGTGCCATCATCATTGGCTTCTCAGTCAGTCCCCATTGGCAGTCACATTCAGAGAGTCCAGTTAGGTCATATGCTCATTCAGTCCCGGTCCAACTGGATTTGATGAGCTCCCAATAGATCAAGCCCACTGTCTCTGTTGATAGGCCAGTCCCTCATGATCCTTTTACTCCCGTGTTTAAAATGATTTTTCCAAAATTACTACTCAGAACCATTTACTTCTCTTAATTGTACAAATAAAATTTAAAAATTGTAAAGATCAAATTAAGCAAAGCAAAACCTTTTAGGAATATTTTTGTAATTTTTAACTCCGCTTAGCACAACTGGTTTAACAATTGTTTTCAAATTTCGTTCATAGTCATGCTGGGAGAATAAAAACTAGCTTAACCTTGTCACATTAAGTGAATAATACATTTTCAAAAGTCCATAGTCACTACTGAATCCCCAATTTATAGGTCACTCCAGAGAGTTGTGATTGGGCCACTTAACTAATACATTTTTTTTCTTATCCACTTACTCAGCCACTTTGGCAAGTGGTGAGTTCACACTGATGAGCAAAATGTCACGTGCATCTGATTGCATTAAATGTAAATTCTAACTGGGATAGAAACAAAACACAAACAAGACCCAAGAACACTGTGGAACAGATGAACAGATTCGTGGGATGTGTATACACCAAGGCAATGTTTATTTCCTGTGTTACATCAAACTATATGTGCTCTCTTGGATCAAGCCTTTGCTCTGTACTTCAGGATTTAAGACCCCCCACTACATGATTTCAAAATGTCTCTTTTAGCTGGGCAGTGGTGGCGCACGCCTTTAATCCCAGCACTCGGGAGGCAGAGGCAGGCGGATCTCTGTGAGTTCGAGACCAACCTGGTCTACAAGAGGTAGTTCCAGGACAGACTCCAAAGTCACAGAGAAATCCTGTCTCGAAAAACAAAACCAAAAACAAAAAAACCAAAATGTCTCTTTTATATATCTTGATAAAGGGAGCCACCATTATGGGGTTAGGGAGAAATGTGGCACTAGGAAAATCCACAGGAATTCAAAAGGTTAACAACTAAGACCTTAACAGTAGTGGAGAGGGTGTCTGAACTGTCTTTACCCTGTAATCAGATTGATGACTACTTTAATTGTCATCATAGAACTTTCATCTAGTATTGATGGAAGCAGAGGCAGAGATCCACAGCTAAGTGCTGGGTTGAGCTTCTGGAGTCCAGTCAAAGAGGATGATCGATAGTATGAGCAAAGGAATCAGCCCACAGAAACAGATGACCCAAGCTAGTGGGAGCTCATTGACTCCAGACTGACAGCTGGAGAACCTGTGTAGGACCAAACTAGGTCCTCTGCATGTGGGTGGCAGTTGTGTGACTTGGGCAGTAAGTGATTTATCCCATAAACAGGCTTTTTGGAGGTTACTCCCTCTAAAGGGATACCTTGCTTAGTTTGGATACAGGGCAGGAGGGTCTTGGTCTTGCCTGAAGGTGATGTTTCAGACTTTGTTGACTCCCCGTGGAGTCAACTCTCTGAGGAGTGGATGGGACATTGGCTGGGAAGAAGGTGGAGGAGTGGGAGGAGAGGGGGGACCTCGGATTGATATATAAAATAAAAAAAATGTTTTTTAAAAAGAAAATATTATGAATCTTAATAGATTCTTGGGTAAAATTTTTAAAATGTCTCTTTCTAGCACAAGATAAGCTTTAGGCGTGTACTTTAAGTAGATCTCAACAAGGGAGCCCTAACTATGCAAAATTTCCAGTTAAACCAAAAGATTTTTGAGAACAAATGTTCATCAAACTCCTAAAAATCCAGTACATATTGAATATAACGCTTAAAACTATTTCCAGAAGCCAGGCAGTGGTGACACACACCTTTAATCTTAGCACTCAGGTGGCAGAGGCAGGAAGATCTTCTGTGAGTTCAAAGTCAGCTTGGTCTACAAGAGCTAGTTCCAGGACAGACAACAAAGTAGTACAGAAGAACCCTGTCTCAAAACAAAAGAACAAACAAAAATACTGTTTCCAGAGTATGGAAACTAATTCTCAGTCTATTCACCAAGAATTACCAGTACTCATAATTATGTAATTAAATTGTAGCATACATATTGCTACCATTGTAGTACAATGACTTGTAATTCACACAAAGTTTTGAGTAAACAAGAATAGTGCTCCCTGTGCTCACTAGAGTTGGGCACTAAGAGAGCTGCATTGTTTTCTGCATGTCCAGTAAACCATCAGGTAGATGAATCTCTATAGGGATTGTTCATTCAGGAATTAGATAATAAGTTTCAATAAAGTAAGGATTATAGACATACACATATATCAAAATGGCACACGAAAATATGTAATGATATAGAAAACACTCTAAGGTTTGAAAAATGACTATTCAGTTAGAGCTCTTTTATCAAAACCATCAATATAACATGGATATTTTATTTCTAATGGTTACAAATACCTCAATAAAGATATTCAAATATTTATTCAAATACAATGTGGGTGGACAAGCTTCTTAACCTTATGGGCATTTGTTCTAAAATGTAAAAAAAAAAAAGCTAGACTACAACTGCCAGTTTAGTATCAGACAGTGGAGACATCAGGTGAACAATATCTAAGATGTCTCCACATGGCACTGAATTATAATGGAGTTTCCTTGTGGAGGGGCGACAGGGTCTTCTCTGATACCATAAGCTAAGAAATAAAATGTTCAGTAATAGGAAGGGTGATTCTTTTGTAGTTGTTGTTCAGTTTGAGTACTATAGATACTCAACACTAAAGGTTATTGGCAATATTCTGGATATCTTCCAAAACTTAATGGTAAGAACTTATTGGTGAAGACACTAAACGTAAGTCATATAACATAGAAATTTAAAGTGGTACATACCTTGAAGCTTTATCACTACTGCATAAATTCCATAGTGCTAGATCATGCTATGAAGAGTACCAGGGAAGAAAAAGGAGTCATCAAACATGCAAGTTACAACATTGACTGTCTGGCAAGATATAACCACTGGTGCAATAGTGTCAGGAACACTCTGGGAGTAATAAGTCACTTTCTGGTTAGTTTTAAAGCCCCTGTGCAAGAGAAAGCCTGTATCTGATATGATCATTGGACTAAGAATATATAGCTAAAGAATTCATTGACCATAGATGACTACCTATTCCTATTATTCTCCAGAGAGAATTTAGTACCTAAAAGACTCCTAATAACTTATTATTATATTCCTAAATAAGTTAGCCTCTAAACTATCATCTGAGAAACTCCTTTTTGCAGTAAATATTGATTAATAAATAGATCTACAACTGAGCAAGTTAAACAGTATAACAGACTGTAGAATGATTACAACTAAATGCGATACATATACTCACTTCCTTTGAAGACTCAAGGGTCCCTGATGAAGTAGGGGCAGAAAAAAATGTAAGGGCTATAGGACAGGGATAGCTATGATGAAAGTGTCTTCTCTGTACAGCACAGAAGTTGCACATATAATCTTATACTACTTGTTAGAGTATGCATAAGATTTGTATTTGCCCAAGATAGAAAAACCTCCAATCTGGAAAAGGGACTTTGGCAGGAAGTTGTACTCCTATCCAAGGACCATTTTTATTGATAGCTACTGAGAGATAGAGAGACAAAGACAGAAATGGAGATACACAGAGAGAAACAGACAGAGAGATAGAGACAGAGCAAGATAGAGTTAAACAATGAGAGACAGAGAAACACACAGATGGAGAGAGAGATAGAGTCAGTTTTTTCTAGAAGTTCAGACCATTGGAAGATGATCATGCACCAATAAAAGTCCATACAACCAAAAATATTTTGGCAGTACAAATTGGTCTTGATAAGTTTAACAATAGCCACAAAAGAAAACAAAAGCAGCAATGATGGGTGAGTAGAATGTAGGGTATATCTTGGAAAAATTGGGGAGGTAAATGAATAAATTCAAAACATGTTGTACAAACTTCTCAAAAACAAATAAAATATATTTTACATAGAAAGGGGAGATTAGTAAGGAAGCAAGGGATCATTAGGATGGGAAAACCAGTTAATAAAGTCATTGTCATCAAAGTGAAAAATGTTGAAATGAAACCCATTATCATCACTTTTAGTATATGTTAATAAAGATTTTAAAGAGGTCAATTTAGGAAACACAAAATCATCCTAAGTATACTCTAATGTATGACTACCTCCTAAAACTAAAATAATCTGGATTATCACTGTGGATGGATAAGCACAGAGACATGAAGATGGACAAACTGAAAGTTAAGTATGGACAATGGTTCCCTCCTCAAAGAATACATTGTGTACAGCAGTGTCCCATGCATGGGATGCTTAGGAATGCTACATAAGAGTGTTCAGGGGAACACCTGCTGTATAACCTTTTGTAAACCTCTTCTCTGAGGATGTGAAATATTATACAATCATTTGTTTTTCCCAGAAATTTATCTGTGGGAAAGAAGCTGTTCACCCAACTCCAGGCCGTTTTAGAAAGCACTCATTGCAGTCAAACAGCTCTGCTATACACGGCTAACCAAAAGTCAGAGTAGACAGCTGACTATGGCATAGATGACCTACATCTAGCAGGTTGGTGAAGCCATGGCAAAGAATCAGTTAGAGCAAACAACTCAAGAAAAACGGATTATAGGTCTGAAAAGTAGGTGTTGACATCTATTGATAAACATTCTATTATATCTGAAGGTTTGCTTTAGAGTAGTGGTTCTCAGCATGTGGGTCATGACTCTTTGAGAGGGTGGGGGTTGAATGAACCTTACACAGAGGTCACCTAGGACCATTGGAAAACACATATAATTACATTAAGATGCATAACAGTAGCAAATTGTAGTTATGAATTATCAATGAAAACAATTTCGTGGTTGGGGTGTCACCACAACATGATAAGCTGTAAGTGTCAGAGCACTAAGAAGGTTGAGAATCACGGCTTTTGAGGGAAACATTGATAGGAACATGGGACCTGTTCATGACATACTAAACAGTTATGAGGATTTTGTTTAGCTTCCACATAGATGAAAATTTCGGATGCAATTCTACACTTTCATGAAGTAGGCCACACTAGCCAATACAAAAGCATGCTAACCCTCACCAAAGCTACCACTATCTAACAC
The DNA here is from genome assembly GCA_028555095.1 of Dicrostonyx torquatus. Taxonomy (NCBI): domain Eukaryota; kingdom Metazoa; phylum Chordata; class Mammalia; order Rodentia; family Cricetidae; genus Dicrostonyx; species Dicrostonyx torquatus. The sequence goes on from JAQHUG010000008.1 coordinate 4,190,819, forward strand.
CAACCTCTGTGTGTCTTAATAGTTTAGTGATGCATCAGAAGAAGATTGACCAATTACCAACTACATTTAGCTTTAAAAGAAGGAATAAGATAGTATACACAGGCATAGGGGAAAAGCATCTCTAACAGTTATAAGTTTATTGAATGAAATGCAACTGCCTGGCATATGTTACCTCATTGTGACTTAGTGAGCAGCAAGGTGTCTATGTCTTCTTATACCATTCTGGTTGTTGAGACTACATTTGGACACTTATTGGAATGAACTGATTGGACCCATTCAATTGTCTTATTCCATGATGTGAAAAAATCAGACTGGGGTTGAACTGGAATCTTCTTTTATGCACCTTGTTTCACAATTTAAAAGACACTAAGGGATCTGCCTGGGGATAACTGGCACCAATGAAAAAGGCAAGGCTGGATCAATGACAGGGGCATCTCAGAAAAGTTTCACCACAGTATGTGGGTCCCTGGAGAAGGTTGGTGCACTAGAGTCCAGGTTTCTGTGTACTTTTGAACTCATTATACTCTAGTAGATTGCCCAAGGCCACTCACAGGTATAACAGCAAGAAATCAGGTTTAAAACCCTGGATAATTTTCCAATGACTCTCCTGGTTCTGGACGTGTTAGTAGTGTTATCACGATTATCATGGAATTATTATATCAGTGTGTGTCTGCTATTGGCAGGGCTAACTAGTGACCAAGTCCATTTAGAGTTCCCCAAAGCCAAGTTGACTACATGATCACTGATGAATATATCAGACCATGTGTAAATTTTTGTATGCTAATTACATGCTAATGTCAGGAGTGAGCATAGCAAGGCATGTCCACCACAACCACTGTAACTCAGCAGATTTGGTTACAGGAGTAACAGCTAGTCAAACTGCTGCAAGAAAAAACTGATGGATGCTGTGACACAGCTCCATATTGAGTAATAAAGCATGCACATAGATCATCCTCTCAAAAAGGCACAAAATTTTTAACCCTTTACTGAAAGAATGCAAGAGCATGAGGAAGGAGATGTGACAGCATGCAAGAATGTTACACCTGGTCTGATATGTCCATCAGTGATCATGTAGTCACCTTGGATTTGGGGAACTCTAAATTGACTTAGAAACTAGTTATGGCCTACAAATAGCAGCCACACAGACACAAGGGTTCCATGATAATAGTGATAACACTACTAACATTTGCAGAAGCAGGGAAAATACCCCAGGTTTTAAGCCTCCCTTCCTTCCTGCTATAGTGGGAGTAGCCTTGTGGCGACCTGCTGGGTATATAGGAGGTCAAAAGCAAACAGAAACAGGACTCCAGAGCAGCAGCCTTCCAGTGCCCCTCATGCTGTCCCACATACGAGAGAAAAGACATCTAATAGAAACCATGATGCTACTTAAAAAATCATCAATTGCCCTGACAGTTTCCAGGAAAAAAAAATACAGTTCAAAGGTAGATTTTGCTAAGATACAGAAATGGTAATTTACAGAGAACACAAGAGTCAGTGTGCTCAAAATATCACAACTGAGAATGAAGAAAATGTTTTCTTGTTTCTTGTACCATATGCATGAGTTTGACTACTTGGATTAACCTTCAAAACTTTCAGTGCTGAAGCCTTGAACAGACAATGATAGTGGATCTATTTCTTACGTGCTTGAATAATCAGGGGATATTTCCTATTTGTATGACACCAATATACTTATTGACAGTTGTTGGTACTAAAGTTCTGTAAGTGACAAGCACAGGAAAACAGAATTAATGAGATCAATGTATTTTATGAAATAGAAAACAAAAGTATCTGTCTATGTTAGACTATGGAAATTCTTCAGGGGAAATTGGATAGCACACCTATATATACATACATAAGCATGCATCTATAGAAAGATAACTATTAATATATTTATTTATAAACATATATATTTATATATTGCAAAATAATGTCTGAAACCAAGATATGAAAAATTAAAGTTTACAATATGAGTTTATCTAATAGCTTCGTTATTTATCTAAGAAGTCTTTAGCAAAATTGCATAATACAAATGCTTAGATTCACTTACTTGTGAGCATTTGAGTTTAATGCTTTAACATTGGCCTGGTATGTCCTGAGTACATGTTCATGAGCATCACAAAAATTTGTGTAGAATTTAGATTATTGCGAATCTCATTACTTTCTTATTTTGCTAATTATTTATGGGTAGTGATATTAACTTGGTCTCTATATCTAGTTTATTTTTTGTTGAGAGTGTAACTGTTGATATGTTGGAGACTTGCCACTGTCTATTGTTTCAGTAAATTAGGGAGGAATTCATCAGTGGCCACTGTCAAAAGTATAAAGGTAATATTTTTACAGAACAAGAGATGTGGATCAAAATAAAGATTACTAGGGCTTCTGTGCTCATGTGACCTAAGGTCAATTTCCATGTTACAGAGTCAATAGTGCTGGTATTCTTTCTCTTAGCATCTATTAATAGTACTTAGCAAAAAATCATGTAACCTTGTAAGACTCTCATCAGTACAATTTTTTTTATTTTATTTTATTTTGGTTTTTCGAGACAGGGTTTCTCTGTAGCTTTTGGAGTCAGTCCTGGAACTAGCTCTTGTAGACCAGGCTGGTCTTGAACTCACAGAGATCCACCTGCCTCTGCCTCCTGAGTGCTGGGATTAAAGGCGTGCGCCACCACTGCCCGGCATCATCAGTACAATTTTAAAATATTGTGTAGACCCAATCTACTTACAGGTTATTGTAAAGCTCAACTTCATAGAAAAAGAACCTAGGGCTTTGGTAAAATAACAGTGTTTAGCTTTATTGTGAATTAGAAAACCAGCATACAGCATGCTTTCATGACTGAATTCTCATCACTCTTGTGATTAAACACAAAATAATCATGTTTACTATTCTCAAACATGAATATAAAACAAACAGATAAAGTGTGCTGTCCTTGTCAAAATGCAAACACTGTGTGCTGAGTTAGAGACAAGGTCTTGGAGAATCAGACTGCTGAAGATCAGCATAAATTCCCTAAATTAAATCATCAGCGGTGGATGATTTGAAAATGCTCACTTAGAATAATTTACAGTTGAATGTTTAAAAACTTCAGTGTCACTTCTGATAGCCAACCAAAACCTTGTCATGTCAACTTCTCCAAATATAACTCAGTGTAAATGTAGTAACAACGTTATTTTTACTGTATAATTTGGTGTGCTTTACTACAGCAGAATAGAAGGAAGCTGTATCATAGTAGGCAGAGTTTATAAAGATGATTTTGTAATAGTGTTGATAATCTCAGAATATGGATCTCAGCAGAATTTCTGTTGCTGTGTAGCAGGGACTGTCCCGATGCTCTTGGTGTCAATCCTCCTGCTGGGAGAACATAGCCAGTGCATCCATGGATGTCAGTGAGTTTGGCAATGGCAAAGTGTCCCTCAATGATAGTTTTGTTGATGTCATCATTTTGTCTAAGAACATCAGTGAGTTTGCTACAGAGGTTCTCAGGCTATTTGTAAGAACCATATCTTTCAACAATAGATGTCCCTGACAGTAGTGGTAGGACATTAGAGTTTAACAGAAATCTTCATGAGCGAATGTCAGGTACTAGACTTTCACATGTGAAAGCAAGTATCAGTCTCCAAGGAGCAGGAAAAGGAGAATTTCATGATTTCTTAAATAATTGTAAACAAATGACTTAATTAAAAGAAAAACACTTTTTTAAAGTTTCAAGAACACCCATTTCCTGATCTTGTTTGTATGAGGCCAATTCTACTGTCATCATCATTAAGAACTACAGTTACTTAATGGAAAAATGCTCATTGTGGCAATAGGGTGGCTGTACAAACAATTTCTCTCATTCTGAGAAAGACATGTTATGTGATCAAGAACAATCAAGATCAAGGAAGAAAAATGCTTGAATGCTCAAATATTCATCCCTAAAATGTGTCTCTAGATTTGTATTAAATAATTCATTCATACTATTTTTTATTTATAATTTTCTTCTTTCATTTATCTGTTTTAGGGCAACAATGGCTTCTTGTTAGATGTGTTTCTTAATATTATAAGTATTTATCCTAGTTCTAGACTTTTTTTTCTCAAAAAAGGCTATGAGCCAATGATTGGTTATGATTCAATTTAGATGAGAAACTACCAGGAGCTAAATTTCTAAAAGTATACCTCCAGAAGAAAGGAACTATCAGCCACAAATTGTAGAGCAAGAGTAGGGCTAATCATGAATCTCTGATTTCATATATTTTATAAATCTCTGATTTTATAAATGCATAGAAATCTCAAAGCTTTCTCTAAATTTCTCTTACTACAATGTTTTATCAAAAATACTATATAATATATTAAATTAAATAAGAGAGAGAGAGAGAAAGAGAGAGAGAGAGAGAGAGAGAGAGAGAGAGAGAGAGAGAGAGAGAGAAAGCTCTAAAAGATGTTCAAGGTGAAGACCTCTGATACCCCTGATGTCCTGATTGTGCTTGTAGGGAGCCATTCTCCTGTCACAGTTTTATTAAGTACACTCCAGATATTCCATTGGATGACAATTTCATTGCTTTGTGTTGCATTCCATGGATTGAAAAGAGTGAGCCAAAACTGACACAATATCAGATATTGGATGGATCAGTTTTTCAGAAGTCCCCTAATGACAGGTATATGTGTGTATGTGTATGTATATGTATGTATATATATATATATATATTTTCTTTTAATAGAGTTTATTCAACAGGAGTACTGATTTAAAAGTAGGCATAGCTCATGATCTTTCTTTTTCCTTTTCAACATTGATTAATTAGACTTGAAGAGAGGAACATAAAATCCTATTCTTAACCAATTTGCAATTGATATGTTCTGGGGAAAAAAAAGTACTTTCTCTGATGGAGTGTCACTGCAGGACAGGCCTCATAGCCGAGAGTTGACCAATAAAATTCAGACTTCTTGTTGTTGAGTTTGGGTGCTGGAGGGAATTCTAGTTTCTTTTGATATTTTTCATTTTATTTTTGCTTGTCTTGATTTCAACATTTTTTGTTTGGCTTGTTTTGTTTTTGTTTCAAAGAGACAGAGAGAGAGAGAGAGCAAATAAAAGTTGGAACATGAAGTTAAGTGGGTATGGAAGTTGGGGATTTACAACTCTTTGGGAGAGGGTAAAGAATATAATTGAACTATGTAGTATGAAAAAATAGTAACAAAAAGGAGAAAAGGGAAGTAAGAATAGCTCATCTCTGCTTGATGTCTGCATTTTATCTGAACAAGGGCATCCAGTGTGGATGATGAGAAAATAAATTAGACCTCAATCCAAAAGATGACACCCAAAAAATATATCACAACCTTTGTAATAAATGTCATTCACAATTCTTTTCACTCGCATGTTTTTCTTTCATTTTGTGCTCTAGACTTTACAGCCATCAACAGCCTATACTTTCTAATAAGCCATTAAATGTTCACAAAATACCTGATTTTTACTTTAAATAATATAGTTAAATAAATATGTTCAAAATGTATGTAATAATTGATACATACTAATTAATACTTTGTATTTTAATTTCTTCTTGTTTAGTCTTTTTGAAAAATGTTAGATTAATTTTATCAATAGTAACACAATTCCATTCAGTATTTATGGTTAATTTTTCAAGCTATAATTAAATATATTCAGTGCTAATAGAAAGAATTGTCCAATTTAAAACTATATAGTTAAATGAACCATCAATTTTGAACAACAACAACAAAAAAAAAAAAAAACCCAAGAGAGTAATGAGCTTTAATTCAAATCCCAGAGCAAAACAAGCTTTGTAGCATGAGCTTTTTGTTATTTGCAAAACTTCATTTCAAAACATAAATATTGAGAATGGTGAGAATACATAGCAATAGTGAGAGAGGAAATGGTTCAGAGGTTAGACATTTAGATGGAAACAAACTGAGATTTCAGATACAATGAGAAAAAGTTGGTAAAACAGACATTTTATTCCTTAATTTCAAGTGTATTTGACACTCACTTTTAAAATTGCAAATTATTAAATGCATTCAATGCATTCCTATTCAGATTAAGGATTCATTTACTGCAGTACAACTACCTCAGCTTTTGTTTTAACATTTGCAGACATTAGAATTACTCAGAGATAAAGAGCTCATGGTCAAGACTTTCAACAGTTGCCACACTTTTTTGCTCAACATCCTAGAAACAAAAAAGAAGCCAAAATGATCTCAATGTGCCCTCAGTCCATGGTTTTATCCTAAAGAGCTCAAGCAGTATGCTGGATCAGTCATTCTGTAGGTCACTGTGACCACTAGATACATATTATAATCACACCGAGAGGGAAATGCTGAGAGATTGAGCAATGACAGAAAATCGTATTATATAGTTGATGAATTATAAGAGAATAAAATTTTTATAATAAATAATAATTTTTTGTAACTGAGTTATAAATTGTCCATTTAGATTATGCTAGTTTAGTAATGTCTAGCTACCAGGTTTTATTGATTATTCTGTAGGAAACTGACCTGAATTTGATACCTATTTTAAATATTCATTCATGTATGTGAGGAAGAATGGAAATCCAGTTGTTTTTTATTACATATTACTAATGGCACCTCATTAGTAATATTTTATACTACTGACATCCAAATGAGCTCCTCTTGATTCTGAAGAATCCCTTGGTCAATATTTGCATCTTATTCATATGTTATTAGTCTCTGGCTTCATGGACTTTTCCTATGGCTTTACTGAAAGGACTCAAACTTGAGAATCATGCAAATACTATATAATGTTCCTCAGAATGAAACCATGCTCTCAAATACTATGGAAAGATCTACTTACTATGGCAGTTATAACTTGTAATTTATGTTCATTCCTGTATGACCTTTACCATTACTTGTCTTAAAATGATTTGATTTGGTTTGAACATCATATGGAAATAATAATGAGAAATGAAGGTAGAGGGAGAAATAAAATTTTTATAACATTCTACATTGGTAGACTCTTCATAAACTGCTATATTGATTTCACTCCAGTGTCCTCAAAAATCATACTAACTGAGGAATATAAAGTGAATATTTGAAAGTTTAATACAAAATTTTAACCACCAATATGCCCAGAAAGATTGGGAATCTGTAGTTTCTCTAACTCATGCTTTCACTGTTAGTGATATGCCACAATGCTGCCAGGATCCATCACCAATGGTAAAGTCTTTTCCTTCATAACTTTCTATAAAAGCAAAGTTTGTTTCATACCTTTCTAGGTGTTATATTTTAGTACTACAGTGTTGCTTATGAATATCAACACTGCCAGTATTTTAAATCAGAGCTGTTTGCTGCATGATCCTGGCAGTGAGCACACACTGGGAGGTCAAACTCCACTGAGATCCCCACTGATGCTAAAAATGAAGCCAGCACTGTGCCATTGCTCTTCATCTGCTCGTGCTGACAGATGGGCTGCTCAGCTAGGGGCAAGGACAGAGAGTGAAGTAACCAGAGAGAAGCACATTCGTAAATGACAGATTCTCCTTATTAAATCCTGTTTTTTTCTTTATTGTTAAAAGAAAAATTTACATTTACTCCCCGTGTCCCAGGCCCTCCCGCTCCCCCACCACCCTACCAGACTCTTGAGGTGTGTGCATGTTCATGGTAACATTTGCCACAATTTAGAGGACTGATGTTCTTTAATGATACATTTTTAATAATTTTTGAGTGTGTGCTTGAGTGTAACATCTCTCCATAAAAGCAAAATAGCACTTTATATATGTCCATGTGTAAGGTCACAATTATTAATACCGTCCATTCATTTAATACTAACATCAAAAGCATGAACTCTTTTCCAATAGAAAGAACAGATGCTTGATTGACAAATGGTGTGATTGACTTTTTCCTACTTTCATTCAGATGAAGCCTTAAAAATTTACATTGATGGATTAGAAAATCAAATAAAAGCAAAATATTTATTTCACAAGGATATTTTTCTCTAAAATCATGTCAGAGTTAATAATCCTAGTAATTTTCAAGGTCCTTAAACATAACTTGGGACATTGGATCCATCTTGAGAAGGGAAACCAGGCAGTCTTTGAGGAAACCAAATTTCCAAACACCAACAGCACATGGACGATTGACTGCACAAAGTCAGTACTCCATATTTTACTAACAGGAACTCATTTCCTATTGCCCCTAGCCCCCACCTCCTTCACATACATAAGAGACTGTGAAAATTTCTTAAATTCATAGTCTCTACCATGCAATTGTACATGTAATAAAATTTAAGTTTATTTTGAAATTAATAACACGACATGAAGAGGGAAGATGCCATTCTATAAGCTCCTTGGGGTGGAGAACTGTGTCAGGTTGTCCTTATACATATTTCCTATGACACATAGTGAAAAATCTTTCATGGAACAGTCAAGTTTCCAAAGATTTCCTGTGGTAAGAAATAAAACTGATATCATCTTTAACAGCATAAAACAAGAGTGCCTAAGAAAGTTTCAGTTATTCTGTAATTGCATTATATTTATCTACTGATTCAATCATTTCCCTAATTGAACTTATTGGTAACACTTACCTTTTGTCGGTTAAGATTTTCTCGCTCTGTGTTTTGGTTTGAATGCAAACGTCTCCACAGTCATTGATGCTTGAATCCTTGAGCCTCAGTTATTTTCACAGTGTTGGAAGCCTTTTGAAACTTTGGTTATAAGATTTGGTGGAGAAAAGTGGGTCACTGGGAAGTAGGAAATAGCTGGGAAAAAGTGTAACTCTATGTTACAGGCCTTTTACGATGAATCCCTCTTCCTGCTCTCTTTCTCCCCCCCCCCCGCTTCCCAATACACCCAAAAGTGATGACTCACATTTTTATTGCCATAGTTAAGAGCTACTGTTAGCCCCACTTTCCTATTAGAATGGACTGTACCTTCAAACTGTAAGGTAAAACAAACAGTTTCTCCCTAAAGAATCTGCTTTTTGCACAAACAATGGCTATTACAGAAAACCACATTAGGCCAAGTTACACAGAACATTTGACTGTAAATTGTTTATATATCTACAATATAATATCAAACTTTGGGGTAATTTTCCAAATAGAGGCAGAATGATTGTAAGAGCTAGTGGACCACAGTGTTTTCTGTGGCAACTGAGCCTTTGCACCCATGAAATTTCAACATTCTGGGTCTCTAAACATGACCAAGGTAAGTACAATAGTTGGGAGAGTAGTATGAAGCAGGGAAATCCAACATGGCTCTGTTGTTAGCTGGAGAAAAGTAGGTGATAGGGGATTTCTGTGAGATAGCAAGGTCAGTATTCCCTCAGAACTGGCCCACTCAACAGAAGTGGTCATTTCAACAAACTTACAGAGAAAGAGATGAGCATTCATCTTTCTTTTTATTTAAATGAAACATCTGTCTTATGACCAACCAACCAAAAAACAAGCATTCCTTACTTCTCCCCAGCATCTTATGAGACTTTTCCTGTGTTCTTTATTCTGAATCTAACAGGCTTCCTTTGGGTTTAGTATCTGTTTGGTTTAGTGTCCACTCAGATATCCATTATTTAAGACATTGACATTGTGCTCTTGCAAATCAAGTCACACACCATTGAATTCAGAGAGTGCCAGTCGGGCAATTTCCCTTCCTTCCTACTGCTCCACACACAGTCCTTTGATTTGTAGAATGGGGTGGAGCATTAGGGGAAATGAAAGTTTCACTAATCTCCAACTTACACAGTCATATTAAAGACCTATTTTAGACAAGATCACAATTTAGTTTCCTCTCAGTGGCAACTGACTCTCCCATGAGTCATTTTAGTGCTTTCCAAGGACACATATTGAGAGGATACAACAAGATGCAGTATATTAATAACCTTGCTGAATTTTCCTACCCACTGCCTAGTTCTGACATTTGCATTGTCCTTTATATCCTTTGTGTATTTTTGGCTTGCTTCCCTCAAGTTAAATCTATAGTCCTCGAGAATGGTCAAAGTGATCTTTATGATGAATGGCCATGGGAGTTATCTTCATCGGGATTACTTGAGCAGTGAAGTAACAATAGCATTGAATCACTGCTGTCTCTTCATTGGGTTCTCTAAGAGCTTTCTTCTCCTGTTCATATGGATATAAACTAGCATAGTGTCTCAAATTCACTAGCACTGATGGCCTGAGGAATGACATGCCATTCTTCCTTTCTTTCGAAACCCACGTGTACTTTTGTCTGGGAACAATCTCCTTAGAGTCATTCACTCAGACATTCCTGAGTAGCACACTAATCCTAATAGTCATTCAATACAATTAGTCAGAACATCTGATATTTGACTTATTCAGTCTGAACAGTTATGATTAGTTGATGGAAGCTTAGCTTGTCAAATGTGACTGAGCCACCTAAGATAAGGTCTCATCACAGTCAGATGCCCCTAGAGGAAGGTGGGTTACCAGGTATTATTTCAAAGTGTCAGAGATTTGCAAGGATTTCCAGACAGCAGGAGACCATGCAGACAGAATCCTAATGAATAGAAAATGGGAACAGTGGATGAAATGGAGAAAATAGTGTGTTGGGGGAAGGAGCAAGGAAAAGCAAGACTCAATAAAAGCATACCTTTAAAAAGCAGGTTATGTTTTCATCCTATAGTGATGCTAGTATACTTTGATACTAACAATGATACTACAGGGTTAGGATACTAAACTTCATGATCACCTAAAACTACTTTAAGTTTTAAATTCTCATATAAAACGTTTTATATCGTCTTCTCTTTCCACTTGTCTTTTTTTCGACTTACGTGTTTTCTAGAAAGTTTCCTTGCAACAGAAGTACCCCTTCCACCTGGCAGTGTTGGCACACGTCTTTAATTCCAGAACTTCGGAGTTAGAGATAGGTGGACTTAGTGAGTTTGAGGCCAGACTGGTCAACAAAGCCAGTTTTAGGACAGCCAGAGCTATTACACAGAAAAATCCTGCTTCGACAAACAAAACAAAAAAAAAGTACCTCCTCCTCTTCCTTCATCCCTTGAGTGAGTTATTAGAGCTGCAGAGACAATCAAAACTTGATAACACTCCATGACAAAATTCAAGAAAAATTCTGCTGTGTAATGAAAATTCCTAATGTTTATAAGATAACAGTTCAGGCAAACCTAATGGATTCCTCACAGTCGGGCTCACTTGCACGTGGACCTGCCTTCCCCCTGATTGTGATGATCTCTGTCTTTTAGAACACATCCAAACACCATGCTCCAAAATGTCTCAATTCCTCTACTTTCTCTTGAATACATTCAAAACTATTACTGCTCTGACATGCTTCGAACTTTTCTTCAAAAGATGGGTGTATATCATGAGATCAAGGGATGTTTTATATATGTTAGTTTTGGCTTCTCACAAGTCAATTTATGCATGTATGAAGATAAATAAACAGGGAGAAAATTCGACAATGACTAACAATTCTAAAGTATGTAAATTTCACGGTATTATTTAAAGCATGGATTTATACTAACATATAGTCACTTGTATATAATGCATAAAGGCCTCTCTTCAAGAGTGGCATATAACTGAAACCACACTTTTCAGAAAAAAGTTATTATAGCCATAAGTGTCACAGAGAACCAGCAAAGAAGAGTGAAAAGTAATGTTTCAGAAGAACATAGCAGTCAACTGTCTCTAACGACTACATTGTGGTTGCTCCTACAGATTTCAACATAATGTATCATTGGAGTGAAATAAAAAAATAATCGTTTTATTGTAGGAATAAGAGCCATGATACCAAAACAGAAAGAAACACACTCCACAAACTGAAGCTTTCAATGTCATGTCATGGGCACTACAAATACCAAAAGAAAGAATAAAAAAGAAATAGCAACTGGTAGTTTTAGCTGAACTTGGATGAAATGTTAGGCAAATATTCCAATTACTGCACTAATGTCAGAGTACTGGATACTGCAAAATAAAGAAAATATGAACAAAAACCATCAGCAAAGAAATTACTGAATGATCAAATCATTTCTATCAAGGCCTCAGAGTTCTGATGGATTGATGAAATGCTGATTTATCAAATAAAGGAAGAAAATGTATTCATCAATTCATTTTCAATATTCCTATAACACATGCATACCCTGACTTTTAATAAAGAGGAGGTGAATTTTATTATAATACATTAGTAAGTAATAAATGTTTAAGTTTTTGTAGATATTCCTATAGGGTAAGAAATGGGAACCGCTGATGCTAAAAGCCTTTCCACCATAGACAGAGACAGCCATCAGCTTTGAGTGCTATGACAGCAGCACAAGGTACTACAAAGGGAGATGGCTGGAATGGAATGTGATGATATCCCTAGAATATATGTGATCATGGGCTAGAAGTTATTTGTGAATGCAGAACTGGTAGAAGAAGACAGGCAAGCAAGTCTATATTCAATGCTGACTATATAAAAGAAACTCATCAAGGACTGTCCAATGCAGATGAAATCAAATGATTTTGACTGTATATATTCTAATCTTAAGGAAAGAAAAGCTCAGTAGCAGAATTTATCTCCATAGCAATTTTCAAAAATACTTTATAAGCATCAAAATAGCTCTTCTGTATGAAAAACAGTCTTTCATAATCGTAATTGATTTAGCTAAAAGAGATAGAAAATGAAAAACATTGGGAGCCATTTTTAAGCTCCCATATTTCCATTAGTGGTGCTCCAAATCTTTCAGGATACACTAACCCTGAAATGGACATTTGCAAAGGAACAAAACATTTAAAAAATTTTAATTATTATTAATTTAGTTATTTCTCTTGAGATTATGATTATATCATTTCCTCATTAATTTACTCCCTTCATAACCTCCTACATATCCTTTGTTGCTCTATTTCAAATTTGTGGTCTCTTTTCCTTCATCAATTGTTGTACAATACATATGTATTGTACACATGTACATGTTCCTAAGTAAATAAATAAAATCTGTTCAATATGCATAATGTCACTTATATGTGTGTTTCTTTTGATGATGGATGATCATTTCATGTGTTTTACATGGAGAAGGTTATTTCTCGTCTCTCGAAATTTCGTAGTAGCTTATAGACCTTTGAGGAAGGTTGAGGTCTCTTGGGTTTTCCTCATTTCTACATTAATATTTCATTGTACAATTAACCCATTTATGCTTTAAGGTAAAATACAAATTTACTTTCTTCAAATCTATTTTTAATATATAAAATATCTTAATGCAGTTCTTAAAATATTGACACATTTAAAACTTTGTTTCTTTTCTATATTTCCTTTCTTCAGTTTTTTTTAATTAAGCAATTAGTACAGAAGTAAAAATTGATAATTAATAAGTGATAAGAAGAGTACGTATTTTACAAGCATGTTCCCAGTAGGGATTATAGTACCCATAGAGGACCCAACAGAGCCTAATTTGAGTGATGTCTGCAGTGAGTGCTGCATGTGAACTGCGTTGAGAAGCTTATTTAACTTGACTTAAAAATGTTCTGCAACCTAAGAACTACTCAAACCAGTCAATTTTACTATGGCAAATAAACTTTGAAAAGTTTATATTAAAACAAATAAATATTCCATAACTTTTGTTAGTGTTTTATTCTGTCCATTACAATAGTTTTCAAAACTTAAGACCTGTATCAAGAGACCTTTTTTGTTGTAGAGATTGTACACATGTTTTAGGACATAAACCCAATTACATAGAATCCACATGACTAGCAGGACCAAACTGCCAATGGTTTTCACTCTGTTCTGGAAGGTGGAGATAAATGGATTTCTAGGGCTTGTAGTTGAACCATGTATCCAAGCAATGAACCCTATGCTCAGGGAAATAGCCTATCTTAAAAGTGGGACACAGAGTGATTGAGGAAGTCATTCATTATAGGCCTTCAGATGTATATATATACATACACAATTATATATCTAGGTACACACAGAATACATACATATACATACCTGAACATATATACATACACATGTTTGCACACATACACACCCGGAAACACACAGACACAAATACACACATACACACTCACAGAGAGACAAACACTAACTTACTCATCATGTTTATAAAATAAAATTCTCTGGGAGAAGCTGCTTAAGAAGGAAAGAGTGTTTTTTTTTTCTAGCTCACTTCTAGGCCTCTCGGGATTAGGAAGACTTGTGTTTTTGCTTGCATTCCAACTCACGGCTTACAAATATGTCATTCTCATCCCTTTTCCCCCAGAGACTTCTACTCAGCAGTTGTTTATATTTTTCTAAAGGACAAATGGCCCGTGTACCTATCTACCTCAGAGCACTATTTCAGTATTTGTTGTCTTGCCTTTCCTAAAAAGCATCTAAGGTCTTGAAGTAGGGTCTTCCACTTCTTTCTTTACTGATGTGAATTCATCAACAACTGCAAAAGTGCCAAGTATAGTGACAAGAGAACCCATATTAATAGAGTGGCATTAGTAGCAGACTATGTTGAGCTGTAAATGTGGGAATAGGAAAGTTATTTGTCATTGTCTGCAAGGTTTTCTTTGTTTAATCTTAATTTAGAGTAATTTTCTCTTTTCAGTGTGAGCATGGACTACATTTTGAGATAATACGTCTCTCTGAGTATATGTGTGTATATGTATATATGTATGTATATGTGTTTGTACGAGTGCAAGTACGAAGGGAGCAGAACATGATAGATGTTTGTGATAGTGACTATTGAAAACTTTAAAAAGTCTAAAATTGGAAAATGTAGCAGACAAACAATTCTCAAATCTAGGGAGAGTCACGAGACTCCACACACCCAAGAGACTTTTGGAAGACAATTAGATGAGAAGAGAATAAAACTTTCTACTGAACATTGTAGTCAGGTAGTTGTGATGTAAAGAATATTCATTTAGACAGATTAAGAATCAAGTAGAAAACTTGTGTTTGAGCATGGCAATATTATTCCCCTTGACTTTTATCAGGAGTTTATATCTCAAGTCCTGCATTCCTGAAAAATACATTCACTTTGGGAGAAGAGATGACAGTCTGGTCTTCAAAACTGTGACCTAAGTGTTTGAATATATCTCTTCTTCAACCATGATTGAGCATAGGACTACACTTTCAGTAGAAGGGGCAGAATATAAGTGACTGGAACATTATTTAAATATCATTTATAATGTGCTAATACAGTTGATACAGGAAAGGAAAAAAGTTGAGAACAGGGCTCAGGGGAAGTCAAATGTGGCAAGATTTGCACTCTGACAAATCTAGGTTTTGCAGTGGAAATGCTGACCACATGAAAGATGTGGTGGTTATGAGCAAACAAAAAGCTATAAACTGAGTAACAGTGCTCCATAGGCTAGAAAGCAAGAGGAGACATTCCACTAAACTCCCAGCTGCAGCAAACAGATATCTTAGAGGGAGGGACAGCACATCAGATAAAATCAGCAGGTTGGCCAACATTGCCTTTGAGCAAGGGAGGGCATTACAGAGGACCTGAGGACATCTCAAAGGAATCTGAAAGGAAAGGCATGTTGTTTATTCTGTTTGCCTAGTAGACGAGAGTCCATGGCTTTCTAAAATCATTGTGGACTAAAGCCAACATTATCAGGAGGAGGAGATAGATTGGTGGACATAAAAATGATACAGCTTGCCCTAGGGTTAGGCAGTTAGCTCTACATCAGAGAGTACTCTGTGTGCAGTTCTCTTATGTGGATAGGAACGTTGGACACAAGTGTGCAACAAGGACACAAACTACAAAGAAGGGTGTGAAGTTTTTGAACTTATATGTTTGAGTAAAGGGGAGTTTGTAGGGAGGAGATTACTTATGCAGACCAGGACCCTTCCCTAAAACACTTGACAGATGGACAGCTCCATGGCCTAGGGTCAAGCAAGAGACTCTCAAAAGGTGGAAGACATCTGGATGGGCAAGATGTTTTGCAGGTCTGAATATTCATTGCTCCACTTTGGCCATTAGCCAGATAGCATCTCTTTCTAATCATATGTCAGAGTTCCAGGTGGAGCTTCCCAAAGAGTTCATGGAGCTGTATGTTTTATGATTGGCAAAAGACTTGTCTCTAGAGGAGATCCCAGGTGTTCAAAGGGATGTCCCCAGCTAGGTACTTGAGCAGCAGAGGAGAGAGTGCCTGAACTGACATTGTCCCATAGTTACATTGTTGAATATCTTGATCGTCACCATAGAAATTTCGCATGATGGAGATAGAACCAGAAAAACACATTCACATCAGAGCAAGTGATTGAGCTACCAAGGTCCCATGGAAGAACAGAAGGAGGGAGAAGAGGAGCAAGGAAGTGAGGACCGTGAGTGACTGGCCCACCAACTGAGACAGTGTGCTTGATCTATTGGGAGCTCATCAAATCCAGCTGGACCAAGACTGAAGGAGCATATGACCAAACTGGACTCTCTGAATGTGGCTGACAATGGGGACTGACTGAGAAGCCAATGATAATGGCACAGGGACCTATCTCTTCTGCATGTATTAGCCTTTTGGGAACCTATTCTATATGGATGCACACCTTCTTAGACCGAGATTGAGGGGGGAGGGCCTTGGGCTTCCCACAGGGCAGGGTATCCTGCTCCATCTTAAGGAAGCAGGGGGAGGGCGGTGGGGTAGTGGGGGAGCAGGAGGGCCTGGGACAAGGGGAGTAAATTTTTCTTTTAACAATAAAAAAAATAGACTTTAGGATTGAAAAAGAAGTAATGACGCCATCCATGCTACTCTATAAAACCATGTACTTTGAAAGAAACAACTGATATATGCTTGAGGATTTTGACTGTATAGCACCAATGTCAAGATGTGATTAGTGCTCATGTAGATGCAGATTCAGGAAGTGAATATATGTTTTCTTGAAACAGATAACAGTAGGTTTATGGAAATGAAAGTCTGCAAAATTTTCACTGCATAAATCCAAACTCTACACACTTTACACATTTCAGAGAGAATCTGAAAGAATATTAAAGATAACTGTTAACTATGAGAGTGTGCATACATGAAAAGAAAAGGATTCCTGAGAACCATTTGATTATTGAATTAAATCCCTGAGATCAGGGTGAGTTACTGTTCCAAGAGGTATTGGACAGTCTGGTTTCCAAGGTCCCTCACACCATTCCTACAGCTGTATCTCATTTTGAACATGCACTGGAACTAACTGATTGGCCTAACTTTTAAGGCAGCAAACAACCTGTTTTAAGAATATGAAAAATTTGATTGACAATATGCTAGAAGATCCTTGTTTGTCAATTGGCTGCCAGAGTCTGGAAGCTGCTATGGAGTTGTCTTTTGGAGAATTGTCACCAGTAATACTATGACTCAAGTACTAATGCTAGCAGCAAACATACAAAACTATACTCACTGCACAAATATTTTTTGGTGCAATGAACAAACCAAATATGATTAAGGTCAATGCTAAGGAAATAAAACAAATTTTTGTATTTGAAAACAATGCACAACCATTTACTTGAGAAGAGGACTCTCAAGAGGAGTTGAAGATGGTTGTCTGTTAAAAATATTTGATGTCTTTCAAAGTGACTTCTAAACATCTAATTTAGTCATGTAGATTACTATGTCAGTTTAGTTCGAAGAGAAACACTCTTCACAGTAGTCAGAGATAATTAGCAGAGATGCATAATAACACTACTGATACTTTACTAATGTTATGGCATGATGGTCAAGTATTACATAAAGATTCCTTCTTTGTCCATAAACATTATAAAAGAGATGATAGAAAGAATGTAACTATCTAAGGAGGGAGGCGTAATTTTGAACAACAGTTTCCTCCTGGTCTGACAGGACCGTCTGTCATCAGGCAGCCGAGATGGCTTCAGAGATATCAAAAACAATTTGGACAAGAATCAACACGTAGAAAAGAAGTGAAAAAAAATCCAGAGTCAGATAAATATGTGGTAATAAAACTGCTAGCATTCCCTGAAGATAGACAGATGTAGTTCACTAATGAAGGATTCTCCATGTGACTTCTTGTTGTCCAGTGACTGTGCATGCCCTTAGGGCTATCAGCTAGGATATATAGGAGGAGAAAGCTAGCTGAATGTGTTACTCCAGTGAGCTAGTTTTCCAGAGACAGCACTCATCCTCTTTGGGAACTTCTCAGAGATGGAACTGCCATGGAGTCCACTTCACATCTGTAAGTAAACTCGTCCCTAAGTATCTCTAAGTAAAATATTCAGTTCAGTGGTTCACTGAGTTTGCTTTTTTGGATATCTTTCATTGAAATCTTTGATGTTATATCTGGTATGAAGAGATATTTGTTCATAGGTTTCCAGGGGACTCAGCATAGACTTTCTAAGATCCTTTAAAATTATTTTACTTGAAAGCAACTGTACAGGGGAAAAAGAGGCAATCGGATCAGTAGTTATCAACATCTTTTACCTTGAGACATGTTACAAATGTTCAGGGATAATCTGTGTTATTTCTATCGAAGTGACAGAAGGGCAGTGTTACTAGTATCCAATGAGTAGATATAATGGTGAACGTTAAACAGCTTATAATACACAGGACGTTTTCCAGAAAAAAAATACTACAGTTCAAAAGGACAATGTTTCATAGTTAGAAAAATTAGAAATTATCAACATTGTAAAGTCAGTGTATCCAATTCATCTTTTTTTTTTCAAATTTTACACTTCCTCCCACTCCCCCTCTACCCTTCCTCCCTCCCCCTCCAGGGTACCCTGCCCTGTGTTAAGTCCTAGGCCCTCCCCCCTCCATCCTGGGCCTAGGAAGGTGTCCATCCATATAGACTAGGTTCCCAAAAGCCAATACATGCAGAAGAGATAGGTCCCAGTGACATTATCGATGGCTTCTCCGTCTGCCTCCATTGGCAGCCACATTTAGAGAGTCCTGTTTGATCATATGCTCGTCCAGTCCCTGTCCCGTTGGATCTGGTGAGCTCCCATTAGATCAGGCACACTGTCTCAGTGGGTGAACCAGCACCTCCCGGTCCTGACTTTCTTGCTCATCTCCACCCGTCTGCTCTTCAACTGGACCTTGGGATCCATTGCTCCGATGTGAATGTGGGTCTCTGTCTCTATCTCCATCCATCATGCGAAATTTCTGTGATGATGATCAAGATATTCATCAATGTGACTATGGGACAAGGATAGTTCAGGCACCCTCTCTTCTGCTGCCCAAGTACCTAGCTGGGAACATCCCCGTGGACACCTGGGATCCCCTCTAGAGCGAAGTATCATGCCAATCCTAAAATGACTCCCTTAATGTAGATATCTTATTCCCTTCTCCAATATCCACCCTTCCTCCATCTCCACCCTCCCTCCCCCCTAAGCTCTCCCCAGTCTTTCCCTTCTCCCTTCTCCTTCCCCCTCTCCCCTTCCCCCACGTCCTCTAACCCACTCCTATCCCCACTCCCGTGCTTCCAACTTTTGCTCAGCGATCTTGATTGCTTCCAATTCCAGGAGAATCTATATATACTTTGTCTTTGGGTTCATCTTGCAATTTGGCTTCTCTAGGCTTGTGAGCTATGAGCTTAATGTCCTTTGTTTATGGCTAAAGTCCACTAATGAGTGAGTACATACCATACTCATCTTTTTGGGTTTGGGTTATCTCACTAAGGATAGTGTTTTCTATTTCCATCCATTTGCATGCAGAATTCAAGATGCCATTTTTTTAACCACTGAGTAGTAAGTATTATAATGTGTATATATTCCATACTTTCTTGATCCATTCTTTCATTGACGGACACCTAGGTTGTTTCCAGGTTCTGGCTATTACAAATAATGCTGCTATGAACACAGTTGCACAAATGCTTTTGTAGTATCTTATCTCAAGGCATAAGACACAGAATTTGGATCCAGTGTATTATTTTAAGTGTTTTCACATTGGAATAAATCTAAAGAATTTTTAAGTTCAGGAACCTGAAGTGGACAAATGGCAGATTGTGACTTGTACTCTTTTTCAGTTTAGCACCATTCAAGTAACATCTTAAAAGGAAGAGCAAAGAGTGCTGACCATGTGCCATATTTTGTAGGTGATATTTTGTAGAAAAATGGAGATATCTTTTGAAATAAAATAGGAAGATATCTTTACCTTTTTGAGAATTCCACAGATGATGAATATTGCATTATTTTATTCTTCTAACACTTCAAAAACATTTTCCTATGATTCCTCTAAAGTTTAGGGCTATTTTTTAAATCATTATGTTTGCATTTATGCATACATATAAAGGTACAAACAACCTGTTGAATCAATTTAGTGTCACTCAGTTTTCTATGAATTTAGAGTAGATTACTTGATATTATATCAGCAAAGGACATTTTCTTTCAGTAAGCATTATGGGCCTCTAGTTTTATATTGATTCTTCTTCCTCTACTTACGTTCCTTGAGCCTTAAGTTTTGACGATATATTATACTGCTTAATGAGTGGAACTTTTTAGATTGAAGTCAATCCTGATCATTGCCAAAACTTTTGAACTTTTGAGTGTTTTTAGAGAGCAAAGACTAGTGCAAATCATCTTCTAGAGCTTCTCTTATAATGTCCCAATGACAAAGTTTATCTTTACAAAGATTGACAATGAGCTCTGAGAAAATTGAGTCTCAGAACTGGGACTGTGTTCTCTTCCAGGAAGATGCATGGTGTGAATCAATGGGTAATCTTTCTTTGATCAAAAGAAGAGCAAAATCCTGATTGTTGGTGTCCTGATTTCACCATTAGCCAATAATAAGCCATTAAGAAAATCATTTAGTCATGTAAACCTTCTCCTTCATAAATATATTTCACATTACAATCCTGACAATCTAATCTGTTTGCTCAGAAAATTGTTATGAAGATTAACTTTAAAGAAAATAATCTGAAGAATTTGATGAATTTGTATTCTGTCGAAGTTTTACCATAAATTAGCAATTCCATGCTAACATCACTTTTAGGACAGCATTATCTTCATCTTCTGCATTAATAGTCATCATGTGTTATGATTTAACATGTAGAGAAAGCAAACAGATAAACTGTGCTGTCCTTGTCTTGTCAGTTTCCAAAATGCTGACATAAAACATAAAGTTTAAAAGTTACAAATTCTTCAAGAGTTTGGTAACTGAAAATGAACATAAACCCCAAAGGCAATAAACCATCTAAAGGGAAGGACTTAAAAATACTAGTTGAGAGTGAAATTCAGTTCCAGACATATGTAAAATCCAGAATCACTTCTGAAACAATATAAAATAATGGGAAGCCACCTCTTTCTCAAACTATTATACAAGAAAATATAATTAATTGCTAAAGTACTTACAGCGATTTATCTGTCATTCCAGATATTCAATATCAAGTCTTGCAGTAGAGAAATTTTTGCCCAGATAAACCTTTTCTGAAGTGGTTGAAGGTCGAATCATCCCTATGTGACTCTTGTTTCTATGTAGCAGGGACACTCGTACTGCTGCTGGTGTCGAACCTACTCCTATGGGAGAAAGCTGCATCAGTTCCTGAGTGTCACACAGAAGTAGGGGGCTGCAGGGAGCCCCTTGTGGAAACCTTTAACAATGCCATCAAACGAATAGAAACCATACAGAATCTGGCTGACCAAATGCATACAGAGTTGGTAAGTGCCTTAACCTTCATGCTAATGTCTGAACTGCACTAGGAACTGAGACACTGTCATGACGCAAATATTAGAAAATAAGTTTCTAAAGGAAATGTTTTAGTAAAGGAAGCACCAACTACTGAAACATGGACAGGGTCAAAGAGATAGTTTGAAGAAATTTCAATGAATGTAATGACATTTTTTATATGCCCTCTGATTTTATTTCTCTTAAAAAAATAAAAATATATGGTAGAAACCCTTAATACATGGTTGGGGTAAGATACTCGTTTTCTTATATTTCATTCAGGATCACAAATTTGCACTGTTCATCTTCATTTAGCACTGTAGAAAATATACATTGCAGTAAAATGTGTATTTGGAACAGAGATAACCTAATGCATGACAGAGATAACCTAATGCATGTGAAAAGACAAGAAAGAGAGAAAGGAAGGAAGGGAGGGAGGGAGGGAGGGAGGGAGGGAGGGAGAGAGAGAGGGAGAGAGAGAAGGAGAGAGAAAGGAAGGAGAAGCCCCTAAATAGAGGGAGGGAGGGATAAAGATTTTCATTGCTAGGCTTTGTTCAATATCAGAGCAAAATTAAAAGTGGGTCGGTTTTTTTCTTGCCAATTGCTACAAGTCATTCATTTTT
>JAQHUG010000008.1:4212927-4228538 GCA_028555095.1 Dicrostonyx torquatus
GACAGAGATAACCTAATGCATGTGAAAAGACAAGAGAGAAAGAGAGAGAGACAGAGAGAGAGAGAGAGAGAGAGAGAGAGAGAGAGAGAGAGAGAGAGAGAGAGAGAGAGAGAGAGACTTTCAAGAAGCCCCTAAATACTAGAATTGTGGATTAAAGATTTTCATTGCTAGGCTTTGTTCAATATCAGAGCAAAATTAAAAGTGGGTCGGTTTTTTTCTTGCCAATTGCTACAAGTCATTCATTTTTCAAGGTCAGAAAACACAAAGAGAAAATAGGCAAACCTTCAGCATGATGGACATCAAGAGAATGTATCTGTTTACAATAAACATGTACTCATGTTGGTTATTTTTTCCCTTAACATGACTCAGTTCCACAGTGAATTCTCTTCCAGTTCATTTAAAGCTCTGGTAAGTACATTACTTCTTTCCAGCTACTTCCCCAAAGGAGACCATGTCAATGATCTCAAGTTAGGCAAGAAAGCCTTACATTGAATTTTTAATTCCAGTTCTGAAGTGACAGCTTTTCTACATCCTAGCCTTCATAATAGTCTATTAACCTTTCTTGAATTAGTTCATCTTTAGAAAAAATAAGATATAAATTTATATATAAATAAATTTAGTATTTCATTAATAATACACTGAATAATAAAACACATGAATATTAATTAATAGTTTTGTATACTTGATTCTTTATTGCTTAGAATTTCCTACAAAATACTCTATCTTTCATGGGTAATTTTGTTTCAATGAACACAATTTTAGTCTAAAAGTAATACAAAATTTTTATTACACAACTATATGCATTCAATGTTAATTGAATAAATTTGAAATTCTGATGTCTGGGTAAAGAAATTTCAATATTTACTGACAGAAAATAGGAATATTAATAAATATGTGTTATGGTTTGCTGCTGAAATACTAGAGAAAGACAATAATTTAAACACATAGTTCTTGATAATTTGTTCCTTTTTATGTTTGCCTTCCAAATAGTAACTTTTAGGAAGAGTAGGAAGACAAGCGAATAAAAGAGGAGTTAAATGGTTTAAAAGTTAGTAGATTGCCAAATTAAGCTGTAGATCCGAAAGACACAGAAGTAAGTGATGGGCACTTTCTTAATTCTTTCATTTTTGTTTCTATGAAGGAATTACTGTTAAAAGCTTACATATCCATCAAAATGCATAAATTATTCTTGTTATGAAGTCATTTCTATAATTTCTGAACTCTAACTGAATTTGTTTTAACTGCAGGTTGAACTAATGATGAGGAGAAATCAAGCTGTTCTCAAGGCCAGAACACAGTGCCATGCTAATGTCATAATACCTCCAGATCAGGGAACTGAAAACCTAAATATCAAGGTGCGTCTCCATCTTGGGATTTTCAATAAACATCAGAAGCGATACAGTGGGTTTTTGGTGCTACAGTTGCTTCAGCCATTATGATAGATGCTGTAATCATGAATGCAGAAAACAATGGAGTTACAGTATGTTAAAAATTACATTATATTATCATTAAATTATAAATAAAATCAAATAACTAATAACAGTGTAGAAGATTCTTAAATAGTCCATTTAGAGGATGGCATTTTAGCAATGTCTTGCCACTGAAATTTCACTCACTATTTTTTAGGACACTTTGAGCTAAACTGGCTATTTATGTTTATGAACTCACTTCTACTTAACTGATGAAAATGTAGCTATCTTTATTATATATTGCTGACGGGTTCCTCATGGCGACATTCTACATTACTGAAAACTACACCTTCTCTATTTTCAAACCTGTCTTGGTTCTAATACTATTTTTACCTATCTCATCCCTCTACGATTCTCTCTGCCTTAACTGAACGCCAGATGAGCAGAATAGTCCTGTGAATACAATTATATGTTTCTTAGGATTCAATAAAGTTCTAATTCATAATGAGAATGTTCACATATTACAACAGTTTTATTTTATGATAAAAATCATCTTCTTCTCTCCCTGCAGTAGCAAATCTGAATATTATGTAAATTTAATATCATATGAAAACAATGAGGAAAAACAGGACAGGGATATAAAGGAAATGCTTTTTAAAAGTGACAGTATTGCTAAACAAATTGGAAAGCACTCTCTTAGCATTTCTGTATTTGAAAGTTGCCAAAAATTAACAGAAAGTGATATTAAATGTAAAAAAGGAAAGGAAGGAAGGTTTTGAAAAATTGTATTTATACTTCTATGAAAATTAAGAATTCAAGTACACTTCATCCAACCACAGATCACAATCTTAGCCACATAACATCATGGTCGCATGTATTGCCATCACTGTTTGTTTGCCTGCTCCTTTTCCTAATGCACTTTACATCTTCCAATTGGAAGTAATAGGCTCTACTCTACTGGCATTTTCATGACCATGGGCGCTACTGGCAAACATCAATACAGAAGTAGTTTAAATCAGATATGAACATTAAATACTGTAGGGTCAAATTTCTGTTGTGGTTCCATTGATTCTGCTATTAAACCCAATGTTCTTTGTATCTACACAGTTCTTAACCTGGACATACCAAAAATATTCCACTCTCTCAGAGGCAAGGGGACAGACAGCACATACTAAGTACCATGCTGTTTACCCTATCCTTGTTCTGTTGTCTTAAATTCACCTAGAAATCATAAATGAGTACATTAATGAATGAATGATTTATTGATGTGTACTAATCCCTGAGTGAAAATTGTTTGAGTCACTTTTCTCTGGCTGGTGGCATCTATCTTTCCTGAATCAAATTTTATTGACCTTTATTTAGTCACAGCAGGACCTGGCTTACCAATTGATAAGCAAAATAACCAAATAATAAAGATGTCAAAAGAAGTCAGCTGTTAGAATTTCATAGGGAAAACAAACATGATGACACAACTTCTGAAAAAGCCTATTTATAAGTATCATAATTTGTTTTATTTTGCAGACAGTAGACTAATTGTTTAAATTTTACATTGCCACACTATGTAACATTTATACAAAATGTGAGATACACAAATAGTCAAAACATCTGAGTTCAGTTTCTTTCCATAAGCTTTACAAGCAACTCACTTGCCGTATTGAAATTATTTTAATTCAATGATTCTATTGTGTTTTCTTAGACCAAAAAATATTTGAAATTAATGATCAATTATGTGGGTGCCTGGCAGAGGCCTCTATACCATCTAATGACTGAATTGAGTACCATGCAAAATGTCCCAGAAAGTATAATTTCAAAAGCCAATGCTATTGAAGATAACAACAGAGAACTCCTGGATGACCTTAGGTGGATACTCACCAAGGTAAGCAATTTTCTGTTAGTTATTCTCATTCAAAAAAGAGGTAGTTTGCATAAATTTTTAAAATATTCTGAAATAGCCTACTTTGCCAGGGTGAAACGTAGATATCTCATCTTGTGTTTAGTCTTCTCCTAAGACATTTTTTTCTCAATATGTAGGTTGAACCCTTTCGGGGTCCAATGACATCTTCACAGGGGTCACTTAAGACCATTGGGAAATGTGGACAGTTATATTATGATTCATAACAATAGCAAAATTACAGCTTGACCTAGCAACAAAAATAATTTTTTGGTTCGGAATCACCATAACATAACATACGTTAGGAAGGAGCTCATCTCTTCTCACAGCCACAGTCATCCCTTGGCTCTGCATATTAAATCACCATCTGATCTTCATGACATGTGAAGTTTATATACACAAAACTGCATGTTGTAGATTTAGTTGAATTTAGCATAAAAAATTACTGGTGCATAACAGCTTCTATGAAATACAGAGAATTCATAAAAGTTTCCTGAATGAGAAACTGATTACCACCCCATCCACTGTCCCAAAGTCAAAAACAAACTACCTACCTTTCCTCTGTTTGTTTCTGAAGGGGAATTTCTTCATCAGTAATCAATTACGTGTTAGGGCAAATGCACATGAATGAGTCTTGATCATAATTTTTAAAAGGCTAACTGCTTAAGTGTCTCCTGGCCAAGATAAATGAAAATCCATACCTTCGATGGAAGCATCATTTCTGTATGTATTTCTGTAGTGATTGAGCATATAAAAAGCAAGGATAAAAATGTTACTAATATAATCAACAAGAAACTGACTATCATTTTGATTTTTAGGCATTTCCTACAGCAAAGATGAAGGAAAAATTTCCTGTCTGGGAATATCTTCCAGCCTTAAAATCAGATGAAAAAGTGAATAAATTTTTGGCAATATTTAACATTTCCTACTGTCTACGAACAGATATATTCTACAACATAATTCATCTGAAAACATTGAAGTGTCGAATAACTGGGAAAGATTGCTAAGTGCTCATCTACCCTGTCTGCTTTGAAGATGGTCTATAACAGTCCATTGCCAAGAAGTTTCTTTTAATGTTATATATCTTGTGAAAACATGTCTACGTATAATTGGCCACTTTTTGAAAAATAAAAACATTCTCAATCTCAAATCTAAAAAGTCTATTTGTCTTTTGTGCATTGAATAAAATATCTATCGTTAAAGTTAGGTTGCCCCAATCAAATTCATCACAAATAATAGATGTTAAGTATGCAAAAAAAATTCCATGACTTACTTCACAGGAAATGTAATGAAGCTCAAGTTACTCAAGCAAAGTGTAGAACTCTCAATTAAATAATCCATGTACCATAATAAGAAATGTAAATTTTATAATGTTTCATGAAATTGAGACTGTTCTTAGGAAATAATGTTCACTGTGAGAGCACAGCCAAAAAAATACAATTGCTGTGTAATTCCACAGTCTAAAGACGATTTGGGAGGAAGGGGGGCCAAGAGTGGATACAATAAGGATATAACAAATTCATGAATAAAATTTCCAATCAATTTTAAAAATTAAAAATTGCTCTAGACTGTAGATGTCAATTGCTCAAGATCTCTTCACTGTGTTTCACTGTAAATTTGTTTCTCCATTACATGATCATAGGTGTGGTCTGCAGGTTTTTATCTCTCTTTGTCAAACACACGCCCTTTTTGCTCTATGTTCGTTTTATTTGAACTAGATATACTCTTCATATAATCAGTGTCTTACAATCATAGTCATTTTGAGATGTTGATACCCTAGGAATATCTGCATAGAACTCTGATGAAGCAATAAATCGCCTCTCCTCCTGCTCAAGATAGGGAACTTTTCACTTTTTATTATCAACAACTGTTTATTATTCTGTTTCAATTATACCCTAAATGTTGTGACAAGCTGAGCTTTGATATTTTTGACTCTAAGAACTTTTAAAATTTCCAATCTGATTGGTTCAGTACATGGTGAACAGTAAATAATTCAACCTCCATGTACTTGTGTAGATTATGCAGTTTTCTTGATGTTAATTTCTTATTTATTGTACTATAATCTGATGAGATACAGAAGTTATTGTGATTCTTTTGCATCTGGTAAAGACATGATATTGATGTTGAGAATGTTCAATGTAGAATTAAGTTTATTATTCTAATAGTATCCTTTCATTTTTTTCTGTAGTCTTTCCTTTGTTCTTTTCCTGACCCATGAACTCTTTTTATTTTAATGAATTTTTTAAATTTTTTGTCTATCTTTTAAATTTTTTATTTAATAAAATTTATTCATTTATTTTACACCTTGACCATAGTGTCCTTTCCCTTCTCTCTTCTCATTCCCTCTGCCAGCCTACCTTCTGCCCCCACCCAATTCATTCCTCTTCTGTTTCTGTTCTAGTCTTATGTTCCAAAGTCTTTTGGATTTATTCTTTCACAAGATAATGGTCTATGAATGACCTGGAGTTTCCCATATCCTCCGCTTCTTTGCTTCTTTGCCTTTTGAATTATCTAAAGTCACTGTATTTTAAGAGTGGCATGATGATAGGTGCTTATGTTCCTGGGTTCTTTCTTTTTCTACTAATCCACAATCACCCAACCTGACAAGCTAAAATACAACTTTGTTTTTATATTTATATCTAGACATAGATTTTTCTTGGTCTAGGCTGAGCTACTTTCCAATTTTGTCACGGAAGAAATGCACACTTTCAAAATTCATGTGGTTGCTGCTCTAGAATATTATGATTACTTTCACCATGTTTTTCCTTTGTCATCATATAGTAATGAATACAGCATAAAATAATAAGTGATGCCAAATAGTGCTTAAAATAGTGCCAGTTACTTATTGATTTCTTATAGTGCTATATATTCACTAATATTGTAGTTTCTTTTGTTGAATATCTGGGACATACATGCATTATAGCCTAGATTGCACATTGATACATATTTAGTGTTTCTCATATATCTAACAGTATTCTTTCAGGCTATCAAACTCACTTCTCATGGTCAACTCAATCTAACCTGGGTACAAAAATGAATGAAAATGTATCAAACCATATAGAACAAATGGAGGCAGTTTTCTCACATAGTGAAGGGAGAAAGGGCAGAAAATAGAGGGACCACCATATCTGGTTCAGCTCTTCTATACATAGAAACACTGATTACTGAGTTGTTCAGGCATGTGTTTGGGAAATTACTCGTGCACACATAAGAGAGGTTCTTACTACTTTCAAGAAATATATTTCGAGCCATAATCAGAAATAAGTTTTGGCTGGTGCATCATAAGTCACAAATGGCATAGTTTTTTTTTTCTGTCTTCTAATCTCTAAATCTCAAAAATTGCAAAGGAATGCAAATCCGGGAGGAGAGGGAAGAGACATTGTAGGACCTGTTCATCTCTGCCTTCCCTGCTTTCTTCTTCAACCACTTGAGGATGAGAGCAAAGTACTAAAGAACATTAATGTAAATAAAAATGGATATAAGCCTTGGAAAAACTTGTTATACTCAGCATGAATTGAACATCTGGAATTAGTCTAAGATGATGCTCCAGAGACAAGAATTCAGAGGAACGTGGTTGAAGACAGTTGGAGAGAGTTTCAGAGTCATTTCACACTTGTGGTCTAACACACTTCAAATTATTGCAGATTTTCACAGTATTTAGAGATAATGCGAGTGCATGCTGCCTGTTCTGTCAATCTGTATTCTGGAAACAAATCTGATAGTGACTGCTTGGCATTTAAAACATAACTGCCAAATTCAATGCATTTTGATGGATTTTAGATACTGTAAAACAGTAACATTATTTTTGCTGATTCTAACAATTTTACATGTATTAATATTCTGGAAACATGAGAAACTTGTATAATGTGTTTGTTGGGTTCCTAACTTCTGTCATTTGTCAAATATTTTGATTTTGCATAAAATCAACAAAAGAAATTTGGACCAATAGACTAAGAATTTAGAAATTCCAACAGTTTTTATTTTTAAAAAAGAGAGGGAAAAACTGGACATTTGTAGTATTGTCTTATCTAGGGGCATCTCAGAAACAGATGGTATAAATTTGATGTTAGCATTTGTCTTGGATAATTTGGTGCTTGAGGACCTCGAGATAAGTGTTTACTCTGCGGGAATCTTTGAGTAGGCAGCGGATCAGGTTATAAAAAGCAAAACAGCGAACATCTTCATTGCTTGATTTCAAGGATGGCAGCCCAGACCAGACAAGGTAGATCTCATCATTTCTTTCTCCAATCTAAATATGATCACCAAAAATATAGTCAGCCAAGTATTAATTGTATTTTAGTATTTTAGATGCTTATTCTTTCTAAATATAGATTTATGAAAGTACTTGTAATGTAAAAATTATAAAATAAATATGTATTTTCATAGATATACTTTATCGAATCCCTAATGAATACATTTTCTGGCACATGTGAAAAAGCTAGTAAAATGTTTATTTTTACAGGAGTTGATCGATGAACAACCAGCAAGGGACTACTTCAGTTTTTACATGAGTGACATAGGGGCAATGGAGGAACTGATTTCATTTTTATGATTGAACAAACGTTGTGTGTCCTTACCATAGACTCAGTCTTGTTCTTCTACTTTAAGGAATTTGACATTAAACCAATTTCCCTTCTGTTTTTAACCAAACCAGTTGTCCAAATACTGTGTGTACAATAAAGCCTAGAACAAATGAGGATTGCTTTGGCTAGTTCAAGAGGCAAATATTCAGAGGATTATTGTGCTAGACCTACTGAGGTAGTTATGTATTTGTCTTTATATGCAGGAAAGATACTATGGAGTGAGCAAATTCTGGCCTCTTCTGATACCCCTGGAAAGGGACTCTGAGTAAAGTATTTTTGAGAGGTGTGCACATGTTGCTAGTATCCCTTTTGATAAAAAAGCTATAACAGATATGAATGCCTACATTTTCTGTTTTCAATATTTTACTTTCTTATTTTTGAGATAATATAATTGCATTATTTCTCCATTCCCCTTCTTACTTAAACCCCCCCCATATAATTTTTCTTGGTATTTTTAAAATTCATGGCCTTTTATTGATTTTTACATGCACATATTTGTATTTACCTATATATTCCTATATATAAAGCCTAATTATCCTGTGCAATATTACTCATCTGTATATTTTAAGTGATGACCATTTGGTATTGGAAAAACAACTGATAAACTTTTACTTGGAGAATCCTGTTTCTTCTATTCTCAACATTACTTAGTTGCTTGTAGTTGTTTGGTTTCTTTGTGTAAGACTGAGGCCTCATGGACCCTTCTCTGAAGCTCTGACCACGTTTGTATGTTTATTGGAATTGCCATTGTTCATCTCATGTTTAGGAAACCATGTTGCTGAGACTCTATGAGTGACATTTATGACATTACTAGGAGATACATTTTTATGCACACTCCCTGATTCTATGGTTCAGAATTTTTTCTTCCCCGTCTTCTTCAATGTTCTCTGAACCTTACATGTGGGAATATTTTGTAGATTTATCCATTGGAACTGGACTTCACAACTCTTCATTTTGACTGGTTACAATTTTCTGTAATAGTCTGTATGAATTACATTGCTTTTCAATGTTTGTGCAAAGTAAAACATTTAAAAATACATTAGTCATTACAAAGAACTCCTCATTTAAGCATGAAGAAAGCTAGTCAGCAGGCTGCTCACCTCACTGAGTATTGTTTTAACTCCCACCATGAGTTGTCCAACCCTTGCCTGAATTGCTCTGGCTTCGGTGAGGATAGCATTAGGGTCTCCTGGCATGGCAGACATTTCTTTCACAAGATGATGCAGAGGGTTGGTCCAGGAATACAGTAGATTGTATAACAATTTCAGTAGAACTTCTGGCTAAATAACCATAATTTAACAATTACATTATAATAAAGTAAACTGAAATAGATTAGATAAGGGCAGCTTTGTTCTAAAAAACCAAAACATTTCTGTAGCTGTTCATATTATTTTATGTAGGATATTTTGTATATGTGAAAAATGACATTGATATTATTATGAAATGTTGTTGAAGATTAAGCCCAAAACTGTCAATAGAGTGCTCTATGAAGTTTCTAGCAAAATAATCACTCTCAATAAATAATTTCTCTTGCTCAAACTTCCACTGTGAATTTTTTACTCTTTTTTATTTATAGTATAATTATTTAAATGAGAATTGTAGACCTATATTTGCCATTAAGCAAAACTTGAAGGATGAACTGTATCATATAGATGTGTAGGGATATATGATAATGTTCTACTCAATCCTGAGATGTGTTCTGGCAGGGAATCATATATGGGAGATGATAACCATCATAAATTAGAGCTGATAATGATATGTAGACATGCCATTATACTTAAAGGATTATTTTATTCCTAGAAATATTGTACAGTGTTCGTTAGACTCTTATTCTCAGCTGGTTTTCAGTTACAAAATAAAAGTAGAACAATCAGTTAGGAAATAACACTTAGTGAAAGAACTTAACAGTAAAAATGAACAGGAAAGTATGTACTGTGCTGTCAAATTTGGCTTCATCAGTAACCATGAGAAATAAAACTGCATTTGTATCGCATATATTTACATTAATGAATATTCAACCAAGAATGTTAATGTCAATTGAAATAGTTCTGCATGTAATGAATACAAATCCAGAGGTTTACGGTGGT
This sequence comes from Dicrostonyx torquatus, assembly GCA_028555095.1. Taxonomy (NCBI): domain Eukaryota; kingdom Metazoa; phylum Chordata; class Mammalia; order Rodentia; family Cricetidae; genus Dicrostonyx; species Dicrostonyx torquatus. Next base: position 4,222,898 of record JAQHUG010000008.1, read on the forward strand.
AAAGGATCTTCTCTATGTAAAATTATGGATACTCTAAAACACAGCTTAGCGTATTTCCCTTGTAATTTACTAACCATACAGTATGGCTTCATTATTTCTCATATGGTAACAAATACAGAGCCTTTGGTCACATCCACTATATGTAGAAATGCTATGTTGTTTCAGTTGTTCTGGCAAAGACATACAAAAAAAAACCACTTACTTTGCTTTCTAGAACTTGGTTCTTGTTTTCTGGGGTATCAAGAAAATCAGAGGGGCAGCTGTCAGGGATCCTGTCATTGTACCTCTTGCCCATGGCATACTGTTTATCCTGGAAAGGATGAAATATTAAATAAATTAGAGATTGGAAATTATATGAAGGAGCCAACGATCCAAATTCTGATGCATTTGATAGATATCTAATTTAAGCTCAACAGAAGAGAACTGATGCCTAGTAATGTAAACCTAGCCAACTATTTATAGATGGAGATGTCATAGAACCTATTACTGTCAGTTCTTAATCCAACATATTCTGGAACTGTATTCTAATTAAATATCTTTATTTTCACAGATATGATTAATCTCATCGGTCACCAAAGAAGGTTGTTATTGAATTGGATGAAGACCATTACAGAGACACATAACTGATTAAAATGCAGAGAATGAGTGACTTTGAGGCTCCCAATCCTTAAACCTAGACTCAGAGAAACTCTCAAAGGGGCAGAGTCCCGGGAAACATGCTTCCTTTAGGTATTACAGGTAAAGTGAACCCAGAATGCTCAACAATGTGACTGACTGAACAAGATCAACAAAATAATCATACTGAATGGCTTGTTAATGTGTACAGGGGAAATTCCACACAGTTCAGTCCTTAGATGAAAACCTACAGGGGATCCATGGCTGCTGAGAGAGGGAAAATCAGGGGCTTCCTGTGATGAATACCCACATCAGATGTCTATTCTAAGTAGTTAGCCATAGATAAATGCACATATAGGCAAAGGAAAATGTGAACATACATACATATATATTTACATACATACAAATATAGTTATATTTGGTATATATGTATTTATATGTGTACATAGGACAGCAATAATAATAAACCATGAATTTGTTATAGGAGGACACTGAAAGATTTGACGAGGAGAAAGAATAATAGTACTCTCACACATGCAGCATTCATGTATGAAATTCTAAATAAGAAAAAGCTGCTACTGAAGAGTTGAAATTAATATATTAGGATAAAGACTACAATTTAAAACTTGATCTATACTCTCAGTTTTCCACCCAAATAACCCTCAAACATCCCAACTATATACTTTCATCTCTACACCAGAACTTCTTGTTACAAGCACATGAATTTGAATTGTTTAAAATGGATCCCCTGCATTTGCAGATTTAAAAAGAAATTGAAATTGAAAACTCCTCTCCAAAGCCACAGAGAAACCCTGTCTCGAAAAAAACCAAAAAAAAAAAAAAAAGAAAACTCCTGATAACCTGTGTCTGTATCTCTACAGCTTGTAGTTACCTGCAAAGTAATCCTCATTTCTTGGTTATCTATAATACCCAAAGTAAAGACACCAGAGGCCAAAACACTAAATCAGTGGTTTCTAACCTGTGGATCATGGCCCCTTTAGGGGTCACATGTCAGATATCCTTCATACCAGATATTAAAATTATAATTCATAATGGTAGATAATTTATAGTTGTGAGTCAGCAGCAAAATAATTTTATGATTTGGGGTCACTACCACCTGAGGAGCTGTATAAAGGGTTGAAACATTAGGAAGGTTGAAAACCACTGCACAGAATGAAGGAATAAAAAAATCCCACCTTTCTCTTAGACATATGTTTTATGACCTTATGTCACAAGAATTAATTAAAGTTCAAAAATAGAGAAAAGTATCAAAATTATTTCATTTGAGGAAGTAACTGACATTTTTGAGAATATCCTTTTCTCCTGTTAAAGAGTATAGTAGTTGCTAATTTCTTCTCCCTATAATGGTTCACTGCTTGAAATTTCCATCATAATCCTCCTACGTTAGGCTATTCTATATCCCAACCAGTAGCATGAAGGCCCATTTTAAAAGGAAGTCATTAGTTAGAGGGGTACTTACAAATTCAGTGAACAAATTTGCAGCTTGATGAGTGGTGATCTGAGAAATAAAGGTGGCCAATATGAGCAGTCTCCTTAAGGACTTCTGGGTATCCCCATCCTTCTTGACACAGATGGGTGCAGAGGTCACATTCTCCCATAAAAGCAGGTAGGACACCAGGAACAGGAGCAGTACCCTAGCTAAAGGAGGAGAGAAGGCACTCTGAAATCTTTCTTCTAGGTTGTCAACAATCAGCCCGTCAATGGCAGTCTAACTGGAGTGACTTTTTTATACCCTAGGTGGTTTTAGGTGTGCCAGGTAATAAACATCTCCCACTGTGCAAGTTTCGTTATACAAATATAATATTTGCAAAGATTTATATTTTGAAATGTATCTAAGATACTGAAATTTTAGCATAATTTCAAGACATGTATCTGTTTTTTCCTAACATGTGGAGCTGAACATAAATCAAGTTAGGATGACCTAATCTTATTCTTACAGTTGTTCAATGTACTGCAGATTTCTTTTGGTTTTGAATAAGACACTCAAGAATTTGTAACTTACAGTTTAGTGTCTAATATTAGAATATTTGACCCTATTTTGACAAAGGCAACATGCACATGTTTTCTTTATCTTCATTATTTGTGATAAATACATTATTAGCCTTTCTAGTGATAGTTAGGATGAAGGGAATGTTCTCATAAACATGTTGCCACTACCCAGAATTGCAAACTCAGCTCCAAAATGTCATGTGTTTATTTCTTTGCAAAACGTTTCAGACATTTTCCTCTGAATTTGATGTTTACAATAAGTCTTTGAATAGGCTTAGCTACATAGTTACAATGAAAACACAAAAATAAATAAACTGCATTTGTAGCTTTGTGATTTTGTAATAATCCCATTATTAGCAATTCTAAAAGGCAACACAAAAACACACTGAGGACTTTTCACCTCCTTTGACACCCTGTGTTGCCAAGGGTTTTGGTATTCCTTAAAATGGCCAGCACATTGTCCTTGGTGACATGTCACTGGCTCCAGGAATTTGACTTATCTGATTTCTCTGCTCTATATAACAGATACCTTTAAATGTTTTTGCAATGATCAGTGTTGATTTTATCAGTTTCCTTTAAATGTGTCCTTTATTTGAAGAACCACGTAACTGTAATGCATCAATAGTTTACAACAGGGTGAAACACCATGCACTTATCAAATTAAATGTCTATTTACTTTTATGTACACAAGTCTGAAACAAATTATGTTATAAAATATGATTCTTATGACTATATTTCAATAGAAACTTTTTAAAATATTAATGGTAATGCCCAACACAAACTTAGAAAATTGGTAAGGGGAATGTAAGAGAAACATCTACACCCAAATACTTAAAATATCTAAATAGAACAAAAAGTGGTGTAAAATACAGATGACCATCAATTTCATATACAAAAAAACCATCAAAATTTATATACTGCACATTTTCAAAAATATACATATTTTCCTAAATTTAATTTGAGGATGGCATGCATATGTTAAAATACGTGTATGTACACTTCATACATATGTCAACTGAAGAATTTTTGTAGTCCAAGAAGAAAGACTCATTATTTCTTTTCTACTTCATGAAATCAAGTTCATATGTGTTGCTAATTCATTTTTGTTGAGATATTATTAAGAAAATAGAAACAAGTTATCATTAGTGTGAGGTTTTGCATCCCTATTTTCCTTGAACCTAAAATTTAAGATTCTGTAATACCCACATCTACTAGACTTTCCTACATTTCTTCCAGAAGTATCAATTTGGTTCATCTAACTCAATACAAAAAACTCATAGTCAAGACCCCAGACCTAAAATATGTTACTACCTTCCTTGCTAATATATTATGAATTCAACTCATAGAACCTACTGCTATCATTTCATCTCAGTGTCTCCTGGCTTACAATCTTCATTTTTGAAATGAATCATTTCCGGTTTTGAATATACCCTTTTCATGTAATATTTGGAAGAAGCCCTGGTTTCTAACACTTAGACATGGATAATGTCCCACAACCACTTTTTACATTATATCAATTAATACAAGACAAAATGTCTCTGGACATAGCTACATGCCTCTCTATGCCAAAGTGATTCTGCTTTAAAACCCACTAATCCAGAATGTATTTTCTTTCTATATTAATGACCACAAAGTATATCTAATGTCCATATGGCTTTGCTTCTCCTGATTATGTATGAACAAATGTCCTATTATCCCAGATAGGGCAAAAATTATAGCAATAAATAAATTTCCCAATAACATAATGCTAAAGCATCTATAGAAAAATGTAGATGAGGAGTTACTTACAGGAAAATGTTTGAGTCAAAGACAACGGCATTCCTGAGACGTCACACCCCAGCTTCTCAGGTGACTGAGGAAATCTGTATCAGTTTGGTTCTTACTCGGTTAGCTTTCCACCTGATATATAGCAGAATACATCCTGCTAAAGGGCAGAAGGAAGTAACACCTAAATTTTAAATCAGGATCTTATGAGCCCTAAGGTCAGGGAGTGCAAAATAGTATCCGTGACTATGGTCTTACGTGTATCTTTGTGCTTATCTTATTTCCGGGTTGGGCTTAGTGTTCAAGATATTTTATACATAACCCCAGCCATCTCTGGTTCATGAACACTGATGGTAATTTTATACTCAAATGGACATAACTATGGACAAGACATTACCAATTTTCTTAAGGTTCTTGTATGTTCCTGTCACCTCATCTGCAATGCTCTATGAACTACCAGGTTCTACAATAGTTATGTATTCTACACAGTTTATATTTTGGAAGTCTTTATCAGTATTTGTGGTATACTGTACAGAGTTTTACTTGGTAGATAGATAAAAGAAATAACAGGTTAACTCACAGTTTAGAGGGCAACTGGTAGAAACATCACAACTATTGAAACAAACAACTACAGAGGCCACCCTATTAGGTATTATTACATCCTTAGACACAAAATTTTAAGTTGAATAATAACAAATACAGGTTCTATGAGTCTGAGATATTCTTAAATTCAATGAGAAAGTGGTTTACCAACCTCATAACAGTTGTATCTCTATTGGCCCAGGGGTTACATCTTGCATGTCTGGGTGTTCCATTATTATCTTTTGCACAGATCTCATAATGACATTTTATTCCAGTAACTAATATTGTGCCATGTGCCATGACAAAGTTCCTTAGTACTAAGAAAATGTCCACTCATTCTCAGTCTAATTTCTTCATAACTTGCAGCATGAATATGTAGTGTCAGCATTAAGTTCTTACCATTTAGTTCTGGCATGCACCAAAATCATTGAAAATGCCTCTATGGGTTGGAATCCAAAGAGTCTATCTGAGCCAATAAATCAATGGAAGTTAACCAATATGGTCTCAGGACTTTTCTTTTTTCTTTTTTATTGTTAAAAGAAAAATTTACATTTACTTCCTTTGTCCCAGGCCCTGCCACTCCCCCATTACCCCATCGCCCTCCCCCTGCTTCCTTAAGAGGGGGCAGGATACCCTGCCCTGTGGAAAGCCCAAGACCTTCCCCCCTCCA
>JAQHUG010000008.1:4229188-4239562 GCA_028555095.1 Dicrostonyx torquatus
GCTTAATGTCCTTTGTTAATGGCTAAGGTCCACTAATGAGTGAGACATACCATACTCATCTTTTTGGGTTTGGGATATCTCACTAAGGATAGAGTTTTCTATTCCCATCCATTTGCATGCAAAATTCAAGATGTCATTGATTTTTTAACGCTGAGTATTATTCTAATGTGTATATATTCCACACTTTCTGGATACATTCTTGGAACAGACAGCAGAGATGATAGGGCAAAGCCAGCTACCTCAACCTTTCTAAAATCAAGTGCTTTGGCCACATGTCCATATGCCACTGGCTTTTAGTCTTGGATTGGTCCTATCATTCCTTGTTATAGTCCCCAGTATTCCCCTTAAGATGACGAATGTTGCTTCTTACCCGCATACACCAGAAGCCTGTATCTTGTTTTGTTTTGACATTTTTGTTTTATTTTTCTTTTATTATTTCATATGCCCTCATTGTTGATAGAGTCTCAGAAGAGACTTTGGATTCCATACAGTATCAGGACTCTTAGAGGGTACTGGGAGCCTTAGAGAAGTACTGAATAAATTTTGCCTTATATGATAGTCTTGAATCTTTAAGAGTAAGTGAAAAGATGTGATACATAAAAGTATTATGAATAAACATCAAATTTTTTATGATTAATATTGATTGCTGATCTAAGAGAATCTGTAATGAGATAATGTAATCCTAGAAGACAGCCAGTTTGAAAGACATAGATTGGGATAACTGAGGTAGGAAAATGCACTTTAAATGTAAGTGGCTTCATTCCTCAAACTAGTATCTAAGTCCAAACAAAAAGGCAACAGTATGATTAACACCAGTATGGATCTCTCTCCAATTTCTGACTGAGGAAATGAAAGCAGCTGCTTAATCTGTCCCATCATGGGGAGCTGCATCTCATTCCAATATAAGATAAACTAACTCTTCCTTCTGCAAACTGCTTTTGCCAGGCATTTTCTAATATCAGTGATAAAAGTAACTAATGTAACTATAATCCCCTGTGACACATTGGCCTTCCTCTGCTGACAGTATACCCACTGGTCACTGTGCTGCATGGATGGCAGCAGTAGCTTTGACTTGACAAGGGTCAATGCGAAACAAGCCAGTTCTCTTCTAAACTACTCTTCCACCTCACATTATTTCTTGTGGTTGGCTTCAGGATGGCTGCAGGCAGTGAATTTTTATCAGCCATGATTGTTTCCTGATTTTATCCAAGGTAAGATGAACAATATGCATACCCAAAGGCTTTCACACCCCACAAGCGTTTAAGTTCAACTTCCGCTTCCCATGCTGAGGCAATACTCTGCACTCTGGTCACTCTGTGCTTCCCAGAAGGACATCTACCATTAGCACACTTCCTTTCCGAAGGAAACGTCTCTGAATTATATTTGTGGTAACGATGATTGGCCACTGCTATACAATCTTAGTCCTTTTCTCATTCCTGCTTCTGCTCCCTTATTCATGATCTACTTTTTGCTCTTTCCACTGCAATGCAGAAATCCTGTGAATTCATATTTACTTACCTGTAAAAATTTAACAATCCAGAATATTTGTGGTTAATAAGTTTATAATGTAACAATGTGTATTGAACTGATCTGCATGACCCTTACCTTCAGTAAGGAATCACTGGTTCAAAGACCTGCCTGGAGTGATTCAGACCATCTAAATGTCCTATTTCCATGGAGCTGTCAAAAAATGCATCCTGTCTTTTCAGAGAACAATTCTTTAGACATTACTTCTTGAAGCCCATAAGCATCATATCTGATTTCCTTTCAATCTTCACTGTCAATTAAGCTTCGATAGTCAACCTCCCCAATGTCTTGTAACATTTTTATTGGTGTGACTTGCTTTCCCATTTTCTCATTCCATCTAGATTGCTTTGATATTTTACAAGCCCAATTGAATATGAGTCATTACTGCCCAGTTCTACCAAATCATTTCCTGTTCCTATGGGGGTACTGTCCTGGAAGGAGAAGGGATATTCATGTCTTAACAGCTGATGATTTATATATTCTTAAATTTTTGTTTTAGTTCATTGGTAGTTTTAAGTTTTGCACAATATGTTTTAATCATGATCACTGCACTAGACATTACCTTCTCTATCCACCTAATATGTGTCCTTCAAACATGAGGAGAGATTTAAAAAAAAAACAGAAAAATAAAAACCCTTCAAGACCCATTTCTGCTGCTGCCCAAGGTATTCATGATATTCATGTATATGTATTTTGCCACTGGCCCACGATCTACTTACCAAGGACTACAGTGAGAGAAAACTAACCAAGTAGTCTGCAGCTAGTAATGAAATTTTGTGTCTATATACTCTCCCATGCTAGGATTTGGTCTGGCTTGGACTTGCACAGGTCTTTTGCATACTAACACATGTAACAGGAGTTCACTGGGAAGCTTCAGTTCTGTCTTCAGATGTTTCTGTACAATCACCCAGAAGCTCTGGCTCCTACACACTTTCTGTACTGTACTCCATGGTCAATCATCTCTGAACAGTGTGGATGAGACTTCATGAGTGTAGCTTCTCTGATATTTCTAGGAGATGAAACCTGACAGTAACCTTTCTGTTTCTCTGGCTCTTCGAACTTTTCTTTTTCCTATTCTCCATTGATTCCTGAGTATTAGGTTCTGGAGCTGTCTTGTAGCTGTATCAACTGGAGAAATTGTTACCCGGGAGGCTTAGAGAGACAAAAAAGGAGAATGCACTTTAGAAAATAATATTTCAGTTTTTGTCTGCATATGCATTCATCACTTCTTGAAATAATGACTCTGTACTGTAATTGCTACATGTAAATAGAATTATAGCTGTATTGCATACCTGAGTTCCATTCCTCCAATTCTTATGTCTTCCCAAGTATAATATAGTTTGCCTTTTCTACTGGAAGATATTAAGTTTGGGTGGATGTCCTTATAGGACACATATTGTATACCAGATTTAAAAAATATCACCTTTGAACATAAAACTAAGATCAACTTATTAGTATGTGCAAAGTGAGAGACTTTGAGTATAAATATGTTTACCCAGTTTTTACATATAGATAAGGGTTGTAAACAGGATGTGACCATAGGGCAAGCCTGAATCTGTCAGACCAAGGATCCAGGTGAAGTGACAAAAAAGTGATAATAATGGGCCCATTTACCCTCAGCCAGGACAAGCAGTGGCACTGTCAATACAAAGGGAGTTGAATAGTAGTAGAAGGTGTGCCTCAAGATGATGAAGACTAAAGACTCACAGGTAAGGATATTTGTCCAAGTTCACTTTCGTTTCTCTGGTAAATTTGATAAAGTAATTTTGTTGAAGAATAGTTTGTTGTGAGATATACTGCACATATGACACATTTTCTCATGGTAGAGAAGCTGAGAAAGCAGGTCTCAGGATTTTCCACAAGCAGGACACAGAGGATAGAATGCTTTCAATCTATTTCTTTTGTCTTGTGCATTTGGTCTGAGAAACAGCCCATAAAATGGTTGATCACATGTGTGATGTGAGTCTTCTAATTCAGCTAGTTACAGAATGCCCCCCCCACAGACAGATTTTCTTCTCCTAGATAATTCTAGATGATAACAAATTGCCAATCTTCACTAACCATCATAAATCCAATTCCTCTCACGTGATGTGGTGGTGTGACTGAGCAATTTCTGTCATAATTGTCATATAAATTCAGTATTTATATGGCTTCTAGCTTGTGGTGTAGCTTTGCTGAAGAGAGTGGAAAACAAGGGATAGACAGTGAGAGTTAAAGAAGCTTTCCCTATTTCCATTATTCCTATAACACGTTTTCTATTATTGTTTTGAACTCCCAGCTTTCTGTACTTGCCATATTTTTACTTGTTGACATGCCTCCATTTTGAAAACATAGAATCTTATTCATCTGGAACCATAAGCTTCAATATATTCCCTTTTCTTTGTCTTACCTTTGGCATGATTTTTACCACCACAACTCTTACAGTAACTAATTGAATGACATAAATAACTGTCATTTTAAAACAAGACGTTTTAGCCTCTTCCCCATAAGCATATAACCTTACCAGAACACATAATTCATTGAGATCATTAATGTGTCCACAAAGATTTTCATGATGTCAACATTGTTCACAAAGCTCACAGTCTTTTTTGAGAAACAAGGTAATCTCTTAACTGCAAAATTCTATAAAACTCAACCATGATATAGATTTTCAATAACTAATATCTCAAAAAAAGCAGAATTCTAACAGGGAAGAATAGGGACATGTCAAGGGTGATATCACCAAAAAATAATGAATTCTTATACATCTAAGCAGCAAATCTTGACACTTCGTATATAGTATCTGTGGCTCATGATGGAATCATTTTGCCTCTAAGGGGCTTGGGTAGCCCAGTCTCTCAATATATTACTGTATACAGCTTTTACATTAGGCTGCTTGCACTTCATGCCTGCATCATGTCTCAGTGAAACAGTCTGTCGTAGGAGGCTGCTTGTTCATCTCCTGGCCACCCAGACATCTTAAATAACCACACAGAAACTGTATTAATTAAATCACTGCTTGACCCATTAGCTTCTTGTTTGCTTACTCTTACATATAATTTAACCCATGTCCATTAATCTGTGTATTGCCATGTGGCAGTGGCTTACTGGCAAGGTTCCAGCTTGTCTGTCTCTGGCAGTGCTACTCTGTCTTCTTTTCCCAGCATTCAGTATAGTTTTCCCCACCCAGTTATACTCTGACCTATCTACAGGATAAAGAAGTCTCTTTATTAACTAATGGAATTCACAGCATACAGAGGGGAATCCCACATCAATAGTCCCTCCTTTTAATATCTCACACATCTTGAGGTCTCTATTACAATTTTAGTTTTACCTGTAGAATAGCTCACCAATCTTTGAACATTCACCCAAAGTTCTGAAATCTTTCCAGAATCCTCCCCAAACCAACATAGTTGTGTCTGTCACAGCAATACTCCACAATTTCTGTTTTAGTTAGGGTTACTATTTTTGTGATGAAACCATGACTAAAAGTAACTGGGGGAGGAAACGGTTTATTTTGTTTATACTTCCATATCATTGTTCGTCATCAAAGGAAATCAGGACAGGAATTCAAACACTGCAGGAGTGGGAGGCAACTACTTATCCAGAGGCCATGGAGGAGTGCTACTTGCTGCCTTAATACTCATGGCTAGCTCAACCTGCTTTCTTATAAAACCCAGGACTACCATTCATGGTGGTACCATCAACAATGGGTTGATCCTTCCCGCATCAATCACTAATTATGAAAATGCTCTACAGTCTTGAATACAGCCTAATAGTATAGAAGCATTTTCTTAGTTGAGATTCCCTCCTCTCAGATGATCATAGCTTGTGTCAAGATGATGGAAAACTAGCCAGTACAAGGAGTACATACAAGTGCCCTTTGAACAGGATGCTGTGCAGTCTGGTTGTGTTATGTGGGGAAAACTGGCTGATACGAGGTCCCATGGAAATAGGACAGATAATAGGTCCCAGATTCCATGCTGGCTTACTTTCTTAGTTGCCAGATGGCACTATGCCAGTGATTAAAGTACTATTTAGAGACCTATTCACAGCGATTCATGACAGTTACAAAGTCATAGCAAAAATAATTACTGATCTAGTAGTGGCACACTTTATAGGTGTAGTCTCATGCTTTAAGGTGAGTTTAAGTCTTGTTTCTTGAAGGAAACTTGTATTTGCTACTGAGAACCTGGCAAGAAATCTGACTGGGGATGTTGGAGGGTCCAATCAGAAGACTTTTGATGTTATTTGGTTAAATGTTGTTCTGATTTGCTTACAAAACATCTTTTAAACATCTGCTTTTTCCCTGTTCCTACTCAGATATGTCTATTTTGTACCAAGAAATCCTGCAGTGTTCTGGGGACATAGCAAACACTTACTTACACTTGTTAAGGTGCTCAGAATGAGTGACAGTTTTCATTGATCTAGTAATTCTAATGTTAAAATAGAAAGAGGAGGAGGAAGAAGAGGTAGGGAGTAGGGTGAGGAGAAGAAAAGGGAAGAAGTATAAAAGGTAGAAAGAAGAAAGAAATGTTATCATTCCATCCATACATCAGGAAATGTATTGGAGGTGTTAAACAAAATACATAGGAATCCAAAGAAAAGCTAAGAAAAAAACTTTCCTTTGGACATGAATTCACATCAGCCTTCATGGTAGAGAGATGACTGTGGTTTTCTTTCACACAATTAGGACCCTGGTCAAATGCAGATTTCTAGATTAGTCTGCATGGAAGTATTGGGAATAATCTTGGGATCCTCAAGTTGGAATCCAGATGTAGGAATTAGAAAAAGACCTAGATGAGTGAAGCCCTCAGTTAATGTGCACTTTGACATGCACAGCCTACCTACTATTACAAGACCAAGTGACACATGGGGAATTGGTGAAACCATTACCCATATAGACCAGGCTTAAGTGGAATGGCAAAATTTTCCTTAGTGGTAGAAGAATGATTGTTTATTAAGGATCGAGCTGTGAGAGCAAAGGCAAACAATTGTGGCTTCCTCCTTCAGGATGCTTACAGTCTGAGATTGCTGCCCTGCAGGGACCTCCTCTCAGGACAAGACAACCCTTCCCCTTGTGCTGTACCTAGTAAACAATCTGAGGCTTCAGGTTTCAAAAATACCAGTCAGAGAATCCCACAGAATCCCAGGTTTACTCAACCTGGGTCTGTGTGTCTGTCCTTTTTCATTTCCATCCTCACTTTTATCCAGGACTTTAGGACTCAAGCCATGCAGGTCTCAGTAAAGTGACACCTTCAATGGGGACAAGGAAATAGACACTTTACCTCCAGTCAAGTGGCACTCACACTGAAACTCCTCACATTGAAACTGAGATCCATTGGAAGAGTGAATCCTCTGGGGAGAGGCAAGCCCTTAAAGAATAAAGGATAAGCCAAAACAAAAAGGGAAGGGATCCCATTCTATTATCTATGAGGTGTAGAATATGGGGCAGGAGATCTTAAAGGCAAGTAGTTATATGATAATATTTGAAAGAGATCTTGGGGGGACAAGCAAAATCTAGAGATAGACAATCTTATGCTGATGCTTTGAAGGAGATTTTGAGAAACTGTGGAAATAAGGATAAGGGGGAATTGAGAAACCATGGAATGAAGGCAAACATTACTGCCAAAACTTGACTTCTGGATCTCTGGGGAACAGGCACGTGACCCACCAATGATAATGGAGCTTTGTGCCCCAGTCCTGCCTAAGCGGTCAAATATGTGGGAGCAGAGGCTAGAAGTGTTGGCATTTTCCAGTGACCTATCTGGGGAGCATGTCCTAGGAACACTTGCAGGAGGCCATGGCATAGACAAAGACATGTGTGTCATATCATTCCAGGTTTGCAGGACAAGCTGTTCTGGAGCACCAGGGAGCTGCTTATAGTAGCCTAGCTCTAATACCTGCCCTGAGAAAGACAGGTAGCAAGAAGCAAAGTATCTTGGTGGTTTGAATGTCATCTGCCTTTTTAACACCCCTTAGCTTTAAAAACAAAACAAAACAAAACAAAATATCTTGTACTTAACCACGGTTTCTTAACCAACTTAACTATGGTTTCTTAACCAAGATTACAAGGATATAAAAAAATAAAATATTTTAACCTACACTTTGTGGCCCTAAAATTTCCAGGATGCCTTACAACTGACAAGTTCTACACAAAACTATTGGGTTTTCAAAAAGCTGAAGGACTTAGAAAGAGACACAAGTGTTCAATTTACAAAACAAAACAAAAGGTCAATTTTGCGTTTTGGGTCTCTCTGCAGCCCAAGAAATAATGGTGGTATGTATTTAAAAGGAGGAGGGGAGGCATAGGTCGTGAGATGCCTGTTGTATGCCATTATGGGCTTGTCCACAATGCCTCCAGAAATACACTGGTACTAAAGCCAGGCACAGCTTTCCTTTTGTGGGGAGCAGTTTTTACTCCCAAGATAGTCAAACCACTATTGGACCAAAGGGCGTTTCTTGGGAGATTACTCATTGCTGTAGCTCCCAGAGTTCACAGCTGGTGTATTTGATGATTACTTCTCTACTCTGGCAGCTTATTTAGCGCCTTCTGGCACTGTGGAAGCTAGCCAGTAGGATGAAGCACCCAGTTTTCCACCATGTTCTACAATTTTGGTATGTGTTCTCCTCAGCAAGAGAGTCTCATTATCAAGTTCCAGTGGGTAACCACGTACAGTGGTAGATCTTGTTCTAGTAGAAAAAATTACACACTTTGATTTTTTTCAAACAATCACCACTAAGTTTCACTGATAGCCCCCATTTTCTGTTTTTACTTTCATTGATGACTGATACTAAGCTCATTATTTCCTTGACTTTTTAAAACCTTTTGTCTTATTTGTTTATATCATGATTTCAAAAGTTTCTTTTTTATAACTTTTATGCTATTGACTATCTTTTCAGTATGTCTGTAGATGCAGGCTGCTAGTTTAGAAAAGAGACATTTTATACTTACGAGGCTTTCTGCATTTTTATTATTTTGTTATTTTGTTCCTTACATCTTAAATTAACCTACTTTTATTAATCTGTGTATTGCCACGAGGTCATGACTTACCTGGGAAAGTTTTGACAGTCTCTACATGGCCTCTGATTCCACCTACTTTCTCCCTGAATTCAGTTTAGTTTTCTCGCCTATCTCTATTCTGTCCTATCACAGGGCAAAATAGTGTCTTTATTCATTAACCAATAAAAGCAACACATATACAGAGTTACTTCCCACATCAATTAGTACTTTTGATTATTGCTTCCTATATTTTGTATCTTTTAAATTTCATGTATACATTGAAGATAGCTGGACATGTACTCCTACAGTACAGTTTATCCGTGGCATCTCTGAAGGCCTAGGTTTAATTTACGTTACCATTGGGCCATTCCTGCTATCACAGGCCTGGAATCCAAGAAAATCCAAGAAAACAATAGTGGCAGTATCATGAAGAGATATACTCATTTTAATCTTCTTAGTGAGTGAGCTCCTAGATAGCCTGGCTAAGGAGACTGTCTTTAAAAAGAAGTGAGGGTTATGTCTTCATTCTGGGTTTGTACTTTTCACATTAAATAATGTTATCATGCCTTCCTTTATATAATGCAATAATTGTGTATGTCTTTGTGTGCATTATGAATATGCACATGTATATATTACTTTATGTGTATGAATATGTAGCCATGTCGGTGGTTGTAACATCAATTTGATTGTTCATTTAGAGGCCATGATTTTGAGTGTGTTTCCCACAGCTTTTCACCTCATTATGACAGATGGTCTTTCATCTTCTTGAGGCTCACCAATTATGCTAGTTTATCTAATCACAGAGGCTCAAAGGTCCTCCTGACTTCACCTCTCCTATGCTGGGTTTGACATAGGACTCCATGTATGCCCTTTGCTTGGGTACAGGGATATGACCCAGAACCCTCTTGATTCTGTGGTAAACACTGTACTTAATGAGGCAGCTTATTACTCTCTAATAATTTCCTTAGATGTATGTTTCATGAAATATTGGAAATATTTTATATATACATGCAGTTTACCTGAATTGTTTGTTAGTGAGGACAGCTTATCCAATATTTGGTATGTGTTGAAAAACTGGTGATTCTGTGTGCATGTTTCTTTCTGCATCTTTTATATTTTTTTCATGCTATACAAGTCTATTTTTATAGTAACGTCATGGATGTTTTATTTGTTTGTTTGCTTGCTTGTCACTATGGTACATTTTACTTTTAGAAGGTTTATATAGGTGCATCCATTATTGCTCTTTTTGATCAGGATTTCTTTGGCTATTTAGGATTTATGTGCTTCGGTGTTTATATTAGGTTTGCTTGTTTTGTTCTGAGAAGTGCCAATTGTATTTCATGGGGACTACGTTGAATTTTTAGTTATTTATGGAAATATAGACATCTAAAAATATTAATTCTGCATGGAATGATCATGGGGTTCCATTGATTGTCCTTTTAAATTATCCTTTCTAGTTTTATCATATTTGTTTCTTAGATGTGTTCTATTGCATAATTTTATCTGACTCCTAGATACTTTTCAAATTTAGAGGTGCTAACAATGGGTATGTTTTCACTATGCTTTACAAGGAAGATCATTTTTACAATCTAGCAAAGCTTCCTGTTTTCCCATATTGATTAATACCTTGCTAATTTTCTGACATATATCTCATCATTGTGCTTAGATTTATTCCTAGTTATTTTATATTTCATAGAAGACATAATTAATTTTTATTACTTTCTTATTTATTTTATTCTTCCATTGTATACTTTTAGCTTCTTTATCAAATATTAGGTGTTCATAGGTTTGTGAACTAATATCTTGATCTTCGATTTGATTCCATTGGTCAGTGTCTCTGTTTTTATGCCAATACCAAGCTGTTT
>JAQHUG010000008.1:4254888-4264888 GCA_028555095.1 Dicrostonyx torquatus
GTGTGTGTGTGTGTGTGCATGTGTGTGTTTGTACAGCGTGTCTGTGATGTGTATTGCATATAATGTAATACATATGTGTATGTTTGGAGACTAATATAGACAGGACTAGAAGATGTTGATGTATATAACTTTCACAATTTCAATCAATCAAAATGTTATTTAGATAAAAACACAGTTGTGTTTAGTTCTGTGAAGAATGAGATGAGATTTTTATTGAGATTACATTGAATCTATAAATAGGTATTTGATCGAATAGAAAAATCATTTTCATAGTATTAATTTTACCAATACATGAACATAATATGTCTTTCCATTTTCTAGTATCTTTCAAAATCTGTCCTTAGAAACTTAGTTTTCACTGTAGAGATCTTTCTCATCTATGGTTAGGCTTATTCTAGACATTTTTATTTTTGTCTGAGGTTGCTGAGAAAGTGAGTGTGAAAGCAATCTCTTTCTTAGTGTGTCTATTGTGGGTATGTTGAAAACAATTGACTTTTGTAAGTTGATTTTATTTCTGGCCATTTTACTGAAATTATTAACCATTTCTATGCATTTTCTGCTGGAATTTTGAGAGCCAGTTCATTTATAATGTGTCATACACAAATATAGATGGTTAGACTTCTTTTTTAATATATATCCCTTTAATTTCTTTCTCTTGTCTTATTGTTCCAGCTAGTACTTTCAGAACTATATTAAAAGGGATCGTGAAAGTGGACAACCTTGTCTCCCTGCTAATTTTAATGATTTGAATTTAAATTCCTCTTTATTTAGGATGATGTTGACCAACTGTTTTGTCATACACAGCCTTTATTATGTTGAAATAATAGCATTCTTCAGTCGTAATCTTTCAAAGACTTTTATCATAAAGGCTTTTTAGGACTTTGTCAAAGGCCTTTGTGAAAATTAAAATGACCATATGATTCTTGTATTTTATGTCTGTTTATGTTATTTAAAACATTTACTGAATTGTGTATATTGAAACATCCCTGAATCTCTTGGACAAAGCCATTGTCATGGTAGACAACAGTTTGGATATATGCCTGTAAGAGATCTGCACATATTTGACTGAGGATTTTAAATGTATTTTCACTGAGGGCATTGGCCTATAGTTTCCTTTGTTGTTGTGTCTTCTCCTGGTTCTGCTATTAGAGACATACTGGCTCTTAGCAGGAGTTTGGAAGTATTACTTCTACTTCTCCTTTCTTTTTTCTTTTTTGGACTGAGTTGATAGCATTGGCTGAAGTTCTTCATCAGAAGTCTGATAGAATTCTGCTGTGATCCATCTGGGCCTGAGATATTTTTAGGCAAGAGTCTTTTTTATAACCATCTCAATCTCCTCATTTGTTCTAAGTCTTTTCTAAATTGTTGATCGATTTACTTTAACTTTTGTAGTTTGGATGAATTTTGGAATTATTCCATTTCTTTTTGATTTTCCAACTTAATAGAGTACAGATTTCTAAGGTATCCATCATTTCTTTGATATCTATTGTGTTTCCATATTCATTTCTGATTCTGTTAACTTGGGTCATCTTTTTCTTTTATTTGAGTAGTTGAGCCAAATATCTGCCAATGTCATATCAGTTTTGTTTATCTCCTAAAAGATTTGTTTCCTTAGATTCAATGATTCTTTGTATTGTAGTCATTGTTTCTATTTCATTAATTTCTGCTCTGTTTTTATTTTTTCCAGATTTTTTAGTTGTGTCATTAAGTTGTTGATTTTTACCTTTCATTAATTTGTAAAAATTATTTTTATTTTAGGTGTAAAACTATTTTGTCTGCTTGTGTGTCTGTTACCACACGTGTACCTGATACCCATGGCATCTAGAAGAAGATGTCAGATCCTCTATGATTAGAGTTATAAACCACCATATGGATGCTTACAATTGAACCTAGGTCCTTTGGAATATTAACTAGGGCTTTTAACCACTGAGCAACCTCTCTAGCCCCATTTTTTAAAAATGTTTAATATAGGCACTTGAAGCTACAAATTTCTCTCATAGGACTGCTTTGAATGTATCCCAGAGAATTTGTTATGGTATATTTTCAGTGTCATTTTGTCCCATATTTTAAAAATTTCTTTCCCATCTTTCTAGATTTCTTCCTTGACTCACTGATCATTTAGTATTGAGTTGTGGAACTTCCATGAGCTTGCACCAACTAGAGATTTGTTTGCAGATTGTTTTAACTTATTGCATCATTGTCAGATAAGATTTGCAGAGTTAATTTAAAGTAAAATGAATCGGCAATAAGCATGGATTAATTTTATGAAATGAAAAACTGAAAGTGCAAGTTCCTCTTCACTCCTCTTAGACTTTGAAAATCTTTTAGATAATAAATAGAAAGAATCAGCTTAAACTTACTTTAGACATAGATATCTATCTTACACAAAATAAATGTGTAAAAGTAAATTAATCAGACACCAGTTCTCATACCGATTTTTGTTTGGCTTAGAATTCTAGTGCTGTGATTAAAAACTGAGACCACAAGGAACTAAAGGAGGAAAAGGTTTATCTCAGATTACAGTTGTAGTGCATGATGAAGGGAAGTCAAGACCAAAACTCATGGGAGGAACATGGAGGAAGAAACTGAGGCAGAGCCATGGAGGAACAGGATTTACTGCATTGCTTCTTCTGGCTTGCTAAGTTTGCTTTCCGGTATATTGCAGGACTCTGCCCAAAGATAGTAAACCAACAGTAGCTTGCACACTTCCACAACAATCATCCTTGAGTAGTCAAAAAGACAACAAGGAAAGCATAATGTTTTGGGGAAATAGAAGTTCTAGAATAAGGATACTATGAAAATAATTATTTTATAGTTGAACGATTGCTCTCTATGTTGTGTGTTATAAAAGTTTTTGGCATATTTTACTGAGGTTGAATTTTTTTTCAATGAATATGTCACAACAGTTCCCTGATATTTCCATTTGCATTTGTCAAATGATCTGTAGAACTTAATAATCTCAGAACTCATTGCTTCACAATAGAAGGTTTTGAGACTAATGTCACTAAAGGGAGAGATAAATTTTATTTTGATTTTCTGTGGTGGATCAGCCTTCTAGGAAGAGAGATTTGATTTTTATATTCTTTTATTTATCATGCCAGTCTCCATGGACATTCTTCACTTAGGTTACTCTAAATATCAGATGCATAAGAACAACAAAGAAGGTATTAAACAAAGTTAAAATGAATCAATGTAAGCTAGATAAATAAAATAGCTACTATTCAGAAATTTCCAAAAGGAGTGGGGGCTGGAGGTATGACTTGCCTGTCAAGAGCATGTACTAACTAGATGAGGAACAAATTCTAGTTCTCATCACCCATGTCAGTTAGTTCATAATTGTATATAGCTTCAGCGAATGGGATTTGACACATACTTTTAGACACAGAAAACACCAAGAGCATTGACTCATATATACAAACCATCATACACCCACACATATACATATGCATGTAAATAAATCTTCAAATTTTATAAATAGAATTTAAAAAGTCCAAAACATGAGTTTATAGTAGAAAGGAGGTCTGATTTAGATAGGAAAGGAGCCCCTGTCTTTATGATTAGGCAATTTCTTACCTAGTCAAAGATGAAACAAGGAATAAGCGCATGAAAGTTTGGCTCACTGTTTTCAAATATGTATTTTGCTATCACTCGTTTCCTAGACTCTCGTCTATCCTTCTCATTTATGTTTTTTTAAATGAGATCCACTTACTTATTTTAATGAGTATGTCTACATAAGTTTATGTGTATCACATTGATTCTCTACATAGTATTTGACCTATTTGTGAGCGAATATGTCATCATTTCCAGTGTGAAGACTAGGCCAAGTATATGAGATTGATTGGCAGGTCTCTCAACGGCTATCACTTTCACCTATTCCAGAAAACATGGGATAAGCCCAAGATATCTACAAGAATCCTCACCCAGTTGAACAATATACCTGTTTTGCCATACTGTCAAATTATATAGTCAATATAATGGTGTGATAGTAATATCCACAGGAAAAAATGGGGGAACTATAAACAGTGATAGAAAAATTATGTTTATATGATTAATTTTATGCAAAGTGTGTTGAGCAATACTTTCATAGATCCATAAGTTGTCCATGAAGAGGATCCTTTCACCAAAGACTACTCCTGAGCATGTGATTATTGATTTGCAGGTAAGTTTAAACTCATATTAACTTTCATTATTCAGTATGTATTAGTATAAGCTTATGAAATGTCTATACAGTTTTATTTTTCATATGTCATTAGTGGGCCTTGTGTTGGTAGCGCTTATACTACTAACCATTTCTTCATCACTTCTTGGCATTCACACATCTTCTGGTTCTACTTATGTTTCTTTCTCTAAGTGTTTTGTTTCCTAAGTAGTTACCCAACATGGGATTTCTGTGTCCTAACAGTAAACCATGTCTAAAACCAAATAGCACCTTGCTGTCAACTCTTGAATGAACATATTATATTCAAAATGTTATCCATGCCAGAAGATGTACTCATTTTGTGTTTTGTGGCCTACTACCTTGAAATCACTACATATTTTATAATTCTAATTTTTAAGAAAAATCTTAAAAATTAGTAAATCTCCATTTAGCACTTAGAATAAGTGACCCCAAAACTAAAATATTTTAAATACTTACTAATCATTTTTGCAATTATTAGGTTGATATTAGAAATGAAGGAAATTAAATACCCGCTAAGTACGGCATCTTATTTAATCTCTACTGCTTCTCCCCTCACCACTGAAGATATTGGTTCAAAAGCATGGTTTTCTACCACCAGGCAGACAAGAATGCCCCAGTACACAATATCCCCTTTAATAACACTGCATCACTCCTGCTCTCCTGCCTGCTCTCTATCAGTTATTCACTTAGATCCAGAGTTGACTAGATAGTCAAATTCATATGCAGACATTCCCCTGAGACATGAGAAATGAGCCATTCTACACTGCTTTTGATCCAATGAGTAATTTCTGTAGTATAGGCCAATAAGACCTTATTCTTGAATTAGTGTAGAGACAAATAGTTGTCTGACGGAAAACTGTTTGGTTTGTTTCCTGCCTCTACACAGCTGAAGACTCTGTCTTCTCCCACTCACATATTTAAATCTATCCTAATTGTCAGGCTATATCTCAGCACATCTGGATTTTACACCGATTTCTGGACAATTAAAGACAGGCTGGCCACAATCTTTATAGATTTAAAGTAAAAAGTTGCAGGTATACAGAAGTGAAATTGATTGTGGGGTGAAGAGAGAAGAAAGAAAAGACTTAAGAAAGGAAATGAAGAAGAGAAAGGGCTGAATGTACCCTAATAAAAAGACTGCTGACAAATGCTGAGCTGTGCTGACATTTCTCATATTTCACTTATTTTCTTTATAATTGTATTAACCACAAGCATTTCTACCTTTATGTTTTGCATAACAGTAGCTTCATGAAAAAAACAAATTAAAACAAAGTTTAGACACTCTGAATACAAAATTTATTTTATGAGTGTGTTTTCTAACTGCAAATTTAAGATTTCAGTTGAAGGGATTTTGATCACAGTTCTCTGAATGACAGTGATATTGAATTCTGCCATGATCAGATGAGCTGGAAGAGATGAGCACGTTACACAGCATAGGCAGAGGAGCCAAGAAGGATATAAAAATGTGCAAATCACCCCTTACCAACAAAAAGAGGTCTTCGTTCTGCTATGAATTTCCATAGATTACTCTTAAATAAATGGCTTAGTTATAAGAAATAACTGTCGTGATTATTTCACAAAAGCACAGACATTTATTAGCCTTAAAGATCAGAAAATTACACATAATGTGAACAGCAAGGACTAGAGTGAGGAAAGAAACGTCTTTATTTTAGGAGTCTCCACTGTATTTGCTAAGTAGGTATCACACACTAGGGTTAGGACAGTAGGTAACATTGCACAAAGAATGAAAGTGAATAATACAATAGGAAACAACTTTATCTGAAACAAAAAGTTTATCCAAAACTGCTTGGTTATAATGGCTTTGTGATGAAAATCTTTTAATTTGATTTAGATGTGTATTATTCTGGGTCACATAAGTCCATTTTCATGCAAATATTTAAAAGTCCTTAATCATACTTTCCCTCATAACCAACCCTCCTCCACTTTTCCATTGTTCTGTTGCAGAGTTTTATTTTCATATGTGTATGGTCCATACATATTTGATCTTATTTCTCTTTATGAAATCAAAGGCCCATAGTTAAAGAAAAAAGTGATAATATTCCCTTTTCTGAGAATGATTTAATGCATTAATCTTCAGTTGCATACAATTCTCTTAAGTATGCACATTCTTATATGTGAGTTTGACAGCACACTTGCCACAGAGCGAGAGTAGAGTTCACAGGACAGCTTTGGTTGTTGACTATTGCTGTCCATATTGCTCGAGACAGTGTATCTTGTTTCTTGGATGTTGCATGATACAGACAAGCTGCCTTATGTATTTAGGAACATGTTCTGTCCTTGTTCCAAAATTCACAAGAGTAGTGACAGGAAATAAACATATGCTATGGAATTCATTATAACATGGGTTCTGGGTTGAACTCAGATTCCTGCTCCCCAGTTGCTCAGCAAGCACTTATCCATAGAAACATCTCCCAGCCTCATTTTTAGCTGAGGTGTTTAGCATTTGTTTGTTTTTGAGGTATTTCCTTAGTTACCTAACTACTTAATGAGGAGGACATTCCCATCACCAGATATAATATAAGGGTTTTCTTTTGTCTGTATCCTTGAAAGTATTTTTTTGGGGATTTTTTTTCTTACTTATGAGAAATGGAATGCCAACATAGATTTAATTTACATTTTTCTGTATTTGCACAATACTTAATATATTTGTATGTATATTGCCTTTTGTACTTGTTGGCTTATTTTATTTACCCATGTATTATGTGGATTGATTGTGAGATACAATTTTGATGGTATGAGAGAATTCACAGGCAAAAAAGTAAGAAGATGTATATGTCAATTCATTTAAAATATAGTCTACTATATACCCATATCTCCATTTCATCAAAGGCAGCTACAATTTTAGCAAAAATATATCATTGTGAGGTACCAATAAGTAACTATTGATACTTTTCAAGCACATATTTGACATCACTCTTTTCTCTATTCTATATACATTACTATATGCTGATACTAGAAAAGCCTGTATTGAGAACAATTTTTACATTACAGAATATGTACAGGGCACCAATAACCAGTATCATTTTTATTCAATGTAATACTCAAATAGCACTCAAGTTATTTGGTCAAAAAATTAAAATGATAGAAAAATGAACTTTTAATATATATAGCAGTAAGGAATGGATAATTAATTTGTGCTCCTTTGGTTAAAAAAAAAAGTCTTTTCCAGGAATGAGGCCCCTGACAAGTTATCAAATACCAAGTCCTCAGTCCTAAAATCATAAACATACAGGGTCATGCATTACAAGCAATACCAAGTAGAATCTTATGCCCCCATATTTGCATATATGTATATGCAGCAACAATGAAATGCCCTGAGAAAGAATGGGAAGGGACAGAGAGGAATGAAATCATGTAGGTTTTCTTTTCTTTCAGTTTGTTTATATACTGGATTACATTGACAGATTTTCTTTTTTTAATTTTTAAACTTATTGTTTTAAAATATTTTATCTTTTTAAAATATTTTATTTTTTATTTTGCATACCAATCCCAGTTTCCACTCAAACCTCTCCTCCCACTCCCCTCTCCTCCCCCATCCCCACTCCCCATCTACTCCTCAGAGAAGGTGAAGATTTCCATAGAGACTCAACAAAGTCTGGCACATCGCTTTGAGGCAGGGCTGAGGCCCTCCTCCCTATATCTAGGCTGAGCAAGATAAAGAATGGTCTTCAAAAGGCCAGTTTATGCACCAAGCATGAATCCTGGTCCCATTGCCAGTGGCCTCACATACTGCCCAAGCCACACAAGTGTCACTCACATTCAGAGAGTTTGAATTTGATCCTATGCAGGTTTGACCTCTATCAGTCCAGAGTCAGTGAGCTCTCACTAGCTCAGGTCAACTGTTTCTGTGGGTTTCATCCTAAGAAATACTACGTAATATTTCATAGGAATAATTTATTTTACTATTTGGAGTGAAGTCAGAGAAATCACATAAACCAGAAGCAGATATTAAAAGTCTCAAAAGCCAAGAAGGGTTGGACTAGTGGTCAACAGTATAAAATGCTGTCAACACAGGAGCTATTATTTATATATAATAAATACTACTGAGTGCTCGAAAGATAGGTTTTTCATTAAGAGCATTTACTGCTTTCTCAGCAGATGTAGTTTTGGCCTTCACCACATACTTGGCATATCATAGCCATCTATTACCCCAGTCTCAGGCCTTCACAGGCATCAGGCACACATACAATCCATAGACACACAAAGCAGTGGAAACAATCATATACATAAAATTAAAAATATTTTAAAATAATAAAATCATGTTTGCATTTATTGCAAATAAGCATATATGTGTATCTTATCACGAATGACCACTTTACCTCAAAGTTTCCTACATAAACAATGGACAATTAAAAGATATTCTACAGTACTTCTTTACAACGGTATATATACAGTTTTATTTTACTTGCTGTTGATGTAATTGTATTTGTTCCCTTCTTCTCTGCATGTTTTTATGCATGTGCAACTACCAAGCCTGTTTTGGTACCGGCATAACCTGCAGTGCAGCAAAGCCAGGCTTCTGTTTATTTGTAGAAAAATAGGCTGTAGGCTCATTTGGATCCTCTGTCATGTTCATTTCTTCCTGAACTAGAAAGAGAAGAAATATGGGAGTCCTTTTGAAACTTTCACCTGCAAACATTGAAAAAGTTTAGTTAGTTGTGGCTCAGGAATTAAGTAAATTAATCAGTGATCAAAATATTAATATATTTGGAAAGAAATGCTATTTTTTTATTTAGCACCGCATATAAATTGAAATTATGGAATTAATGATGTGAACCTTTTACCTTTTTCTTGTTTCATTTGTAATTATATTTTCTTTTTTTCTGATGTTCTAACCAATCTCCCTCTTTATTAAGCTCTTGTTTCCTTCATTCATCATAAAATTTACTGTTTTAAATAACAAAGCACTTCATTTTAGCACTACCTTTCAATGAGCCCAACACTATAATAATACATATCTGAAATTTATTAATTTCTTGGTTCCCACTGATAAGTATCTTATGTGTTTTGATTGAATTATATCTAATTTTTTCCAATGGCCATGGAATACAGGCAACATTCATGCTAAGTTCATCAGATATACATAAAAAAATTATATGAGATATTACAAAGCTAGTCATAAGGAAACTGATCATTTTGTCAAAATCATAAATTCACAACAGCTTTGGTGACCTATCAGACCTACACAAGATAATGTCGGGCAAAATCTCAGCATAGATAGGGTAGCTGATGGCTAACTTCCACCACTTACTAAGGAATTATTTGCAATTGGGAGTAGTTGGGTGAAAGAAAAAAAATCATTCTTTTTTGAGGCTATGCCCACTACTGGGTTTTCCATACTGTAGTGGATGGCAGCACACATCCATCTACATATGAGCAGCACCTATTGGAATTGGTTGGTAATTGAAAAATATGCAAACATAAACTTAGAATTGACATGTTCATAGAGATAAGGGGAAAGTTGCAGTAGGATATGGGGGTAGATAGGCTTATACTCCACTGTATTCATGTATGAGTTTTTTTAAAAAAATAAATATAAAAAAGAAAGAAAATCTTCTGAAATTGAAAAATACTAATTTTTGCTTATTCTACAAATAAACTAAGAAAAAGAATAATGTCTTTAAGAGTTGTCAGAAATGGTTTGTGAATGCATGACAATAAGTCTCTTTTGTCAAAAAATAATGGTGAAAGGGATTTTCTATTCTCTCAGAGGACCAGGTACCTAACAGCTAACAATTTTTTGTGACTTAATTCTAGAGGATCCAATACCTTCTTATGGCCTCAGAGAATATTGTATAT
>JAQHUG010000008.1:4319611-4329663 GCA_028555095.1 Dicrostonyx torquatus
ATCTGTTTTGCATGTATTGGCTTTTTGGGAACCTATTCTATATGGATGCACAGCTTCTTAGGCCTGGATGGAGGCCGGAGGGCCTTGGGCATCCCACAGATCAGGGTATTCTGCCCCCTCTTAGGGAGCGGGGGGGGGGAAGAAAAGTGGGGGAGTGGGAGGGCCTGGGACAAGGGGAGTAAATGTAAATTTCTCTTTTAACAATAAATACAAAAAAAGAAAAAGAAAAGAACAAATCTGAAAATAATAGGGATATAATAAGGTGAGGAATAACAGCTCAAAGGCAAAGAAAGATTTTTCAGAATAGAAACAAAATCAGGATCCATCCTTCTGCTTCATAACAGAAACACACCCTAAGTTCAAAGACAAACATTACCTCAGAGTAAGGGATTGTGGAAAATATTCATATCAAATGGTCCAAGAAGCAAGCCAGTATAGCTATCCTAATGTTTAGCAAAACAGACCTCAAACTAAAATCAATTAGAAAAGATAGAGAAGGACATTTCATATTCATCAAAGGAAAAATCCATTAAGATGAAGTCCCATGCTGAACATTTATGCCCCACATACAAGGTCACTCACATTTGTATATGAAACATTACTAAAGCTCAGATCACATATCAATCCTCACACGTTAATAGTGGGAGACTTCAACACCCAACTCTCACCAACGGACAGGTCTACCCAACAGAAATTTAACAGAAAAACAAAGGAACTAACATATTATTATGCAAATGGACGTAATAGATTTCTATAGAACACTTGACCCAAACACAAAAGAATATATATTTTTCTCAGCACCTCATGGAACATTCACTAAAATTGACCTAATCCTCAGTCATAAAGCAAATCTCAACAGATACAATAATAAAAATTGGAAAAAAACCCTTATATCTTATCAGGCCTTCCTGGACTAATGTTAGAGTTCAACAAACTACAGAAAGCCTACAAACTCGTGGAAACTGAACACCTCTCACCTGAATCACCACTGGGTCAAAGAAGAAAAAGAAAGAAAGAAATGAATTTCTAAAATTCAATGAAAATGAGTCTATAACCTATCCAAACATAAAGGATGTAATGAAAGCAGTGATAAAAGAAACGTTCATAGTACTTGGTGTCTATATAAAAAATTTTAGTAGCTCACCTACTACTAACAATGAACCCATATAAAATTTAGCAGACTGTATAAGCTTAAATTTTGACTACAGATATAGATTATTATTAGTTACTGATTCTCATAAATGAAGTGGTAGTAGTGTGCTGAGAATAACACCAAGGTTACTAGGTGTCTTCTTGTATTAAATATTATTAATATATGAAAAAATTCTGAAGAAGTCTCACATAAACAACTTAACAGCACAACTGAAAGCTCTACAACAAATAGAAGCAAACTCACCCAGGAAGATTAGATGACAGGAAATAATCAAACTCAGGACTGAAATCAATAAAAATTAAAAAAAGATAACAATACAAAGAATCAATGAAACAAGAAGAGGTTCTTTAAAAAAACCATCAAGATAGACAAGTCCTTATCCAAACTAACAAAAAGCAGAGATAGAATATCCAAATTAACAAAATAACAAAGGAAAGGGTGCCATAACAATAGAATCTGAGAAAATATTAGGTCACACTTTAAATACATGTATGTCACAAAATTGGAAAATCTAAAAGAAATGAACAACTTTCTTGATAGTTAGTATATACCAAAATTAAATCAAGACCTAACAAACAATTTAAACATGCCTATACCCCCCAAGGAAAGAGAAACAGTCAATAAAAGTCTACCAACCATAAGAGCCAAGAACTATATGGTTTCAGTGCAGAATTCTATCAGAATTTCCAAGAAGAGCTAATACAAATACTCCTCAAATTGTTCTGTAAAATAAAAGAGAAGGAACATGTTCAAATCTTTCTANTGCACACCTTCTTAGGCCGACATGGAGGCCGGAGAGCCTTGGGCGTCCCACAGGGCAGGGTATCCTGCCTCCTCTTAGGGAGCAGGGGGAGGGAGGAAGGGTGGTGGGGGAGCCGGAGGGCTTGGGACAAGGGGAGTAAATGTAAATTTCTCTTTTAACAATAAATGCAAAATAGAAAAAGAAAAAGAAAGGAACAAACCTAAGAACAATAGGGATATAATAAGGTGAGGAATAACAGCTCAAAGGCAAAGAAAAATTTTTCAGAATAGAAATAAAATCAGGATCCATTCTTCTGCTTCATAACAGAAACACACCCTAAGTACGAAGACAAACATTACCTCAGAGTAAAGGATTGTGGAAAAAATTCATATCAAATGGTCCAAGAAGCAAGGCAGTATAGCTATCCTAGTGTTTAACAAAACAGACCTCAAACTAAAATCAATTAGGAAAGATAGAGAAGGAGATTTCATATGCATCAAAAAAAATCCATTCAGATGAAATCCCATGCTGAACATTTATGCCCCACATACAAGGTCACTCACATTTGTATATGAAACATTACATGTTAATAGTGGGAGACTTCAACACCCAACTCTCACCAACGGACAGAAATTTAACAGAAAAACAAAGGAACTGACACATTATTACTCAAATGGACATAATAGACATCTATAGAACACTTGACCCAAACACTAAAGATTATATATTCTTCTCAGCACCTCATGGGACTTTCACTAAAATTGACCTAATACTCAGTCATAAAGCAAATCTCAACAGATACAAAAAAAAAAAAAGGAAAAATCCCTTGTATCTCATCAGACCTTCCTGGACTAATGTTAGAGTTCAACAAACTACAGAAAGCCTACAAACTCGTGGAAACTGAACTCCTCTTAGCTGAATCACCACAGGGTCAAAGAAGAAAAAGTAAGAAGAAATGACTTTCTAAAATTCAATGAAAATGAGTCTACAACATATCCAAATGTAAAGGATGTAATGAAAGCAGTGATAAGAGAAACGTTCATAGCACTTGGTGTCTATATAAAAAATTTGAAGAAGTCTCACATAAACAACTTAACAGCACAACTGAAAGCTCTACAAAAATAGAAGCAAACTCACCCAGGAAGATTAGATGACAGGAAATAATCAAACTCAGGATTGAAATCAATAAAAATTAAAAAAGGTAACAATACAAAGAATCAATAAAACAAGGAGAGGTTCTTTAAAAAAAATCATCAAGATAGACAAGTCCTTATCCAAACTAACAAAAAGCAGAGATAGAATATCCAAATTAACAAAATGAGAAAGGAAAAGGTGCCATAACATTAGAATCTGAGAAAATACAGAGAATATTAGGTCACACTGTAAAGATGTGTATGTCACAAAATTTGAAAATCTAAAAGAAATGAACAACTTTCTTGATAGGTAATATACACCAAAATTAAATCAAGACCTGACAAACAATTTGAACATGCCTATATCCCCCAAGGAAAGAGAAACAGTCAATAAAAGTCTACCAACCATAAGAGCCAAGAGCTATATGGTTTCAGTGCAGAATTCTATCAGAATTTCCAAGAAGAGCTAATACCAATACTCCTCAAATTGTTCTGCAAAATAAAAAGAGAAGGAACATGGTCAAATCTTTCTATGAGGCTATAATTACCCTGATAACCAAACCAAAGATGCCACAGAGAAAGAGAATTACACTCTTATCTTCCTCAGGAACTTTGATGCAAAATATTCAATAAAATACTGAAAAACTAAATGCAAGAAAACAACAAAAAATCATCCACCATGATCAAATAAGATTTATGCCAGAGCTGCCGGGATAGTTCAACTCATGAAACTCTGTCAATCCACCACATAAACAAAATGAAGTGAGAAAAATCTCACATGATCAGTTCATTAAATGCTGAAAAAGTGCCTTTGAAAAAAATAAAACACCCTTTATGATAATGGTCCTGGAGAGAACAAGGATACAAGGAACATCTCTAAACATAATAATGGTATATAATGCCAGTCAATAACCAACATCAAATTAAATGGAGAAAAACTCAAAGCAGTTAGACAAAAGGCAAGAATGAGACAAGGCCGTCTACTCTCTCCATATTTATTCAATATAGTACTAGTATTTGAGGTTCTATCTGGAGAAATAAGGCAACTAAAGGAGACCAAGAAAACACAAATTGGAAATGAAAAAGTCAAACTATCAGTACTTGCAGATGATATTATAGTGTACATAAGTTAAACTAAAAATTCTGCAACAGATCTCCTACAAAGATCAATATCTTCAGTAATGTGGCTGGATAAAAAATTAACTTAAAATCAATAGCCTAATAAATACTATTGATAAATAGGTCAAAAAATCAGAGAAACAACACCCTCTATAATAGCCACAAATAATAGAGGAGTAACTCTTACCCAACTAAGTGAAAGACTTATATGACAAGAATTTTGTCTATGAAGAAAGAAATTGAAGAGGATTTTAGAAAATGGAGAGCTTTGTGCTCATGGATTAGTAGAATTAACATAGTAAAAATGACAATTTTATCAAAAGCAGTCTACAGATTCAGTGCAATCCCTCTCAAAATCTCAACACAATTCTTCAAAGACCTTGGAAGAACAATACTCAACTTCATATGCAAAAAACAAAGATAGCTAAAATGATCCTGTAAATAAAGAAACTTCTGATTTCAAAATCTATTATAGAGCTTTAGTAATAAAAATAGCTTGATATTGGCATACAAATAGACACATGGATCAATGTAATTGAATGAACACCCTG
This sequence comes from Dicrostonyx torquatus, assembly GCA_028555095.1. NCBI lineage: Eukaryota > Metazoa > Chordata > Mammalia > Rodentia > Cricetidae > Dicrostonyx > Dicrostonyx torquatus. Next base: position 4,324,310 of record JAQHUG010000008.1, read on the forward strand.
ACATAAACCCATATACCCATGAAAACCTGATTTTTTAAAAAGATTTATTTATTATGTATACAACATTCTGCCTCCATGTATGTCCATATGCCAGAAGAGGAAACCGGATCTCATTACAAATGGTTGTGAGCCACTATGTGGTTGCTGGGAATAGAACTCAGGACCTCTGGAAGAACAGCCAGTGCTCTTAACCACTGAGTCATTTCTCCAGCCCAAACCTGATTTTTTTTTACAAAGAAGGCAAAAATATACAATTGGAAAAGAAGGCAACTTCAAGAGATGGTGCTGGCAGAAATGGATGGTGGCATATAGAAGAGTGCCAATAGATCCATATCTATCACCCTGCACAAAGCTCAAGTCCAAATGGATCAAAGACTTTTAAATATAGTTACAAAGAAGATGATCAAAGAAAAGCCAAAAAGTAGCCTTGAGTGCATTGGCACATGAGACTACTTTCTGAATGTAACACCAGTTGTTGTGGGATATCTTTCTGTATGCTATGAAAATGTATGACTCTCATTGGTTGATAAATAAAGTTACTTTGGCTTATGACAAGGTGGGATACAGTGAGGCATGAAATTCAAGTATAGATACAAGAGAAGGACTGAGTCTGGGAGATGCTAGTCAGCCTCCCAATTTAAAGACATGTAGAAAATGAGGTAATGCCATGGCCACATGGTGATATACAGATTATTAAAAATGGGTTAATTTAAATATAAGAGCTAGCTAACAATAAGCCTGAGTCATCAACAAAGAATGTATAAGTAATATTAAGCCTCTGAGTGGTTATTTGGGAGCTGGCTCATAGGGGAGAAACCTCCAATTGCAACCAAGAGCATAGACACTGAAACCGACAATGAATAAATGGTAATTCCTGAATGTGTAAAGCAAAAAAAAAAAAAACACTGCCAATAAGACAACATGGAAACTTACAGAATAAGGAAAGATTTACAGCAATCCCATCTGACAGAAGACTGATATCCAAAAAATATAAAGAATCCAACAAACTAGACATTAAAATATCAAATAATCCCATTAAAAATGGGATACAGACTAAAACAGAATTTTCAATAGAGAATCTCACATGGCTGAGATATATTTGAAGTGTTCAACATTCTTAGCTATAGGAGAAATAGACTCCTGGCCTTTTCATGGTGGCAGGTCCTTGGTGAGTGCCACAGCTTCAGATCCACCCGCCCAACTGCAGTGGTAAGACCAAACTCTAGCCCTCAGGCTCTCTACTCGATTGGGAGGCACCCTCTCCCCCTCCCCCGGCTTTTCTGTGTCCCACACCCCAGAGTGTCCCTGGGCAATGCTCCCCTTTGACGGGGTCCTGGTTCCCCGCGGGAATTGGCCTGCTGAGATATCATCTTATACCTATCAGAATGACCAAAATAAAAACACTAATGACAACCTAAATTGGAGAAGATGTGGAGTAAGGGGAACATTCCTGCACTGCTGGTGGGATTGCAAACTTGTACAGCAACTTTGGAAATCGTATTGCAGTTTCCCAGAAAATTGGGAATCAATGTACTTCAAGATCAACCAATACCACTTTTGAACATATAATTCAACGATACTCAACTCTACCACAAGGACACTTGGTCAAGTATGTTCATAACAACTTTATTCATTAGTTATAACCTGGAAATAACCTATATTACTCTCAGCTGAAGAATGGATAATAAAATGTGGCATATCTACACAATGAAGTACTACTCAAAAAAAAATGACATCAAGAAATTTGCAGGCAAATGAATGGAACTAGGAAAGAAATCATTTTGATTGAAATAACACAGACTCAGATAAATGAAAATATTATGTACACCCTCAGAAGTGGATATTAAATGTAAAGAAAGAGGGAAGTGGGGAAAGAATCAGATGGAGAAGAGGGAAGGGCCACAGTCTTTGAAATGTAAAATAAATAAATAAATGGTGAATTAAAAAAATGAAAAATAAAGAGTAAACACATGAGTGACTGTTGTGTGACACAGGGTGATGAGATTCCTGTATGATAAGGAACCTCTGGACTGGCTAAAACTATCTTAGAATAATAATTCTATAAGTTTGCCATTTTAGAACAAGCTTCAGAGTGTTTTTAGTATAAACTTGTACTTTTCAATAACCCTCTGGGTAGAATGACCATGTGTAATGTCTTCAAAATGTTTTGTGGAAAGAGAAGAGGGGTAGGATTGATTAATTGTTCACCTCCCCAAATATCTTAGTATCAGTTGATAGAGAATAGATGGCCAAGAGTATGGGCTGTGTCTTATGCATTGTGACTCAGTTCATATCCAGGCTCTCTCAGTAATAGCTTTAGTTGCAGGAACACATCTGTAGTCATGAGGCTGTGTCAGCAGAAGTTGTTACTTGTAGAGATCAACATTTATCTTTGAGCCTTTGACCACAAAAGCCTCATTCCTCTTTATTTTATTTGTTTGTCTTGCTCTATAAGACATCTTTTACTGAGCTTCCTTGATAATACATAGTGTTAGTGTGTCATTATCAAATTACATTGTTATATGTAGACAAAAATAGAAGCCTAAAATGTTAATAATTAATGATTTCAAGAGGATGAAGCATCATGTTACTATTAAAGTGTAAAATTTGTTATTTTTAGTAAATATAACTGAAAAAGTACCATCTTTAAAATTGTTAATAAGTGCAATTTAAAATGTTCATAATAAAATCAGTACTAGTAAGATTTATTAATAGGAAAATTCCTAACTATAAGTATTCAAAAATAACTAAAAGCACCAGAAAAGATTTGTAGTATACAATGAATACATCAACTATTTATAAGCAAAATAAAAATAATTCAGATAAATACATTTTAGATAATCATTTCTATTTTTAAGATTGATAACCATACCATTTTCTTTGTTCCTCTATTCTTCTCAAACACTCCCACATAACCCTATCCTCTTTCAAATTCATAACTTTCTTTGCTTTATTTGATATATGTTTATATATATTTGTATGAATATGTATATGTCTTATTAAACACAGTTATACAAAGTGCTTCACCACTATAACAATATTTGTATATATATGATTTTAGGGTTGTCATTAAACATTGGATAAAAATCAGTGCACTCTTTACTGGGGAAGAATATTTTTTATTGTACAACTAGACTTTCAAAAATCATAATGTTTTCCCTAATTTTGCTTTATGCATGCAGGATATATATGTATGCAATAAGTACATGTAAAATTCTTTCATTTATCAAGTTAAAGATACCAACAGTTTGACCCGACCACAAAGATCTAATGATACTGGATTTTTTTTACCTCACAAAATCTAATTCATGTTTCTTATCAATTTATTTACTTATAAATTTTACCAAGAAGACTGTAATATTACTATAATATCTCCTTTGAAATGTTTTTACTTTAACGAAAAATGTAGAGTTGTATAGATACTATTCTATTACTCTTGAACGCAAAGTCCCCATATTAGAAAGCATGATTAAGTTTGTTCATTCAAGTTAAGCATATTATAGCAGAGATCCAGAAACCAGAACATGGTATATATTTCCTTCTATAGTTACTAAAAATTTAGTAGGTAATCTCCTTTTAACTCATTCTAGTCAAATGTCTCAGTTTCTGCAATTTGACTTTTTGATGTTGATCATTTCATTCCTTGGTCATATACCAGATACTAAAAAAAAAAATCTTTCTATATAAGTCAATTAACAATGCAAAATATCTCTAGATATTTCTACATTTCTCCTGGAATGAAGACTTAACAAATACTGATCTAAAAATGTGCAGCATATTTGCTTTCTAGAGCAGTGATAAGAAAGCATTTTTCATCTTTATCTGATTTTATGTGTCCTGATTAGGCATGAACAAATAAGCATCTGTAAAAATGACATCAAAAATATAAATTTTGTAAGTCAATGGACTGTTCTTGGTTACTTAAAAGTCCAGAAAAAAAAATTACTTACAGGAGCACGGCTGAGAGAAAGATAGAGGCATCACTGAGGAGTCCTTAGCTCAGCTGGGCTGCTTCGCTGCAGTCCTACCTCCAGTAATATTCCACCCCAATAAATAGGCCAGTGAACCATCCTCAAGGCCACATCCTGTAGGAGGCAAGAAAAAGTAAGATCAGGAATGAAGGTAAGGACCATATGACTCTTCAGCCTCATGGCAATGATGACGCATGTAGTCTGTATGACCTTTTTGCTTGATATCGAAGCTATGTCTAGGGACCAAAATGAAGTTACAAATCACTCTATACATCTCTTATCCATCAAATATTTTGTGAATTCCATCGCCTAGCAAACTTTCTGTGTCCCAGACTTTCACTTATTTTTTAGGATACTTAAGTGTTTCTGTCACTGTATCTTGCTTAACGTCACATATATACGTCAGTCACTGTTTCTGAGCATTAAAGAACAAGGCCATAGGTACAGTCTTCCTTCAGAACAGTTTAACATTCGCATGTTTTTGGCCAGATCTAGGGAACAGAGTAAAGTGTTTATTTCTGCATATTGGGCACATTAGGTCAGTAATGTATGGGGCAAATCCAGTTGTGTAGAGGATTTGCATGTGGTGTGTGTGTGTGTGTGTGTGTGTGTGTGTGCTGTAGTTGTTGTTTTGGCATTTCTTTTCTTTTTGTAGATAAAGTACTTTAATTTAACAAAACATCAGAGAAGGTCTTCACATGGCAGCCTAAAATACCCTAAGTCATATATTTTCAGCAAGGTTTAACTTATACAAATATAGATTCTGTCTATAGAACTCGACTTAAATCTAAGCAGAAAATAATTGACTGCACCTGGTGACAATACAATGAAGTATAGGGTCTGGGCAGGACAAGAGTTCTTTGAGTAGAGGAGGAGATACAAGTGCGGGTCTGTTTTGGTAGAAGCTGGTACTTTGGTGAAGAACAGGTCAAAAAATCAGAGAATTTGTTTGGAGCACTGACAAACAGTGGGTAGAATTTTCTTCTGTCACTGAACCCTGTCATCCCACTGTGCTAACCAACAGAGAGGACCGGGCCAAAGGGCAGTCAAGAGGCCAAGAGACCCAAGGATTATACTGAGGAATGATATGATAAAGAATAGACCTAGCCCTCTTTATTGTATAAATGGGGTGACTTTGAATTCCACATATATTCTACCCCATGGAGCACAGATAGGACCCCAAGACAATGAGTTCAAATGCCTCATTAAGAATAAGAGTATTTTGACAGAGAGTTAAATGCTCTACTTTATCAATCTAATTCATTGAGACCAACTGAAAATAGTAAGGCATTTTTTTCATTGCTTTAGTAAGAGCATGTCAATATTTTATAAATACTCTTAATTATCAAATTCCAATACCAGCTAGCTTCTACAATACTAGGC
>JAQHUG010000008.1:4349915-4364013 GCA_028555095.1 Dicrostonyx torquatus
ATTATATTCTTTTGGAGTCTTTGATGGAGTTAGAGAAAGATAGTTATAATTATAAAAGATAGATTAGATAGAAAACTTTAGACTCACAAAGATAAAATAAATGATAGAGTATTTTCCTTTATTTGCCAAATGTATATAGACTAAATAGTGTAACTATATTTCTTGCTTCATAACTGTTTTGTTGTATTTAATCTTGCTATATTAAAGTTAAAACCTTCCTTTTTATTTGAATAGAAAAGAAGAAATGGTGTGAAAAATTCTTATGTATATGTAGTGCTTTTATTAGTTCATGAGTAAAGATGCTACTTGGGCCTATGACAGGGCAGAATAGAGCAAGGCGGAAATTTCCAAGCAGAGATAGAGAGGAAAAGAAGGTGGAGTCAGAAAGATGTCCTGTAGCTGCCAAAGAGATGGACACTGGATCCTTACTGGTAAACCATATGCCTCACGGTAAGATACAAAATAGTAGGAATGGCTTAATTTAAGATGTAAGAGCTAGCTAGGAATACACTAGAGTCATTGGCCAAGCAGTATTACTATTAATATAGTTTCTGTGTGATTATTTTGGGTCTGAGAGGCTGGGAAATGAACGTGAAGTTTTGTACTGCAACATTTTAGTATACATTGATTATTATACTCTAGTACTATTTATTCATCTACCACACATACCTGTTCATCTCTCTTACCTACAAGTCTTCTGCATTTGATCATACAATTCTATTTTCTCTTTAGTTCTTGAACAAGGTATGTGATTTCCAGACAGGGAAGGAATCAGCATAGGACCAAACTAGACCCTCTGAATGTGGGTGACAGTCATATGGCTGGAGCAAACTGCAGGGCCACCGGCGGTGGCACCAGGACTTTATCCCTACTGTTTGTATGGGCTTTTTGGTACCCATTCTCTTTGGATGGGTACCTTGCTCAGCCTATATATAGAAGGAAGGGCCTTGGACCTTCCCCTAAGCAATATACCTTACCCTTTCTGAGGAGTGAAGGTGGGTGTTGGGTGGGGAAAATGTGGAGAGAATGGGAGGATGGGAGCGAATGGAAACTGGGATTGGTATTTAAAAGTTAAAAAAAACACAGGATTTTTCTTTAAAAAAAATAAAAAAGAATTGCTTTGTTAATTGCCATGAACTGTGAAAAGGAAATTTTCTAATAAAGCCCAAGAGCATCAGCTAGTCTCTCAGTACAGAGGTCAAAATTTAGAAGAAAATTTAAGATTCAGCTGTTTATTTGACAAGAGGTAAAAGCTATTTTTACCTGTGGCTATATGGATATGTTTAGAATGCACTTAGGAATTATGCTGGCCTATTAAAGTGGTGACTTTTGATGAAGCAGGAAATTTAGGTGCAAGTGTAGGACCCAGCCATGACAAGCTCAATAGAGACCTGAGTTTCAGTAGTTTACCCGAAGGTAATGCCTGGTTCCAGGAAAGACCACAGACTTAGACTACCCCGGAACAGGCCATCCAAAGGAAATTCCTAATGTTCCAACCTTTGTAGATAGGCTCACCTGGGTGGTTCCGAGTTTGCAAATTTGTTTAAGAATAAAGGGTCTTTGCTTTCACATACAGGACTCGGTCTCCTAGTTGGTTTTGGAGGAACTCTGTGATTTGGGCTTAACACAAGAATAGGCACTCACTAGGGTAGGCCAGATAACAGGGTGTACTGCCTGCTGGACCTAAAGAGAACTGAATGGCATGGAATGATATTATAAGATCTGATGGACCAAAGGGACAACTCATATGAATATGAATACTGTCCCAAACCTGGAGATTAGGAAGGCATAGATTTGGCTCCTGAGACTAGACTGGACTACTAAGTGTGGTATCATGTGGTCTGCTTTGAGGAGTATAATGAGCACAGTTGACTCACCAATAATAGAAAAGACATAGCAAAGCATCAGAGTACAGAGTGTCCTGGCCTGGAAGAACCAGTTGTGTAGCTATAGCATGGAGCTACAGGATAGATTCTGGCAAACTGAATGACTTTCTTGAGGTATTCCAACATTCCCATTACTTATTAACATTGAAATAAATTTAATTGTAAATTTATTCTCTGATTCTAATGAATTTGTCAACATTAGTCTTTACTGCTTTTCTAAAGAAAATAGATTGTTCAATTTGCCATTTAAACCTCTTAAACCTATTAACACATTAACTACTAAATGAATAAAAGATACAAACAAGTTTTCTTTTTAAGTTTTGTCATATATACAATGTTTATTTTTCTTTTCAAGACACCCATTATATTAAAGCATACTTTCAAAATGTATAAAATTAAGACAATTTAAAAGGGTGCATCATTATGAGTTATCTCTAATTCTTGGGGATAAGCACACGTAACTTTTAGCCAGCATCACACAACTCAAGAGCTTAAGATAAGTGTTAACCACTTTCATATCTTCACGTAAGCAATAAGATAATTTACAAACAGCAAATAGCCGAAACTCTTCATCAGATGATTGGAAATCTTCAAGACCCATCAGGACAGCATGTTCTACAGTTTCTATTTTTCCATAAGTCTAATGACCAAAATGACAGTCAGTCATTATTTATGCAGTTTATGTTTGCTTTTCCTTTTCTTTCCGGATATTAATTTGAATTTAAGGAAATGATAAAGGCTTAGGGAAAATACTACTATTTTTCTGTAAGCTAAACATAGCAATAAAACATTGTGATAGGTAAGAGCATCTTTCAAGCCTCATCAGAGATGTTTCTTTTGACTGTCCATAGTAATTAACAAAGACATCCACTACTGGACAATGTGCAGAGAGTAAGAGACTTTGGGCAACTCACCTCCTAATCAAACTCCTCCCTCAGAGATCCACTATCTACATGGATGAGGAGATGGAAAAATTGTAAGAGACATAGATGGTGGTAGGTGAAAAGAAACAGCATCTTCCAGACACCAGAGGTCTGATAAAGAAATAAACTCACAGAGACTGTGACAGCATGCATAAGATGTGCACAGGTTCAAACCAGAGAAAATCTCAGCACTGAGAAAGGGATCTGGACACAGATTCCTATTACTAACCAGAAAGTTATTTGCAATTGATATCTGCTGAAAAGAGGATAAATCAGTTCTTTGGGCATATCGACCATACTCTTGGTCAGGATCCGTGCCCAGGAGTAACTTGCCAACACAAAACATACAAAAGGAATTTGTACCTTATTAGGGGGTGGACTTTTTATTTGGGTGAGTATTTTGTCTTATTTTTTCTCCTTTTTCTAGTTTTCTTGTCTTTTTTTCTTTTTTGTTGTTTATCTTGTTTTAAGAGAGAGGGAGATAGTGAAAAAAGGAACCTAAAGTTAGGTAGATAAAGTTAGGTAGATAATGTGGTAGAGAAAATCTGTAGGAGTTGCAAGGGTAAAGAATGTGATGAAAATATATTGTATAAGAAATATTTCAAATAAAAATTTGGAAAAGAATATCTGTTATCACAAAGAAAAATAAAAGAATATGAAACTTCCATCACAGCCATGGAGTTTTACATGTCAAAAACTTGCTACTATAAATCTTTCAGTCATCTAAAAGTAAAAGCAAAATCCAAGTACACATTTTCTTACATTAAAATGGTTTCAGATGAAATCTTTCTTTTTATTTTTTTGATGATGGAGGCCCAGTATTTCAAACTTGAACATAGACTTGTGTTTGGTTTTGGTAATGAAGACTGATTGGCCAGTGGTGATTTAATAGGAACCTCCAATGCAATAATCAGAGGTATTTAAATTTGTCAAGAGCAATAGAATCTGTTCAAATTACTGGGGGAAAGTTATACTTTAATCTCTATCCATTAGTTCTGAGACAGTTACAAGACTGGGTGCCAAAAATGTGTTCTTGCAAAGTGAGGTGTTTCAACATTTAATATCCATTGCAGAAGCCATATCATTCACAAATGAGGAAGTAAAGTTAAGAATACTACTCACCTTGTTGAGTATTCTCTTGCTGTCCTCAAAAAGCTCTGCATTTTTATTCCTAATGTCTCTGGCTATTGATAGGACAGCATCGTGTGTTCCTGGTGTACTTTCAAGTATGGTCAGGAGGTTGTGAAGAGTGTCATTCCAAGACTGCACTCTACTGAGTATCAGTTTTGGAAAATCTGCAACCTAAGCAGCCGTGTTTCAGCAATTACATTAAGATAAAGGAAGGAAAGAAGGGTGAGTTACTTTCTGTTTTCAGTGAGACAAACAATTTAAATATCCATTTGTTATTTTTATAAGCAGGTAAAATGGTTTGGGGAATGAAAATTAACAAAGTAAAGAGTATTAACCCGTCATTATAAAATTTATATATGTATGTCTTATTTCCAATTACCCATTTTATTGATCATGTTTTGTTTTCCATATGAAATTCCGCCCTCTACACATTTCCAGGGAACCACATAATTTGCAGGGGCCTACTTGGTATTTTGATTAAGGAAAAATAGATTTCACGTAGTGTAAAGGGCAAGAAATTTAACTTAGATACATCACACAAAAAAGTAAATTGTTCACAATCATAATATTTTAGGCTTTATTTGTCAATTACTAAAAACATGGCATTAATAAGTGTGGTTTCCCAGTCTAGATCCCTCCCTCTCCTAGCCTCTAGTAAAACAGAATATGTGGTGGAAATTCTTTTTTTTTTTTTTTTTTTGGTTTTTCGAGACAGGGTTTCTCTGTGGCTTTGGAGCCTGTCCTGGAACTAGCTCTTGTAGACCAGGCTGGTCTCGAACTCACAGAGATCCGCCTGCCTCTGCCTCCTGAGTGCTGGGACTAAAGGTGTGTGCCACCACCGCCCGGCTTGTGGTGGAAATTCTAAGTGAAGAACAATGGAATGATGAGATCATTGTCTTTAACAGTATAACAGTGTGAATAGATATAACAGAAATTTGACTTTCCAGTGTGTTCTAGGATATTACATGACATTCAATCCTGGTTTAAAATGTTTCTTGTGCTGATATGTTTAGCTGTTGTACTGACAATTAAAGAGTAGAGAGGTACCCAGTGAACATTGTGATGGAAATAGGAAAAATACATGAAGGAAAGGAACAGACCCAAAGGTGTTGACAATGCAATCTCCTGGGACCATAGCTGGATATGAATAAAGACTGAAGACTTGAGTTGGATGGAGCCTGATACCCATTCTGATATAGGAGGCTGATGGTTCAAGTTTCATGAAATTTTCAATGTCTCAGTCTGCATACATCAGTTAGCTCTTGTGAGTGTTAATAGCAGCAACGTCAATAAGGCTTGTTGTGAAGTGCTTAGACATGGAGTTCCTATCTATAACCCTTTCTCTTCCTTCATTTTGCCTTATTATTTTCACAAGATAATTAAATCAGTTCATTTGAAGAGAAGTTATAGAAAAGAATCATTAGGAAAGAATCAAACAGTTGTAAATTAGAGTTGTAGTGATATATACACCTTTCATAACAACTTTGGGCATGGTTCATTCTGAGGAACATTAGACTGTGTTTATAGGACTCCCTTGTTCAGGTGCTTACGGTTAAGACAAAAAACATATCGAAATTGTGATAAAATGAATAGGAAAAGAAGAAGCGGGAGTAGAATCAGATTGAGTCTTGAAAATCAAGAAGACTGAGTATGGTGATCAATAATGTATGAGTATGGTGATCAATAATGTGTGGGTTCTCATTCATTGGTAACATACAAAGAAGACAACTGTGTATGCATTTATTAAGCAAGCTCTAGTGGTGAGATGTTATTAAAATAAATCCCTCTTAATGGACAATTTATGAACCTGTTGTAATATTACTTAACAATTGCTTGGTTTTTTATTTATGAAGTATCTGACATGATTTTGCGTTGTTCATTCTTACTTTATTTCCTGTGTGCATGATGAAGCAAAGTTAGTCTACAGCTTCAGCTCTTCAGGGAAAAAGAAAAAATCAAACTAAAGACTCACAGAAATCTTTTGGACTTCATCCGTGTTTTTTGGTGTTTTGATGGCGTACTTGTGACAGCAAGTGAGAGTCTTGATCAGAAACTCCTGATCCTCAAAGTACTCAAGCATCTGTATATGTCAAAATTAATATTCAGTTAACTGGAGTCTGGAAAATAAGTCAATGAATCCATAATGAGAATATTAATGCCTTCAATAGGTGTGTGCTTTTAAAAGTGAAATCTGCACAAAAGCAAAAATTAAAGACTTAACAATGTGAATGTTTAGATACCTCTCTCCTTATTTTGTTCTTCATCTAAATGTCCAAAGCTCCAACCCTTTCCCCTATTCATTCCTCTCCTACTTGTTTGTGTTATTGTCCCTAAATGTTTCTTTGTTGGTGGTAAGCCTTTAAAAAGTAACAAAATTAGTAAGTTTTAAGTGTCTTAGAGATCATTTTTTTCCTATAGACTCTAGGCCCAATATCAACATATTGTTTCTAAATTCATTAATTTCTTGCTTCATTTTTATCCAAATTGATATGTGTCTTTTAACGAGGCATTAACCACTGAACCCTTCTCTTTATGCTCATTTAGGCATTTTAAAATTGTATATTTTCTTTTTATTACAAGTAAAAATATATACTGGTACCATACAATATTAATCATAAATCCTGACTGAAAGTGTGTCAAGTTTACAAAAGTAAATATAACAAACTGACCATTTTTAAGAATTAGTAAGCAATGAAATAAAAAGCAACAAGCTTTTTACATATTAATTAATATATAATCTTAAATATTATATTTTAAATATATTATTAATAATTTATTTAACACTGATACTCAGAAACTGTGCAAAAATTTAACTAGGAATGTTAAAAATTTGAAAGAGGCTCAGTAAAGACTTAGGAATGAAAAACATGAGTACAAACACAATCATAACACACCTATTGCAAATGCAAGGATACATTCTCTTGTTACCCATTGTTTTACTGAAGCCGAATGTTTTTCTCCTTTAACTGACCTTGAGCAGATAACAGGCAGTCATCGGGAGGAGAGAACCAATTTTCCCCTGTCAAACAGCTCCTTACTGAATCTCTAACTGGAGTCCTAACACTGTGAGTTCCTGAAAAGCAATTAGTGTTTTTCCTACCTTTTGGCATTGTTTTCATTTAGATTGATTCTGTTTCCTCCACCTAACTGACCACAGTGTAATTCAACCATTTGGATAACTGTAGTGAACTAAGTCAAAACTCGTTAGTATTTCTTGCTCCTCAAAAGCTAGATCCGGATATCAGAATTCTTCTCTAGGCACAATAATTTTAGTTTTATGCCACAATTTTGATTTTTTAAATTGAAAAGTAAATGAATTTAGAGAAAATCTTTAACAAATCATTTCATTTTATTTTTCCAATCAGTTTCCCCAAAGCTTTCCCACTCCCATTTTTCCTTTTGCTACCAGAGGCTTTCTTGTATAATACTCCAAGAATGTCAAGCTGTAGATGTGTGTTACTTCACACTTGATATTTAATGCTTTCTCTTGTAAGTCCAGGTAATGTCATTAGCATGAAGGCTTTTTTGAGGGAGAAGGTGGGAATAAGTAAAGTACTTACAAATTGTTCATATGACTCTAATGATGAGGCTAGCTGAGTCCAGATGGGGCATGGCAAAAAATAAAAATAAAAAAGTGAGTAAAGACACAACACAAATGCATATTTACTGCAAAATATGAGAGATTCTCTGGGAGCGCATATCTGTACTGACTGTCTAGTGTCTCCTCCATGACCCTGACTGACCTTGACCAGGTACTATATAACTATCAGGAAGACAGAGACAGTGATTTTGTAATCCAGCTTTCCCAGTGGAAAAATCTGCACTCCAGAAATCTTTCATATTATTCCCAGAATTTAGGAGTTTATGAGAAGCTAATAGGTTGTTGTTTTCTGCCTTTTTCCCTGATTGAGTTATCACAGTTTTGACTCATTCTATCTATTTCTTGTGACACAGTAAAATGTAGTTTTCCTGCATCAGATGTCTCCAGTGTGCTAAGGAAAGATGTCAAAAGAAACTGGGTTGTAGATGCAAGATCATAGATTTAGAGTTCTTCCCTGAATACAACTATTAAAGCATTATATTGCAAGTGCAAAGATTTTTGTTTTAAGGAAGCAACAATGATCACGGGAGATGGACCTTAAAAACCACTTTATATCTTGTAAACCAAAAACTTCCCGAAGTTGTCCCATTCACATTTTGTTAAATGAAAGTAGGTGGAACTTTCTTTTACCCTTGAAGGTTTATTACATGAAACTTGGATCCTTTCCCATGTTTAGTTCAATCAAATCATTAATCTAAAGACCTTGAGGGGAGAAAGAAGATGGAAACAAGGGAGGTACTTACAAATTTTTGGAGAAATTTTTCGGAGAAATCACTTTCAATCTGAGACCGGATGAAGGGAATGAGAGAAAAACTAGTGAGTTAAAAGACAACATAGATTCATAGTCATTACAAAAACAAGACTCAGTCTTCCTGTGTCCGTTTCTATACAGAAATGTTGTCTACTGTATCTTCCTTGAAATTGACTACTTTGAACAGAAAACATACAGCCCACTGGAACAGAGAATCTGTTTGTCTTCTAAATCAGTCTTCTAAGTGAATAAACTCATGTGTTGTACTCTTTAAACAAGGACTCCCAGTCTTTAATAGTTTAAGAAGCTAATACTTGTGTGTGTGATTTGTGTGGATGTGTGTGTGTGCATTTTGGTTTCTTGGTTTTTCCTCTTGACTTAACATCACAACTTAGATTAGTTTCGTTCATTCCATGTGACTCCCTGCAGTGAACGTCTCCTCTAATTATGTCTGCTGTGTGCTAAGCAAAGATGCTAACAGAGATTGGACTCTAGCAAAGTAAGGAAGTCAGACCTCTTCCCCAGCTGTGTCTATTAGATTTTTATGCCACAAATAAAGATTTAGGAAAATTTGAAGGTAAGTAGGGACAATTCCAAAGCTCATTGAAGTCTTCAAATATCTTTGAGATTTCAGGAACATACCCCATTCTCCTCACTTAATTTTTTCAATAGCTGATACTTTACTTTATAAGTAGAAACATGAATTATTATAAATTTGGTTCATGATAACTGTAAATAGGGTTCAGAACAATCATTGACACGGGGCTGCTAGAGATAAGTGAAGTACTTACATATATCCTACGCATTTCAGTGTTGAGCTTACTGATATTGTGCAAGAGTATCATGGCATGATCAAATAATTCTTCGAGGTACAGGTTATCATCATCAATTTCAATAGTACTTAAAGGCACAGAGGCCACATTCTCCCATAAAAGGAGGTTTGACAACACCAGCAGCAGAATTGCCCCTGCTAAAAAAAACAGATTCATTTATGCAAAATTATCAAAAGAAATTGCATCATGTTTACTCAGTGCCTTCCCCTGTGTGATCTGATAGTGTATAGTGGTAGTAGTGAAAAAAGTCTTTTAAAATGAAAATGTAGTTACTGTTACATTGGACAGGTATATAGTATCAGAACTTATTGACTTCCTACTGTTTGGGATTGATATCAGAAATAATTGTAGAATTTTCATCATTAGAAGATTAAATTAATTGCCTTTTAGTTCAGTGTTATAAGAATTTATGAAAAGTTTATGCTGGTTTTCAGGTTATCCTTTCTCTAAGACATCATTTGTTCTTTAATTTTTGAGATTAATAAAGTTACATCATTTATCCCTTCCCTTTCCACCACCCGATAACCTCATATATGTCTCCCTGCTCTTTTTAAAACTCATGGCCTCTTTTTTCATTAATTGTTGCTATGAACATATGAGTATGTGCATTTATAAATACATAGTTATATATGTACGTATATTCTTAAATATGTATGTGTAATCTTTATAAACTTTTAAGATTATAATCTTTGAAGATTTCCTGGAAGGATCATTTAGTATCAGATAGCCCTGGGGAAGACTATTTCTCCTACTGTCATCATGCTGTGTCATAGCTGCCTGTAGTTCTTGGTGTTAGGTTGGGCCTCCTGGACTTTACCTAATCCTTGTTAGAATACTTATTGCTTTTTAAATTTATTCAGCTCATGATTAGGCAATCATCCTGGTGAGACTTCCTAGGTGTAGCTTCTGACATTCCTAGGAGATACAGTCTCAGAACAAACTCCCTGTTCCTCTTTACATAAGCCCAGAAGTCATTGTGTAAGACGAGGAGGAGAAATATGAGCTTTCCAAACTAAATGTGCAATGTGTGCATTTAAGAGGGTAGCATGGTCCCTTTCATTTTATCTTCTGGCTTGAAAAGAGTAAACACACAAGTAACTATTGTGTAACACAAAGGATGGCAAGATCCCTGCATGTAAAGGAACCTCTGGACTGACTCTATAATCTTACAGTAATGAATCATGGCTTGTCATTCTACAACAAGGTTTAGAATGTCTTTGCTATAAAGTTGAATTTTCCAGTAACCCTCTGAGTAGACTGATCCTGTATAGTGTTATCAAACTATATTGTGGAAAGAGAAGGCTCCTAGAATTAATTGGTTTTTCCCTAGATCCTAGAACCAGCTGTGGTAGGGCAAATTGTCAGCACTATGGGCTCTGTCTTCTGCATTGCGATTCAGTACACACCCAGGCTCTCTCAGCTATAACTGAATTTCAGGGAACACATCCACAGTCTTGAGACTCAGTGTCAGAAGAATTCATTTCTTATAGAGATCAAGTTTTATCTTTTAAGCACTTGACCACAGAAGCCCCAGTAATCTTTGTTTTATTTACTTGCCTTGCTATATAAAACAGTCTGTATTAAATAAGTTTCTTTTTGACAATGAGAAGTGTTTGTGTCATCACAAAATTATATTTTATAGGTGGACAAGAGCTCTACATATTGATAATTAATATTTTCCAAGACATGAAGCACCTTGTAGATATCAAAATGAAAATTTAATTTGTTTTTTGTGAACAAGTGAAAAAAAGATCCTAATGCCCAGTATTTCTGATAAATGCAACTATAAATATTCTAAATAATATTAAAGTACTGGAAAGATTTATTTATATTAAAAATAACCCAATTACACATATTGAGAACAATTAAAACATCAAAAGGTTTGTATACTACATATTAAAACCATCAACTATTTCTAAGCAAAATAAAAATACTTAAGATAAATCATTTTATATTATTTTTTATTTTTTGAACTCATGATAATTATATACTTTACCTGTTTCCTTTCTTGAATCCAAAATCTCTTTTCTCTTTTAAATTCATGAGCATTTCTCTAGTTGCTGCATTATAGACATACATACACATATGTCTTCAAATTATATATATATATATATGTATATATATATATGTATGTATAATGTGCTCAGCCAGTAGAATATTAATTATATGTATACTTTTAGGGTTGACTCTTCGATATTGATGTAAATTGGGACACTCTGTCTTATGGAAGAATATTTCATATTGTAAAGCTAAATTTTCAAAAAATCATAATACTCTTCCTAATTTATCTCATGCATTATAGTTAGACATACATAAATGTATCTATAGTTCTTTCATTTATTATCTGAAAGATACTCACAGTTTAAGTTGAGCACAAGGAGCTTTAGATATTGGATTTTGTTTTAGAAAATCTAATTCTTAGAAATTTTATTAAGAATAGAAGGTAAAGGGCCGGGCGGTGGTGGCGCACGCCTTTAATCCCAGCACTCGGGAGGCAGAGGCAGGCGGATCTCTGTGAGTTCGAGACCAGCCTGCTCTACAAGAGCTAGTTCCAGGACAGGCTCCAAATCCACAGAGAAACCCTGTCTCGAAAAACAAAAACAAAAACAAAAACAAAAAACAAAACAAAAAAAGAATAGAAGGTAAATATTACATAGTATCCTTTCTGAAACATATTTTCTGGATTGACCATTTTAGAACTGGATGGAAATATACTCATCTGCTCCCCTTGAACACTAAGTCCCCACAATAGAAAATAATATCAACTTCATTCAAATCAGGATCTCATAGTAGAAATCCAGAAACCAGAACATTGTGCAGTCTAACTTCTATAGTTATTGAAAATTCAGTATAATCTCCTTTTAACTCATTCTAATCAAAAGTCTCAATTTCTGCAATTTGGCTTTTTGATGTTGATCATTTCATGTCCTGGTCATTTGAGGTTGCATAACTCTCTTATCACTAGATTTTAAAAAATCTTTCTATCTAGATAGGTTTTAGAAAATCCACAAAGTCTCTAGCTATTTCTACATGTCCCTAGAATGAAGAGTCCTTTTAATAACCACTGATGCAAGAGTGTGTGGTGTATTTTTTTCCTACAGAAATAATTAGAAAACCTCTCAATTTTATCTAATTTTACTTGTCCTGAATAGGCATGAATAACAGTTTGTTCATTCCAAAAGGGTCAAAAAAGGTATAAAAATGTATTTTCTCCAAAGGATCTTATAAATCAATGGGATGTCTTAGCGTACTTTAAAGAACATGAGGAAAGACTTACTTACAGGAGCATGGGTGAAAGAAAGACAGTGGCATCTCTGAGGAGTACTGGCACAGCTTGACTGCCTCAGTGCAGTCTCACGTCCAGTAAATATTCCACCTCCTATATAGACGGTTGAAAGATCCCAAAGGCCACACAATGCTAGGAGGCAAGAAGAAGTAACATCAAGAATAAAGGTGAAAATCATATGACTCTTCGACTGCAGGCAGGATTTAACAACCTCATGACCACAATGATTCAAGTAGTCAGTATGAACCGGTTAGCTTATTTCAAGAACATTTTCTAGGATCCAAATTTAGTTGCAAATAATTATCTCTGCTTCACAAAGGTTAGTATGAATTCCCTGCCCTAGCAAAATATCTGTGTCCCAGGTTTCCACTTTTCTTCAGTTACTTATGTGTTTCTGTCACTGAATCTTGGTTAGTACAACATATTTATTTCACTATTTCTGAAAATTGCAACACAACACCACAGGAACAGTCATGCATTCCAAGCAGTTTAACATTTATGATTCTTTTTTGCCAGAATCCAGAGAACACAGTAAAGTGTTTATTTCTACACACTAGGCACGATAGGTCAGTAATGAAGAGGATTTTTTGTTGTTTGTTTGGTTGGTCATTTTGTTTTGGTTTTGTGAGGGATTTTTGGTAGTCAAAGTATGTTTATTAGCCAAATATCATACAAGTCTTCACGTTGAAGCTTGGAATATCCTAAGCCAAAGATTTTTGGCCAGTCTTACCTACACAAACATAGGTTCTGTCATGAACTAGTCTTAAATTTAATCAGAATATATTTGGCTAGACATATGGTAGTGGTATACAATTGACAGAATATAAATGTCAGATTTAGATGGGAAATGACATTTATTTGTTCTAAGAAGGTCTTTTTATGACACTTCATAGAAATGCCCAGAGCAATGTCATCTGAAAGTAAAGCAAGAGTGTGGAGTCTTTATTTCAGTCACAGTTAGATATTTCTTTTTAGTGCAATCAAAGCATGTGCTATATCATTTTCTAGTCTGCTAAAAATTACTATTGTTTGCATCAAACACATTTTCAATAGTCTATATTTCATGGATAAATATTTCCTCAGAAATTATCAGCAGGGTCTGGTCAGAACTGGATTTCTCTAAATAGAGGAGGAGATACAATTGATGGTCTTTTGCTGCTGTGTAGAAGCTGGTGCTTTGGTGAAGAACAGGTCAGTGAAAATCAAAAAAAACAAAATCAGGGAGCATGAGGAGCAGTGGGTAGATGTGAACATAGAGATACAAGTGTGGAAATGATCTAGAAATTTTTTTGTTAGAAACTATTTGCCTCAGATAATATATAGTATGCTTTTCTCTAGTAAAAGAAAATAAGCTAGGAACAACTTTCTTCTGGAGTTCATATTGTATACCAGAATCAGAAAGATAATGTCTGAGCATAAGAAGTATAAATTGTACTTCCTTTTTAGAGGACAGGAAAGCCTTTGAGGATAGACATTGTTGTTCTGTCACTGGACCCTTTCTTCACACTGATCTAACCAACAAAGAATATTTGACCAAAGGGCAGTCAAGAGGCCATAAGACCAAAGGATTATTCTGAGGAATGATGCTCTTAAAAATAGACCTGGTCCCATCCATTTGCATGCAAATTTCAAGATGTTCTTGTTTTTTTACCACTGAGTAATATTTCATTGTGTAAATGTATCACAT
>JAQHUG010000008.1:4374313-4391093 GCA_028555095.1 Dicrostonyx torquatus
CTGGGCTGGGAAGCACTTACCACTCCAGTCAGATGGATCTGAAACAGGGCAACTCACCAAGGACCAGCTGCCATCCGGTTTCTATGTATTTTGGTATTGTAATAGCATGGTAGCTTCTCGATCATGTCTTTTATTGATTTTCTTTCATTTTGTCTTTTTTTTCTTTTCTGCTTTCCCACAATACAGCTTTTGTTTTTGCATTTGCTTTTTAATCCTCTCCTTTTTTTTCTGTCAAAATGTTGTTGTCTCTCATTGCCTAGGAATCTTTTAAACTCCCTGACTTTCACAGGAAATACAGCCTAGTCACTGAATTTTTCTTTAAAGAGATCTCTTGGTTGAAAAGTTCACATTCTAGGTTTCTTAGAGACAATTAACAAGGTGAATTCCCCTAAACCAAGTACTGCTCACAATACAACATAAATAGAATATCAGGTATTTAAACGTTATATAGAAGGTGTATTGTGAACCGTGACCTCACAACAAATTTCCACATATAAGGAAGGAAGATAGAACTCATAAGAACAACCCCAGGAAGATGTCAACTGTGGTCCAGCACTGTTGAAGAAGTCCTCTTGCATATTTCTGTGTCATTTGGTAGATTCCACACCTTTATTGATTTTCTTTGGTAGTGTTCCTTAAAGAGGAGGGGATTTATAGCACAGGTAGTAGAGCGTGCGGCAGATGACTGAGCTGTGGTGTGGAGAGAAAAGCCTAGTAGGAGGATATATGTTGATAAATATAGTGTAACTTGAAGTCCTCTCTAGTAGGTGTTTTGGGCAAACACTAGTGTGCTCTATGAAAGAGTCAACTGCTACTTAGAGAGAATTTATTTTTGTCAGCAGTAAGTCTTTGATATCACCATATAATGAGAACCTTCTTTTTTTTTTAACCTAAGCCTCCTTCCTATTCTGACAAAATCAAAGGAAAAGATATCAAGAAACAATAAGTGTAGCATTGTAGAAAGTGACCATCCCTGTTTTCCTGAATATGATCTGAGTCAAAAGAGAACATAAATGTATTAAATGATTGTTATGAGATAAACTGAAATTAGAACAAAGGAGAATCATAGACACAGAGAGAAGAAAACGTATTGAATGTGTCAAAGATGAGTCAAAGAAAATGAAAATTTTAAAAAGCATGACTTTTATGAATATAAAGTGTCCTTCCCCATCTTTTCTGATTGATTTTAGTTTGAAGTCTATTTTGTTAGATATTAGGATAGCTATACCTGGTTGTTTTTTAGGTCCATTTGATTGGAAAAATTTTTCTCAACCCTTGATTCGGAGACAATATCTGTCTATGAGGTTGAGGTGTGTTTCTTGTATACAGTAGAAGGATGAATCCTGCTTTTGTATCCGTTCTCTTAGCCTGTGTCTTTTTATAGGGAACTAAGTCCATTGATACTAGGAGATACTAATGATCAGTGACTGTTAATTCCTGTTATTTTTCGGCTGTAGTGTTTCTCTGTTTCCATTCTTTGGGGTTTGCTGGTGTGAGCTTATCTGTTGTCTGTGATTTTGTGGGTACAGATAAAAAAAGCATGGCTGAAGACAGTTATTAGAGAAATCTTGTACCATCCTATCTTTATAAACTACCACTCTCATTTCAGAAAATTCTGAGAACTCCACCATACTACCTTCATATGGGAATATTATTTTCTGTCATTTCAGGGGCAGTTGGTTTAAAGACATGCCTGGTGTTCTTAAGGTATCCCAATATGTCCATATTATAAGTAGCTTAGCTGGAATTTTAATTAGATTTCATGCTTTGATTTTACAATTTGACTAACATTATTTTACTATGACTCTAGGTTATAAACTGCTTGCATTTCCCAATCAAACATGTGTCATTTATGATCAATGTTTCAATGCTATTGTTACATTTAGTCCTAAATGGGAGAAAAAAAGCTGATGACAAATTTTCTTATACTTTAGTAAATCTAATATATATCTATTTTATTTCTTTAAAGAGACACTCTGTGCAAATGTATTTTTTCAATCGTACAAAATACAAAGCAAATTATCAACAGAGTGGATCATACGGATCATATTTAAGAGTGGATGAACAGGTGTTGCCACCAACAAACACACATATCAGATAGTTAAGATTAAGATCAACCATGTACGTGTCAATTCCCAAGCAGAAGGACAATTTAAATAAAACAGAGAGGCAAGTTTCTTCATCAGCAGCTTGCAAAGACTTCAGATCTGACCATTCAGCATAGTCCTCATGTTTAATGCCAGGATGAACCTAGTGACAAAATGATAGTCAGTCATCTATTATTTACACTGCTTGTGTATGTTAGTCATTTTTCCTTTTGAATAGTAAACTGTTTTTAGAGAAACATTAATAATGTGAAATATCATTCTTAGACTTTCATGAGTCTGGTATTGTGTACTCTGACATCATTAGGTATACACAAACTAGATTTCATACCCACGTCCATATTTTCTTATATTAAATTGAGGAGTGAGAAATTATTTCCCTTAAATCTAGGAAGATGAAATAGAAGAAAAGCATTATTTCAACACAGCCTTGTCTTTCAACAATATTAACAGATGCTGATGGGCTAGTGGTTATTGTCTGAAGATCTAGTGTATTTCAGTCCACCTAGGAAAATTAGTGTCCAAACAGCTGTGAGAAATAATTACACTTTTATGTCAATTCCTGCTATTACTGTGGGTTTTTTGCTTATTTTATTTTTTGTGCATTGGTGTTTTGCCTTCATGTACATCTATGTAAAGGTGTCAGATCTTGGAATTACAGTTTTGAACTGCCACGTGGGTGCTGGGAATTGAACCAGGGTCCTCTGTAAGTGCTCTTGACTGTTGATTCATACCTATCAACTTGATACAAGCAAGACTTATCTGGGAAGAGGACCACAGTTGAAAAACTACATCGAGCACATTGCCTGTAGGCAAGTCTATAGGGCGTTTTTGGAGGCAGGGTGTGTGCCATTCCTGGGAAGGTGATCCTCAATTGTATAAAGAAACAGGTGGAGCAAGCTTGTAAGCATTCCTTCACGGTTTCTGCTTCAGTTTCTGCGGCTAGCTTTAGGCCTTGAGTTCCTGCCCTAGCTTCCATAGATAATGGACAGTGATGGGGAAGTGGAAGTGGAAAAAAGTATCTTTCCTTCCCAAGTCGCTTTGGGTCAAGTTTTTTTGTTTGTTTGTTTGTTTGTTTTAACCACAGTTTTAGATACCGAACCAAGACAATTCCTTAAGTGACTAGGCTACATACAAGATAAGTTGACTAAATTTTGTTCTTCCAAAGTGGGGCATTTCAAGATGTATAATTCAAAAGTAGTCTGCTTCATGAAGGAGAAAAGTGGACTTTTAGGAAGACTGTTTACCTTGTTGAGTATCCATTTGATGAGTTCTAGAAGTTCTTTGCTCTGGGCCTCAATATTTTTTGCTGTGGACAGGATAGTTTCATTGGCCCCTGGCATACCACTGAGTTTGGTCACTTGGTAGTGTAGAGGGTCTTTCCAGGTTCCCATTAGATTCAGAATTATTATCAGAAAGTCTTCAAGCTATGCATTCATAATTGAGCAAGTCCATTAAGAGAAATGAAATACAGAAAGATTGGTTACATTTGATTTGTAATCAGAAAAGCTGAACTAAAATACCCATTTGCAAATCTAATGGAAATATTTGTATATGAAAATGGGGTAGAGTTCTGAACTTTAGAACATTTATAACTACATCTTAATATGTTATGCCATTTAAATAATTAATTTTAAAATGAGTTTCATATTGACTATGTTTTGTTTGCCATCTGAGTCTTACAGTCTGTACCCTCTCCAAGTTCTTATATGCTAGATTATTTTTTTTGTCATGAGAATCTAAGGCTTTGTAAAAACTAAGTACATGACCAAAAAATTTGATTTAAGAAAGATACATACTATCACTGTCAATAACAAATCATTCAGCTATATTTATAAAATAAGTAAAGTATATTGCTTGAAATCGTACATATTTTACTGCTCCTTTAGGATAAGTGAAAAAATATTATTAGGACAACCTGATATTAATAAATGTACTTCTCTAGTCTCTATGATTCCTCTTCTCTTTAGATAACTGATAATTTAGATAGTAGTGCAGGTAAAAAATAAATAAAACATTCCATTGCTCTGTCTTTAATAACAGCATTAATACAAATGACAACAGAATTTTGAAGCTCCAGTGTATAGCACTGCCAAGTTCATACAAGAAACTCATTTCTAAATTTAAAAAGCTTGCTACGTTTCTTGGGTACTCTTGGGGGTGCTCCAATGAACAGTAGAAAGGAATCCAACTGCTTTTGCAACAGAAAGACATAAAAGATGTGGAACAAATGAACAGTTCAAATAGGAATGTAAAATCAGCTGCTGGCAGCATTGCCTTATGTGATTTGGAGCAAGGACCTGAGCTACATTAAAGCCTACACTCCGCACTGACAACATACTTGTGTTTTAAATTCTTTGAATGTTTTCAAACTCCAGCTCCTCATCAGTCATCTTTTAGAAGGGTAACTGAAACTATATCAGTAAGAGACTTTGAGGACTGTCTACTAGTGTAGTAGGTCTCTACAAACATTTTTCTTCACTCACCTCTTCTTCCTACACTTTCATTTACTATTTTCACATGGTGTTCAAATCAATTCATTACAGGGTAAGTTATATTAGGAAATTCCAACTCATCTGTCATAACAATTAAAAATTGCATTCTCTGTACTATACAGAGTTTCTCATCACAATTGGGGGCTTGAGTTCCTTCTGAGAAACATTAATTACATTGAATAAACTGAGCCCCTTGTTCAGGTGCCTTCTGTGAAGACAGAGAAGAAAGTACAAACTCATGGAAGACTGAACACCTGCGTAAGAAGAAGCTGTAGAATCAGGACAGTCTTGAGATAAAGAAGACTTACCATGGTAGTCAGTAATGAAAACTGTGCCAATGATACACAATGAAGACAATTATTTTTGTTTATCTTAGGTATTCACTGAATATCTGTTTATATAGGGATGCCCTCCTATTCCACTCAAAATTTCCTATAGAAAAATAAGTCAATTTACACTGACAAAACATTAGTGAAATAGGATCCTCTAAAAGGCCAGTTTATGGAGATCTGCCACAATGTTATTTAACAATTGATCTTCCTATAATTTATCAACTGGGTATCATGATTTTATTCCACTGCTCACTCTTATGCCTTGCTTGTGCTCCTGTGGTTACCATATCTGATGTAGTACTTAAGAAAGCTACAGCATGGCAAAGTTAGTGCACTATTTCAGCTGTTTAAACGAAAAGCTGAGAACTCACTGATAACTTTCGGGATTCCTCTATTGTTTTGGGGGTGTTGATGGGAGGAGTGTGGCAGCTTTCAAGCATCTTGGGCATATTCTCCTCATCCTTCTTCAACTCTAACACCTGCAAATAATAAAAAAGAAATGAAGTTAGAGTATGGAAATTGAGTAAATGAACTTGTGACTGGTTAATATTATTATTATTAATAATATTATTAATATTATTAACTATATGTGTAATTTTTACAAATAAACACTGCATAAAATCTACCATGAAGAGAGGGAATCTGTAACCACTTTTTCCCTTTTTAAGGTAAGCAATCTAACTTAGTTTATCATCTAACGTTCTAATCTGTCATCCATTCCTATTTATTTTTCTCTTATTCTGCCACTAATTCCAAATTTTTTATAATAATAAAAGGCTTTAGAAATGACAAAAGCACAAAACACAACATGTTTTAAGAATTCTTTTTCTTTCAATTTGAGTCTAATGCTCCAGTAAATGTTTATCTGTATGTATTTGTTCCCTGCTAGTCCAAATTGATATATTTCTTTTATCTAGGCATTGTTAATCTACAAATTTTATTTCTGTTCCCAGTGAATATATGCATATGTGCCACTCACACTTAATCATGAATCTTGACTGGAATTGCATTATATTTAATAAAAATAAGCATACCAAAATGACTATCTTCAAAAAATAAGACATGAAAAAAATTGAAAGCCATAAATTATTAGTTATTGCTTATTATTTTATATATAATAATTTAAATAGAGTTACTTAAATATATTATTAAAATTAATATGATCTAAAACTAATATTCAGCTAATGTGCAAAATTTTAATGGATTATCAGGAATATCAAGAATTTGAAAGAGAGTCAAGAATGAGGAATGAGAAATTCATGAATAAAAAGACAATATGAGCTGAGCGGTGGTGGCACACGCCTTTAATCCCAGCACTTGGGAGGCAGAGGCAGGCAGATCTTTTTGAGTTCGAGACCAGCCTGGTCTACAAGAGCTAGTTCCAGCACAGGCTCCAAAGCCACAGAGAAACCCTGTCTCGAAAAACCAAAAAAAAAAAAAAAAGACAATATGAACAAGTATTTATTGCAAAGTCAGGGACAGTCTCTTGATGTACTCAAGCCTTCTCCCATTTTCTTTTTCACACTGACTGACCTTGAACGTATAAGTAGTCAGTGGGGAGAGAGCCTATTTTCAGTTGCCAATCAGTGCTCCTACTGAATGAGCTCTAGCACTGGAGACCTTTAAATAAGGATTCATTGGTAGCATTGGGGGTTTCTGAAGAAAAAAAAAAACTAGTGCATCTCTATGACATAGTTTTAGTTCAGTGTGCTTCAGTTTCCTACACACAACTAATACAACTGTAACTTCATTTAAACAAGACCAAAAAATGATATGTCTACCTCTGCCACAATTCTTACAGCTTGGTATCTCAGGTACAAATACAAATAAAACTTTAAAATACATGGATTTAGGGAAAAATGAGAAATAATAGCATTCTCCTCAAGTGGGATTTCCTGAAGATTTCCCATTCTTCTGGGGAAAAAAAAAAATGTCTGAATGTCTGTTTGCTTTATAATGGCAGTGCAATCTTTTACCTGTGAAGATGTTAATGACATTTTCTTACTTAACTTGTAATGAAGCAAGCATGAAGGTTTCACAGGGAGGGGGACAGAAATAAAAGAGGTACTTACAAATTTAAGGAATTTTTTTGAAGAGAAGTCACTGACGAACTGAGATAGAATCAGGGAAATGAAATAAGTTATAAGTAAGCAGCAACATGAATGCAGATTTATTATAGCTTCAGAGACACATTTATTAAGTGGCCATTGTTGTGCTGAAGTCATGTCTATCACCACATCCCCAACAATAACTGATTTGGAACAGGTAACTTAATATGCAGACATCAAAATGATTAAACCTATTTCACTTCTATCCCATCACTCCCGCTGAATGGACTCATCCACTGAAATCTTTAAACTGTGACTCCTGGCACCGAGGAGTTTCTAGAAAGCTAACATTTCTTTTCTATTATTGAATCACGTGATAAGAGATTCATTCTCTTAGTTCCACTGGGCTCAATGCAATGCACTTATCCTCTGCTGGCTATGCTCAATGCCAAAGGGAGGATGTCAGTGGAGACTGTGTGAAAATAGCCAAGAAAACCAGAGCTCTTTCCCAGCTGCATCTTTTAGGTTTTCATGTGAAAATTGTGTTTTAACAGTAATCTTTCTGAATAATTTGAGCCAAACACCACCATACATGTACAACTGCATTATTTAGCCTCTTGTTCTTTATTGGTTCAAGCTAATAATCTTTTAATCGTTAAGTAGAAACAATTTCAAAAACCATTTAATGCTCTGTTAAGCCTTGAGCTTTCATAAAACTATCCTGTCCATCATATTCCATCATATTCCACTTCTCAGTAGCTATTTTTAAATCTGTGTTAGTTATTAATTATAAATTTGGTTTACAATAATTTTAAATGCGTTACAGTATAATTATTGACGAGAAGGTTCCTTTTGGGAAGAAGCCATAAGTAAGTACAGTACTTACAAACATCTTGCGCATTTCCCTATTGAGTTTACTGATGTTATAAGACAGCACAATGGCGTGATTGAACAGGTCCTGGAGGTAGACTTGATCATGTCCAGTTCCACGGACATTCGCAGGCAAAGAGGCAGCATTCTCACACAGAAGCAAAAATAATACCAGTATCAAGAAGAGTGTTCCTGCTTTGTAGAAATGGAAGATTGGGATCAACTTATCTGAGGTTAACAATGGTACTTCTTCCTCCTTATCAAGAGTAATCTTATCTGTTCCTCAGTTCCTGCCACTGTATGGTCTGGTGCTATCCAACTGTGAGAGTAAATAAGTATCTTCCACTGTGCATATAAAATTAAATAAATAAGTTGCACATTTCTATAGTTAGGGAAAACATGGATTTCCCACATTTTGTACTGATATCAGAAACTTTCAAACATTTATACTCTAAGTTAACTGTGGGTCTATATTTTGGAATCATTTTTGTAGACAATTTTATGTCTTGGGAATTTTGTCATAATTTTCTATTGGTTAATCTCTCAAAGATTGTGTTGGATCAGTATTTGCGTCAGGACAAGGTCAACACTGCTGGCTTTGATTCATTATTGCACCTAACAAGAATAAGTGTATTATGTCAATTGTCCAATACTGAGTTTGAAGAGAATCCTATCATTTAAAGGACCTACAGTCTGCTTTTAAACGTACCATAATGCTTTCATGCATTAGCAGTTTGTCATAAGTTTTTACAGGTTTAACAATAACTCTGTGAATAGACTGATCCTATGTAATATCATCAAACTGTATTGATGAAGAGAACACTTAAAAGGTTTAATGATTTTGCACTTGATCACTTGATCAAAGTAGACCTAGTAACATTGATTGTATCTACTTATCTTGCTTTGAAAATCAACATCCTTTAAACTAGCATTCCTGCAATGATCAAAATGGTTTCAACACCAATTTAACCAATTTAACTTTTACTGAAGGATAAACACAGAATACTAATGTGTCAGTAATTTTCATGCCCAACAAAATGATACGAAGGTTATGTTTCAAAATGAAATATCTACTTACCTTTAGTGGCATTAGTCTGAAAACACTTCTGTTCCACAGAACCTTAGATAAAACCAATTGGAAATGTGCAACAAAAAAATTAGGGAACTGGTAAGTTTTATTTAAGGAAAACATCTAGACTCAAATACTGAAAATAACTGAAAAAAAGTCTGTAGCATACAAAATAACCATCAATATTTTG
Source organism: Dicrostonyx torquatus (assembly GCA_028555095.1). Taxonomy (NCBI): domain Eukaryota; kingdom Metazoa; phylum Chordata; class Mammalia; order Rodentia; family Cricetidae; genus Dicrostonyx; species Dicrostonyx torquatus. Next base: position 4,383,423 of record JAQHUG010000008.1, read on the forward strand.
CATTCAAAGTACATGTTATTTTTAGATAATTCCTATTGTTGAAAACAAGTTTACAATGATCCATGAGCTTTCCCCAAATTATTATGTGTGATAGATATTTATCTTTTAAAAAGATATAGGTATAAATTCTTTCCATTTGTCATCTAAAGAATTTAAAGTCTAAGATTAGTAAAAAGCAATAAATGATTTTGGCTTTTCATTTCATAAAATACAATTTAAGAGCCAGGAATGGCAAAGCAAGGTTTTAACTTCAGTATTTAAAAGACAAAGGAAGCTCAGTCATAGTTATGTAGGGAGACCCTGTCTCAATATATATGTGCATGTTATTGGTTCATTTTACTTTGAAATATTATCAAAATAGAAGCAAATAATAGTATGATTCCATATCTTGCAAGAGTATTTTATTTGAATTACATTGTCAGAGATGTATAGATACACATCTGCTAACCTTTTCTATTATGTCTCCATAATTGGCACTGTGATCAAGTGCATTGTAGTAAAACAGCTCATAAAAACTTAAAAACGAGAAGATGTTACATTCTTCCTTCTGAAGTTCTTAGAAACCCAGTCCATGATTCTGACAATCTCATTCCAGTAAATGAATAAATGTAAGCAATTTTAACTTTAGAAGTACATCATGCCATTATCTGGACCTCTCTTACACATTTGAATTTCGTGTATAAACAACTCTTGTTCCTATGGTTAAATGCTAGCAATATTCTTCTTTTCTACCTTAGGTCAACTAAGAAAATGCAAAATACCTCTAGGCATTTCTCCATGTCTATAGGTAAAGAAGATTCTCTTTCAAGAACCCTCCCTAATCCAATGATATACGCTGCATTTATTTTTTGAGCAATGATTAGAAAGTGTTTCTTAGTTCTATCTGTCTTTTTCATATTGGTTAAGCAGGAACAAATGTCCATTCTCTTAGATTGCACAAAGATGACACCAAAATGTAAAATGTCCAAACAAGTGTTTTAAAAGAATACAATATTGGAACTCACTTAGAGGAGCTTACAAGAATTACTTACAGAAGCATGGCTTGGTGGAAGGCAGCAGCATCCCTGTAAAGTTACAGCACAGCTTGTCTGCTCTTCCAGGACAGCTGATTCACTGAAGTCCTCCCTCCTATATAGTGTAGCACAGCATCCCTAAGGCCACACACTGCTTGGTTACGAAAGGAAGCAAACTTTGGAATCTACATGAGGATTCCACGTTACTTCTTCCTTACGGATAAGCATCTCATTGCCATGATGACTAAAGCAGCCATTTAAGCATAATTTAGAGAATATGAGGGCCATATCTAGAGGGTTAGTTAAGTTGCAAAACAGCACAGCTTTCTTTGCTCCATGAAGTCTGAAGTCAATCTTATGTTATCAGAAAACAGTGATTCCTGGACCCACATGCTCTTCTCCTGTTCCTTATCTATTTCCATTACCTCTTCTAAATGTTCACTAGATCTTAGATGAGAGGACACAGGTTTTTCAGTGTTTTTCTGAACATTAGAATACAGGTCACTATAAGAGTCACCCATATTGAGAAATTTAACTTTCAAATTTCAGCCAATGTCTGTGGCATTTAAAGTGTTTGTTTTACACACTGGGCACGTAACAAGAGTAATATGAAGCGCAAAAGCAGATGCTTAAGGGGGTCTTTTAAGTGAGTAACTCACATTAACTTAACAAAATATCAAAGGCCCTCCTGATGGATTCAGAATATTCCTAGTCTAGTATTATCCAGGTTACAGAAATAAACACAGATTCTCTTCATGGGGCTGGTCCTAAATCTAACACAGCATGTTTAGTTGCACTTAAACCAGATGCTGAATGACTGTTTATTGAACATATACATCTGGCTTATTTGGTAATTGCCTTCACTTGAACTGAGTAAGTCTCTTAGTGACATCTGGAATTATGAAACTCAGGCAGCACTGCAGGATTTTCCACATTGGTCCTTTCTTCTGATATTCAAACATTGCAAGGGGATATCATTACAAATTTCTTAAATTGAATGTGGTGTATATCAAATACATTGTCACTATTCTTTATTACATTCATGGTCAATTGGACTTCACTATTGAACATCTAATAAGAAGCCACCAAGTCATTATAATATCTGATTAATGATTCAATGATTGGAGGAAGAGGTGCAAGATATTATCTGTTATTGGCTGAATAAAAAATATGGTGCTTTGGTGAAGTCCAACCAATGAAAACCCCAAATACTTTTGGAGCACTGAGCAACAGTTGTTGGACTTATAAAAAGAGGATAAAAACGATGTGCCACTTTCTATATTGGGTGATATTTGCCCCAAATATCAATCATCACATTTTAGTGAAACTGTTAGGCATTCTTTTCTGCTGAGGTCATAATGTATACCAGATTTGTAAAGCCTTGTTTTCAAATTTGAAATATAAACTGAATTTATTAGATTATAGAAAAAAGAAAAAATACGAGGTAGATATTTTCACCCAGTCTTTGAAACTTTCTGTAGACAAGTCTACCATTGAAAAGATATAGACTACAGAACAGTCTAAAAGCCATGAGGATCAGAAAGTGTTCTGAAAAGACAGCTGGTGTAGCATGGGAGAAAGGACTTGTTACCTACTAAGTTGAGCATGTGAATTCTTCTCAAATAACCCATTCCTTTGCTAATTAAGAGAAACTCCAAATAAAGAAACCAGATGCCTCATTGAGAATAACACTGTCTTGCTGAGACCTAAATACACAAGTGACTCCTAGTCACCATTCTCAACTTTTGTACCTGGAGAAAACACTGATATAACCATAGAAATTTTCATTTTTCAGTACTAAATTAGTAACTTTCTAAAAAAACCTTATGAATGCCAACATCAGTTCACATTTGTTTAGTGTGGTTATGGTGAACATTAAATGATAATGCCCATTTTTGCAAACATTGTTTGTTCAATCAAGCTACCATCTACTGTTTCACAGATGTAGACAACCACAACCATCTATAAAATCAGTAAATGTTGAAGACATTAGAGGGAACAGCACCACACATTTTGGGACCATGGTACATCCCACACTCCAAGTTATTGGAGAAATACAATTTTTCACCTTTTAGTCATGATAAATATCCTTGTTGATGCTAAGTCAAGAACCAAAGTGATTTTAGCAGAGCAAGATACTTTTAGACAAGATGAAGTAATTTTACCCATACTATTATGGTTAAGGAACTTCTGCACCAATTTCCGCAGCAGTTGCAACAGCTTACATTCCTACCATCTGAGTCCCTTCGGTAGTGACTCATATAAAATGTAGAAAACCCCATCACATTCATTGACTGTGTCTCAGACTGAATAAAAGAACAACAAAGGAAATGGACCAGCAATGTTCTCCTCACTCACTTTCCTGATTGTGGAAGCAATGTGACCAGTCATCTCATCATTCATGCCATGATAAGCTGTATCCCTTGATAATCAAGCCTCAATAAACCTTTGCTCACCAAAGTTTCTTTTGTTGGGTGTTTCATTACAGCAATAAAACAATAATTTATACAGTTCTTTCTCCCTCTCTCAAACAGGATACCCTAAGCTCTGCCTAGTGCTTGATTGTGGGTCTCTGCATCTGTTCCTATCAGCTACTGGGTAAAGTCTCTCTGACAGCAATTGAGCTACTCTCCAATTTATGAGTATAGCAGAGTATCACTAGGCACCACTACATGGACATTTATTTGTCCCCAGTTATGTTTGGTTCTATTCTAGGTCTCTGGGCCATCTAGTCATTGGGTCCTGGCACTGCAGGCAGTGTCGGTGGGGGGGGGTCACTCTCATGGCATGTGTCTGAGGATAGACTAGTCATTGGTTGGCTACTCCCACAATCTCTGAGTCACATTTACTTCATCATATCCCATAAACAGGACAGACCGTAGGTCAAAGGTTATACGGCTGGATTGGTAGGAGCGAGAGGTGTCAAGGACATCACAAGAGAATTCACAGAATCAAGTAATCACCTCACAGGGCCTCACATAGACTGAACTGACAACCAGGATGTCTGCATGGGATGAATCTAGACCATTGGCATGTATGTGGCAGTTGTGTGGCTTCTGGTAGAACTCATAGTGTGGGAGCAGGTGTAGTGGCATTTTATTTGTATTTTAATAAGCAAAACTTGCCTGAGGATCAGAAAAGCAAAAACGGTCATGCTGGCCAACCCTATAGACCAAGTAGCAGTGACACACACCTTTAATCCCAGTAGTCACACTAGCTTGTCATAGAAACCAGGCGTTACTGGTGCATGCCTTTAATCCCAGCACTAGAGAGGATTATAAAATGGGAGGATATAGCTCTCAGTCTCAGTCTCAATCTGAGATTCCTGGAGGCAGGATCAGCATTTTGAACTGAGATAGAGGTAAGAGCTAGTGACTGATTGTTTTGCTTTTCTAACCTTCAGGTTAACCGCAATTTGTGTCTTTGAGTATTTATTAATTGTGCTTTAAACAGGTGCTGTCTTTGACGCTTTTCCTGGTGTGGGGGCCCTATTCCTCATACTGGGTTGCCTTGCCCAGCCTTAATGCTAAATAAGGTTCAAATTGATAAGCTGTGTTTGTTAATATGTCTAGGAAGCCTGCCCTTTTCTGAATTGAATAGACAAGAGGTGGATGGGGGTAGGGAACAGAGAGGAATTAGAGGGGAGAGCTTTGGAGGAGAGGAGGGAGAGGAACCCACAGTGGAGCTGTAAAATAAATAAATAAATAACATAATAGAATTTGTATGAATCTTCTTACCCAGGGATCATTAGGATTCATCATCTTGAGAACCATTGACAGATCAGAGGAGAAGCCTTAGTGTAGAAAGTTCGTACTATACTAGTCAAGAGTTAATAGTGGAATGGACACCTTTTCACCTACGCACAGAACTTTGTCATAACTCGTGCGTATGACTGGCTCCAGTCTGATCAGCCACTTCTTAAAGTTCACAATTTTCTTCTAAAAGGACCAAGAACCAAAGGATCCTATTTCCCATGAACATAGAAGTTCCACTTTATTCCAAGTCCTTGGGTGATATCCTACCTGACATGCACCATATATCCCAGTAGACCAATGACCACAAGCTTAATGACTGTCATCATAAAATGTACATGGTATAATATTTTTTAGACATAATTACCCATAAGCATTTAAACTAATGCATTTCACTTTAATACTACTATCTCTATACCTGTTTTCTCTTGTTCCCCATGTCTGATAAATTTTAAGATTGCCACAAAGCACTGTTCAATTAGCAATAATATTTTAGAGAACTGTCCTCTACACATTATAGTATTTAAGAAAAACGTGTCTCTTCCAAATGTCTTTCAAACTTGCACAAGAAATGCTCTTTTAATGCCACACCAAACTTCCAAAAAGTCTTCTCTCTATGACACTTTCTAACTTTAACCTTATTAACCCCATTTTAAATACCTTAGCAAGTTACAACCCCAATTTATATTCTAGTCACTTACATTTGTCATGAGCAAAGTTTCTCTATTGTAATCTTTGAGTTCATTATTTGAGGATTTGGGAGCTTAAGGAGCAATCAAGTTGTCTTTCCATTTACATTTCTGTGTTTCTGTTGTGAAAATGAGATTAAAATTTGTCAGCAGGTGATCTGTTGATAATTAAAAGATGGTTGATGACTTACAACTTGTCAATGTTCAGAAAAGAAGAGACTTCCAAGTGTTTGACCTTAAATGTGATATCTTTATTTCATCAGCCTTCCCTTAAGTTGCCTGGATCATCATGGGAGAAGGACCAAGCCAGAGGCAGTGAATGACTTCAAAGTAGAAGTATTTTCCACATCCAGCAAGGCATGCAGATGCACAGAAATTGAGACTGTGCAAAAGATCCACGAGAATTCAAGCGAGAGAAAATCCTAGCAAGGAGATGGGAAGTAGGCACCAAGCCCAACTCTTTGCTGAGGATCTATTGGCATCTAATTGCTACCAGAAGAAAGAAGGTCAGATTGCTTCGGTGATGTGACACTTAGTATATCAACCACACTCTATGACAGGACCCACACCTCTGTGGTCAGCTAACAAAAACTGGACTCGATGAGTTGATGGGACAGAGAGGATAGACAGAGAGAGAGGGTGGGGTTCCTTCTTTGATGCACACAGCAATGAAATAACTTGCTTCTAACATCTTTTAAATTTCTTAGTACCTCAGTATAATTTCAAAGCCTGAATATCAAGGCTTTAAACATGAGCTTTGAGTTATCCTGTATCATAAGGAATCACAGAATCTTTGAAAATTGAATGAAGTCAGAAAGGAATCAGATTCCTTCATCGGGTTCAAACTTACTGAAAAGAAAAGTCACACATAATGCATCATTGCTTAGCAACAGAAACTCTTTTCATTGGCACCACATATACTACACTTGACTCTACTCATGTGTGTGACTTACCTAAGCAGGAACATTTTTAGTGATTTTTGGTAAAAAGTGAATGGCATACACACAAATTAAGTTCAGGCAAAACTACCCAGAAACTTAATTATCTTCATCCTCTCTCCTAGTTTCCAATCATGATTACTTTCATGAAGTTTTATTCTGCAAAGTCTCTTCACCCTTTTTTTTTTTTTAAAAAAATTACATTTACTCCCCTTGTCCCAGGCCCTTCCTCTACCCCAATACCCCACCTCCCTCCCTCTGCTTCCTTAAGAGGGAGCAGGATACCCTGCACTGTGGGAAGCCTTAGGCCCTCCCCGCTCCATTTCGGTCTAAGAAGGTGTGCATCCATATAGAATAGGTTCCCAAAAAGCCAATACATGCAGGAGAGATAGGTCGCTGTGCCATTATCATTGGTTTTTCAGTCAGTCCCCATTGGCTGCCACATTCAGAGAGTCCAGTTTGGTCATATGCTCATTCAGTCCTGGTCGAGCTGGATTTGATGAGCTCCCAATAGATCAGGCACACTGTCTCAGTTGGTGGGCCAGTCCCTCATGGTCCTGACATCCTTGCTCATCTTCTCCCTCCATCTGATCTTCAACTGGACCTTGGTAGCTCAATCCCTTGCTCTGATGTGAATGTGGATCTCTGGCTCTATCACCCTCCATCACGCAAAATTTCTACCTGGGGACATCCCTGTGGACAACTAGGATCTGCTCTAGAGACAAGTCTTGTGCCAAACGTAAAATGACTCCCTTAATGGAGATATCTTATTCCCTTCTTCAATATCCACCCTTCCCCTCATCTCCACCCTCCCCCACCCCCAAGCTCTCCCCAGTTCTTCCCTTCTCCATTCTACCCCCATACTTTTGCCTATCCTCCACCCCAAACCCCACACTCGTGCTTCCAACTTTTGCATGGCGATCTTGCTTGCTTCCGATTTCCAGGTCTATATATGTTTTTCTTTGGGTTCACCATGCTATTTGACTTCTAAAGGCTTGTGAGCTATAAGCTTAATGTCCTTTGTTAATGGCTAGGCTCCACTACTGAGTGAGAACATACCATACTCATCTTTTTTTGGGTTTGGGATATCTCACTAAGGATAGAGTTTTCTATTTCCATCCATTTGCATGTAAAATTCAAGATGTCATTGTTTTTTTTACCGCTGAGTAGTATGCTAATGTGTATATACTCCACACTTTCTGGATCCATTCTTCCATTGAGGGGCACCTAGGTTGTTTCCAGGTTTTGGCTATTACAAATAATGCTGCTATAAACATAG
>JAQHUG010000008.1:4435774-4473634 GCA_028555095.1 Dicrostonyx torquatus
TCAGTGTCTCTGTTTTTATGCCAATCTTTAAACTGACAGAATATCACACATGAAAAAATCTTTTAGCCTCTTAATTGTCATTTGAATGATGAGTTCACAAAAATGCTAACTTACTCTCATATATTAAGTCCTTGTCTCCTCTAAAACAGGAAGAATATGATAAAATGAGATATTTTATAACTAAGATATCAATGTTTCAATATCATCAAAATTTGTACTGCTTTCTTCTCAACCTTCTTCCCTTAATTTCTGAATATTTCTGCATAGTATATTGTATAGATCAGGTGAAAAATCTGGTAACTAATTTCAATTTGAGGAAATTTTTGTCAAATATTTTATATACCCAAAGAATACTTCCTCCTACTATCTTCATCCTAGAGAGAAATAGAGCCATGTTTATTTTTACTCTATTCCTAAGCCAAAACTTGTAAACATTTAAATGTACTTCAATGAATGTATAAATAAAAAGTGTGGCATATTCATACAATGGACTGACTTCAGCTATTAAAAAATGAAGTCATTAGATTTCTGTTACAAGGATGAAAGCAGAAAACGTCATCCTGAATGAGTAACTCAGAGCTAGAAAGAGAAATATTGTATGTTGCAGTTAAGTCATTGATAAGCAAGCTACAATCTATAAAATCATATAAATTAAGTAGCTAGTAAGATCAGGAGGTAGAGCTAGATCTCCCTGGGAAAAAGAAATGGAATAGTTCTGGATGGATGGGACAGAGTGGAAAGGGGCTGGAGTGGGAGGATCAAACAGAGAATTGGGAGGGAAAAGAGACACATGGGAGAGGGTCAGTTAACTAAGGGTCTTTTGGAAAATCATATTGAAACCAAATACAGTAGAAAATTTTTATAATACATACATATATGAAGGTGATTTAAGTGAAATTGCGAAATAACGGGAAAGCCAGTCCAAACAGTAAATTTATACTTATCAAATAAAGATTTTCTTGCCAGGAATGGGTTACATATAATAAAGTTCTTGGCTAAAGGGAGCCCATAAGAACTCCCAACCAATCCAGGATATTTTAAGGTGATTGGTGGCTCTCTACAAATTGACAGTAGGGTCCTATTGCTGAAGATAATATCTACAGAACCTACTGAACACAGAAAAGCCAATAGAGGAGACTGAAAACCAGATAGAGTTACCCGTTTATTCCTTTTGCAGTTCTTAAAAATTTGGCCAATAGACTTGTGCAGTCTCATTACAGTTAAATGATCAATTTCTTTACTTTTGACTTTTTTGACAGGGATTAATACGTTATGATCTCATGGTAATTCAATCTAAAGTCTCCATTTCTACCCCAGACCAATTAAGAAATTGCAAAATAGTTCTCTACATAAATTATTAAATGTTTCAAGGACTAGAAGACACTTGTCCTTATTTGCTTTCCCTTACTATGATAAGCACTGTAACCACAAAATCAACTGAGGAGAAAAAGGTATATTTCATCTTGTAGCTCTTAGCACTGAAGTAAACTAATGCAGAAACTCAAAGCAAAAATATTGAAGGAGAAACTAAAGCAAAGAGAGTGAAGGAATGCTATTTACTGGCTTTCCTCAAGGCTAGTGTTTAATTACCTTTCCTATACAGCTCAGGACAATCCACACAGGAATGGCACTATCAATAGTGGGCTGAGTCCTCATCCATCAGTTATCACTCAGGAAAATGTCCTATAGACATGCCCAAAAGTTGGATGGGAGCAATTGCTCACCTGAGGTTCCCTCCTCCCAGATGTCTCTAGATTATGTCAAGTTGAAAAAATTAACCCACACATTCACTATTTTTGAACCATCGATCTAATCGTGTATTATGATTTGTTTACAAAGCAATTCATTAAGATAATGTCAACAGTGGATAGGTCATATGTAGCCATTACTATGTTAAAACATATTTCCCCCCAGTCCTATTTCCCCTGGGACTTCTATCATGAGTGCAAGTTGGCTTTTGTCAAATGTTTCTCAACATTCATTGTGATACTCATTTAATTTTTTTCTTTAAGCCCATTTTTATTACATTTATTGACTTAAGTATGTTGAGCTATCCCTGAATCTCAGGGACTAAGCTAATTTGATCATGGTGCTTTTGATCAGTGCCTACATTCAGTTTGCAAGTATTTTATTAAGGATTTTTGCACATCCGTTCATCAGAGATACTGACATCTAGTTTTGTTTTGTTGTCGCTGTGTCTGTAAATGGTTTTAGTATTTTAGCAATACTGACTTCATAGGAGTTTGGAAGGTTTTATTTGTTTCTTTTTTAAAAAAACAATTTAAGACATATTGGTTGTAGGTCTTTGAAAAGCTGATGGAATTTTGTTGTGAATACATCTGGACCTAGGTGTTGTTTAATTAAAATCTTTTGTGTTTGTTTATATATTTAGTCATAAAATGTGCATATATATGTGTAAAACAAAAACAATTAAAGAAAACTAGGTCATGAATTTGGGAGGGCATCAGAGCTGTGAGGATTGGAGGTTATGAATTTGACAGAAATATGGAAGGAGTTGGAGGGAGAAGAAGGGGTCAACAAAATTTTAGTTAAATATAAAATAAGAATTTTAAAAAGCATTGATTAGAGTTTCTCAGCTGTATCAGACTTTACTTATCCTCTTAGACCAATTTCTATTGACTGTAGATAGGACAATAATGCTACTCACAATAGAAATGATTCAATTCAGTACTAGGAACTAATGCAGTATTCAAAGTTACTTGCAGGCATTTAGGGGAAGACTGACGATCTTAGATCTGTTGAAGGGAGGACAGCTAATCTCTGATGAATCCCACCAGCAGCTGCCTGGTGAAACTTTCTTACGTCCTACTTTCAGGTAACTTTTCACCTCCAGCCCTCACACCATCCCCAGGGCCACATGCTGTAGGGGAGGGTTGGGGAACAGAGAAGGAAGTAAAGATCTCTGACTCTAGCCCTGAGATGGTGTCAGAGCCTCTTATCAGCACACCTCACCTCGTCATTTCTGTACTGCTTTTGTACAGGGACAGCCCCTGACATGGGTCAATGTGATAATGTGAATCACCACAGCCTCTGCTCCATGAAGACTGGCGTCACTTCCATCCCCTAAGAAATTAACTGTGGCCCTGAATTCCTGACTTCCTCCAGGCACTTTTGTCATTCACTTCCCACTTCTGAAAGGTTCTCTGTGTCTTAATTATGGGGTCACATAATTATTTCATTGTAGTTTTTGAGCATTCAAAGACAAAGTCATAGTACCATTACACATTCTGAGTAATTTAACATGTAGTCTTGTCAGTACCCACAAAACACGGTAAATTGTTTGTCTCTACATAGTTGGCAAAGAAGAATAGTAATGTACAGTGAAAATATACATATTGGAAAACATATTTCTAAGCAAACAAGTTAATTTGACCAAACCACACCAAAGGCCTTCCTGATGGCATATAGAATATTCCTACCACAAATCTTTAGCCAGACTTACAGTAACAAACACTGGTTCTGACCATGGCAAAGGATTAAATCTAACCCAAGAATATATGACTGCAGCTGTTACAGCTGTGCCACTGTAAATCTATACTTGCTATTTGGCTTGCAAACTGCCTTAACTTGGGCCCTCTCCTTAGTAAAACTGTTCAGCAGGAGCCAGCAAGCTGGATCTAGGTAAGTCAAGCATCATTATGGGATCTTCTATACCAGTACTGGTCAGATCTCTCCTTTTCAGTCAATCAGAACATAAGGCTGGTCACTCCATACATTTATTGCCATTTACACCCAACACACTGGCAATAGTCTATGTTCATGGATGGCCAATGGGGCCTCCCTATTGAACAGTCATAGAAAACCTGTGTGAGGCTATTAGGGAACTAGCAATCAGAAAGATACTTGTTGGGCAGAAAGACAAGGAAAAGAGTCTCCAGGAAAAATGAAGTATTTTTTATTTAAATATTTAAGACAAATGACTTTCATTCCTTCTCTCCTTCTAAGTCAAAGATTCCATGAGATTTTCTGCATGTCAGAGGGAACTGATCAGATGGATTCTCTATTGAGAACCAAGCAGCTCACTGTCTTTTTTTGAATCATGCTATCCCTTTTGATAGCCCAATCGGTCAAGTGAGAGGGAGAAGGATAACTCATCTCAGTCCCACACATAAAATCCTGAGACTCAGTACCTCTTCTGATCCCCTCCTCATCCTGGAGAGTCTTCTCTGTGTCCTTTGTTCTGTTTGTGATACTTTGCCTTCCATGCTGTTTTATCCTTTTAGATGGTGGGGAACATAAATCCTTTCTTGCAACCCAAGGTGACATAATCCTGATGGCATCAATTTGAGGTCTCACCCATCCAGATTTTCATGGTCAGTACTTTTTTAGCCAAACTTGAGAGGCATCAGAGACAGAACTGCTTTTTGAATTGTTTTCAAATGGGGTTCCTCAGTCCAAAATAGCATGTCTAAAGTCTCATACTGGCAGGCTTGCTTTTCATTTTCTCTTTGATAGTCTAGCAAGGAAAAGTTCCCCTAGACACTTTCCTTTATAACTCTGTGTATCTAAGAGCCAAATAATTCTTTTAAAGAGATTTCCTAAAATACCTAGAGGTTGATATAATCCTTCTTGGAACTATTCACTGACAAATTCATGCAAGGCGACTTTGTTAATTTTACCCTTGACAATATTAAATTTTATATTTTTAGCTTTGTAATAGTGCTCTTTTCCAATTATCAGTGGGGGTTCCTATCACACTCTCTCCTTCACTGTTTCACCTTGCCTGTTTGAATTCAAATCAAAAGGATCATTTACAAGGTACTTAAAAATACACAGAAGATTTCATGCAATTCAAACTGAACAAGAGCAATGGATTATTTGACAAAGTATACATTACTATAGGTAGGGGTGGAAAGGCCATTACTAACCTTGTTAGCATAAAAATGTGTGTCAAGTATATTTTGGTTGGTTTTCCTGCATGTACACCGTGACATTGGACACTTCAAGATAAGATGGAAAGTTATTTTCATTAGACTAATGTCAGTGCTGCTATTATCATTATATGTGTTTTTGTAGATGCTACATGAGGTATTGTAAATAAAACCAGACTAAAATCCACAGCTCAGAGAAGCTACAGCCTTATTTCAGTAATTGATGGAACCAGACGCAGAGATTCAATAACAAGCACCAGGCCAAACTCTGAGAATCCAGCCAAAGAGAGGGAAGAGGCATATCTTGATAGAGGGAGCCATTATGGGGTTAAGGAGAAACCTGATGTGAGAGAAATTCTCAGGAATCCACAAGGATGACCCAGCTAAGACTACTAGCAATAGAAGAGAGGGTCTCTGAAAGGGGCTTCCCCTAGAATTAAATTAGTGACTACCCTAACTGTCACCATAGAACCTACATCCAGTAACTGATAGAAACTGATGCAGTGACCCACAGCCAAACACTGTCAGACTGAGTTCCTGGAGTAAAGTTGAAGAGAGGAGGGAGGCAGGATTATATGAACAAGAGATATCAAGATCATGACTATAAAAACCACAGAGACAGCTGACCCGACCTTGTGGGAGTTTGTGGACTATGGACTGTACGCTGGGAAACCTGCATGAGACCAAACTAGACCCTCTGAATGTGGGTAACTGTTATGTAACTTGATCTGTTGAGGTGGCCCCTGGCAGTCGCACCAGGACTATCCCAGGTGCCTGAACTGGCCTTTTGGAGTGACTTGGTTCTGCCCAAGGACGGCCTCAACCCCTCTGAGGAGTGGATGGGGAATTGGAAGGAGGGAGGCAGGGGTGGGAGAAGGGGAGGAAGACTTGGTTCTGCCTTAAGTTGGTATCCCAAACCATGTTGACTCCCCAAGGAAGACCTCACCCCCTCTGAGGAGTAGATGGAGGATTTGAAGGAGAGAGGTGGGATGGGAGAAGAAGAGGGAGAGGGAACTGGGGTCAGCATGTAAAAATAAAAGTAAATTTTTAAATAAAAATATGTAAAAAGGAAGGAAAAAATCCTTCCATATGTACCCAGATCTTTGGGTTTTAATTAATTCAAGATGAGTCAAGTTGACAGCCAAGAATAGCCAATACACTAACCCTCTTCCACTATAATCCTTGAGAATTTGGAGAAGTTGCAATATAGATGTCCTCTTAGTGGCTTAGGAGTCCACATGTCCTTATTCTTTGTATTTGACACTTTGTGAATCTTTATATTACTTGCCATCTATTATAAAAGGTTCCTCCTTTGGTGTGGGTTGTGTGCTCCACTAATGTTTGAGTGTAAGGGCAGGTGTCTGGGAAACTGTTTAATATTATGTCCATATAGCATAGCAATAGCAGTAGATTCCCTCACAAGACTTAGGACCTGCCTAGTCATAGGTTATTGGCCCGATTAACAATAGCAGAAACCGTTCTGTTTTGTGGAGCAATCCATCCAGAAAGTACCTGGTTCTCTCATAATGCTCTTGCTGCTGTTGCAGCAATGGGCACATCTTGGCAATTGCATCACTATTGTAGCTCATTATTGTAGCTCACAGGGTTCATATCTGAGTGATTCTGTTGACTACTCTTGTTCCCCAGTAGCATGCATAACATCTTGCAGCACTTGGAAAGCTTGCTAGTAGGGATGAAGCTTAGTGCCTGTTTGATCTCCCTATGTCCCATGACTCAGGTAATGGAGCTTTTCAGCAACATGGTCTTCTATCAACTTCTGGAGTGTGACTGACTGCAATGACAGTAAGCAGATTTGTTTGGATTATCTGTGGACTAAGCTGACAAACAATTGAACTGTAGGTAACCCACACCTGGCACTGTGCTCGTTTTTGATTGCCTGTGGTATCTGGGTGAGGCATTACTTGACAATGGGAGCATATTCCATGTAAGTCATTTTTGTATGTGTGTATTTTGGGAAGATTCTACAATAGTGGATTTCCATGAGGCTTTTTCAAAGGTTCTTAGTTTTATTTATCCTGCTTTTCCACCTCAAGAGCCTTTTTAGTTCCCTGATTTCTAGTTGCTCTGACTTAAACACACAAATCAAAAGATTCAAAGTCAGGGTTCCTATGTGAGAGAGAGCTTAGTCTGGGTTGATTATTAGCAACTTCATCTATTTACCAGTAAATTTCATAATTTTATTACTCTTTAGAGGTAGCTAAAATTCCATTATGTATGTACACCACATTTAATTACCCATTTATAAGTGGATGGACATTTGGATTGCTTCCATTCCCAACTATTGTGAACAGTGAAGCAATAAACATGGATGAAGAAATAATCTCTGTGGTAGGATACAAAGTCCTGTTGGTATATACCCAAGAGTCACATAGCTGAGCCAAGCAGTAAATCTGTTTCTAGATGAGTCAAGAATCTCCACACTGATTTGCAAAGTAGCTGTAGCTCTGCTGTCTTGATATCTGACTATCATAGGTATGAAGACCACAGAAAGGAGGCAGCACCATTCTGTAGGCTGTATCTCATACTGAATAAAATGGACAAAACCAGTAGCTCACCAACATTCATCAATTCTTTACTTCTTGGTTTTGGAAGCAATGTAATCATCGGACTCACATTCTGTGAGCTGGGTCCCCTCATATAAATAAACAATACACTTTCTCTCCCAAATTGCTTTTGTGAAGTATTTGATCTTCAAAATCAAAAAAGGAGTTTGTACAAATATCATTACCAATGAGTCATCAATCTTCATCATCTTGAGGCTCACCCATGTGAACACTGACTGTCTTAGTGCAAGCATCTCACATTGCTTATACTGCCCACGGGTAAAGAGAGGAGTGGACACATCCTCCCTCTACTTATCTATGTCACGCTACTCAAATTCTCCAGTGAGTTTCAGGATTATAGTCACTTAATGCCCAATTAGCATTTAGCACATTATTAAGGTTTCAAGGCTTCTCCCACACAAGTATTAAACCAGGCTGGATCCTGCGTAGCTTTTGAGATCAGACAAGACCAGGCAAAATCATCACGGTTCAGTATATCCATAATTAACAGTAAGAGCCTTGTCACAGGTGCTGTGTGCACGCACAGGTGGACAACAGTAGTCATTCCTATGGAACTTCCTAGGTGTGATTCCCACCCAGTGGATCTCACTCCCACCCAACTGATCTCATAGCAAGTTCAATGCAAACACCTGTATATCTCAATTCATCATGAAACTGTCCTTCCTATGTTCTAATCTTCCAGAAACACTTATGTGTCACATCAGATACTGTGCTAAACTTTCCCGAGAAATTCTCACTTGTGGCTAACCCAAATCTCCACCAGCGCTTCCTCTTCGACACCCTTTTCTGATTCTTACTTATTAATTCCTTCTCGATTGCTTTAGTACATTATAATCCCAATTTACTCTCCAGCCACTCTAAGCCAGATCCACCCAAGCCTTTTCTGTTCCTCTGCTGTAGCACAGACAGAAGGAGAGATCCTAAAGACAAATGCTTTAATTCGCATCACCCCCGCAGAACCTCTTCTGCTGGTGTCATTTTTATGCTCACAAAGAGTTTGTTTCCTAGGCACAGAGCATTTGGGAGTTGACACTTACCTCTGAGCGAACATATGACACTTCCAGTATCTACTTTCCAAAGAAATGGTCTAATAGCAAAGAAATCTGCCAGGCATGGTATTCAACTAGAATCTGTTTACAGGCTGTGATCAACATAGATGCAGTGTTTTCTGTGCCTGTAAAATTGATTTAGAGGTTCTAAGCAATTGAACCTTCATTGCATAATGCAACAAAGGAAGTGATGTAACCGTAACTCAAGTCTCAGACTATCCAGAGCATTTATCTCTTAACGACACCTCATAAATGACTAACCAAGATGACTCCAAAGATCTGTTGAGATAGAAATTAATCCAGAACCATTTAGCTGTTTGCTAAAACCTAGCTATAATGAATATTACTGTAATAAAAATTGATGTACAAAAAAGAGAAATTAACCTGAAATCCGAACAAATGCATGCAAAATTGGGCTACGCAGAACATGAAAGTGAATGCTCTCTCAAACAAAATGTCAATGCTTCTTTCGCATGTCCAATCAAACCTAACAATTGCACCCTCTTTAGAGATGGGCACCAACAGCACAAAGCACAGTCCGTGTCTAGACTGGAGGAAATCACGAGAGTGAAGTAGAAATATACCTAAAGTAAAATAAAATAAACTGAATAACAAGGCTATTGTTGTCAAGAAAGAAAATAATTAGAATGTTTTTTTTTCTAACTAAAGCTCATTTTCCAACCAGTATCACAGTGTGGGGGAGATGGATTCCAATAGATAGGAATTCTCTACACTGCAGCCACTAGGAATACTTAATCAAAGCTGAGTTTCTGACTACATTAGGTCAAAACTGTTTCTAGCAACTAGATTCATACACTTGTTACTTCAAATTTCTGTTTCTCCCAATGATTTAGAAAGCAAATTGTTAAAAGAAAATATTGATTGACTTTATCCCAGACAAAATCCTGAAGGAAGAAGAATATACTCTCTCCAACACCTGCCTCAATTTTATAATTTCTACAGAGTCATAGATGTGTTAGGGAGAATGTTCGGAATGTTCAATGGTGCGCTCCTATGTGTGACATGACTAGATTTCCAGGTTGTTTCCATTCTGTAGCACAGAAACAGACTGCTGGCTATACATTCCTTACCAATTGCTCACAGGACAGATGCTGTAGTGCTGGGTCATCCCTTTGATAGATGGAGAGTAGAAGACTCATGAACACTGTTTTATTGGAATTATTGACCTTCCAAATTTTTTTGTTTGTTTTTCGAGACAGGGTTTCTCTGTAGCTTTGGAGCCTGTCCTGGAACTACCTCTTGTAGATCAGGCTGGTCTCGAACTCACAAAGATCCGCCTGCCTCTGCCTCCCGAGTGCTGGGATTAAAGGCGAGCATCACCACCACCCAGCTTGACCTTCCAATTCTTACATGACTGAAAAATCCATTGTTTTGTTAGCGTAAGCCTAGCCTAATGATGCATAAAGGCTGGTACTGAAATGTTTCTCCATTGGGAATCTCCTCTCTAGTTAGCATAGATCTCATTTACAGCATCAGACATTTTGCTGTATCCCAGTACAGAAACTTTGTGTCAATAGGGTTTATGAAATGCTAAAGCGATCAAGGTATGATGATAAAAGGCAGAAAGGGGGGCCACTGAAAGAAAAACGAGGCAGGAGTGATGCGGACACACCCACAGAGTTCCTCAGAAAAACTGCTATGTCAGGAGCTGTGCTTTTGTGCCTCTGGAAAGGCTACAGTTGAGCCAGAGTTCATTGATTGGAGTAAGATGTGGAAGTGGTGGCTCCTGCTGATTTATACAACTGGGGAGCTTGGGTAAATGTAAGAACAATGAAAATCTAACCAGGGTTACCTCAAATTGCTTTCGAGAACTGAGCAACAATGGATGGATTAGGATACATAGACATGAAGGTGACAAAATTAAATATTTTTTAGGTTGGGTCCTATCCTGCCCCCAAATATTACACTGAGCAGTTTTCCTCAGTAAAGAACAATCATTAGGGATGGGTTTATTCCCAAGGGACATACAAGAGTTGTTGGGTGATATCAAGGCACAGTAAACATATTTAACAGAAACTCAGGGCCTTTTATGGCAGAAAATGCAGCTCTGGACTGTCTCAGCAGACGTGTCTGTCTGATAGACACGTAGTGGCCCTAGGGCATCCAAGAAACAATAAAATAGAATCCTAAAGAAGCAACTGGGTGGAAGGTGCCTGGGGACCAAATTCCTATTGTTGCCTGACTTTTCTGAGCAGTTCTCCACATTTCCACAACCCCCCTGGAAAGGTTCCTAAAGACTGAAGCCAAAGGAATCTCTGAGAATGACAGAGTATTATAGAGAGCTAAATATGCTGCTGATTGAAATCTACCCTGGCCTACTCAATATTCGTCTTTCAGGAGTTTTTTTGAGTAACCATGAAAACATTCTTGTTTTAAGGAAAGGCTGCTACCTTCTAAAACATCTATTTAGATGTTGAGGACAATATCAATTTTACCTGTTGTAGCAAAGTATTTCATTATCTTATACTAACCTCTATTGTTTAATAGGTAGTGAGTCTATCCATTGAGAGAGAAAAAGCAGACTAGGTTTTGTAGAATGAGACCTTGTATGAGAAAAGTATGAGGTTGTTGAAGAAACTCATGATGCTAAAGTGTTTGCCACTATATTATACCAAGCTTGGACTCATAGGAGACAATAAACAAAACACAAAAGTAACCACACAACAGCAAGGACACTAGCATGGTTCTCTTAGTTTTGACACAGGCTTCTAAATGGTTGACATAATATTGTCAGAGATAAATAGGAAGATAACATTCTTATCAATTCTTGTAGAATAGCATTATAATGTACATGTGTTCTATATTGTTTTACTTCCCCAAACTTTTCCAGCCCCCAAATAACAAGTCCCATACCTATCACCTTTCTTAACATTTAAATCAAATTACTGCCATTTCATAGCAAGAGAACACTATGTAATGCATGCCTTTAAAGCACTACAAACTTG
Source organism: Dicrostonyx torquatus (assembly GCA_028555095.1). Taxonomy (NCBI): domain Eukaryota; kingdom Metazoa; phylum Chordata; class Mammalia; order Rodentia; family Cricetidae; genus Dicrostonyx; species Dicrostonyx torquatus. The sequence goes on from JAQHUG010000008.1 coordinate 4,447,267, forward strand.
ATGTTAAATTGACAAGGATACAACATCAAAACAGAGAAGTGTAGAACAATTTTGTTCAAACTAGTAATTTAAGTTAGAAACTGGAAAGCTAAAATGGACAGCAGAGTTGAAAGTTCACTGACCATGATCAGCTGAGTTTGGATCTAGTATCCCATGGATTATTTCATGTCTCTGAATGAGTTAATGTAGTAAATAAGTGAATAGACTAGAGAAAAATTGCATGATCCTGTCAATAGATACAGAACAACTGGAAAGGTCAGCTTCTCTTCATGCAAAACATCTGGAAAAATTAGGATAGAAGAATAATTCTAGATTTATCTATTGGTCCTTTGAGCTCTGAATGTTTTAGTTTACAGTATTTGAGGCTGTTTTGGTTTGTTGTCTACACATTTAGGATAATTTTTCCCTCCTGTTTGATTTGTTTAGTTATCCTTGTATAAGGCTTTATGTGTCTCTTCATTTCTAATAATTTTATTTTGATATCTATCTTTATAATATTAATGTGCTGATTTTGCTTCTTTTAACACTAAGTACACAGTACATTTTTCATTTTTACATTTACATGATATTTCTATTTTTCAATATATTTCAATTATCATACAAAATCATGCTTTTAGGAACAGAGTTCCATCTCTACATTTCATTGTCCCCGAGTCTCACTCACTCCCACCAAGTTGTTTGTCCCTCTATTTCTTCTTGTCATCAGAGAGGACAATGCATAATTTCATATGATGCAATCCAAATTCACACATGATGGAAAACACATTATGATAAATTTCTGTATTCCTTTGATCTATAGTTTCCCATTATAAGCACATCTGGGAATGCTCTTGTGATCACACTCCCTTTTCTACATTTTTGTCATTTGTGCATACAGCATATAAATACTTGAACATGAATCTATATTTTTTACATAACAGGAAATTCCTGGCATTTATCTTTTTCATTCTGGCTTATTTCACTTAACAAAATAGTATCAAGTTTAATCTTTTCCAAAACAGGGCATAATTTATTCTTCCTTGTGGTTAACGACGTGTGTGTGTGTGTATGTGTGTATGTGTATGTGGTGTGCGTGTGTGTGTATTCTCTTATTATTTGTTGTTTTTATTTGTTTATTCGTCTGTTGATAAGCTCTGTACTGGTAGAACTGCATATTAAAGTTTGTATTTTCATTTGCTGAAGCATGTCCATTTTGATTTCTCTAATAGTTGCACAAGACTATTCCCACCGTCAATGTATAAGCATTCCTTCACTTCTGTTTCTTGCCACAATTGGCTTTCTTGAATATATCCATTCTGATTCATGTAACATGATATTTTGAAAGCGTTTTAATTTGTGATTTCATGATGAGAAAATAGATTGAATGAACATTTTTTCAAATATGTATTAAGTCTTTGTGTTTACTGTTGGGGGTACAGTCTGTTCAACTCTCATTAATCCAGGTAAATTAGAAGGATGAATAAATAGCTGAGAGACAGGCACATTAAAGGTTAAACACATGATAGAAAATAATATGATTAGCTGTAATCTACTGTCAGACATGTAGCTGACCAAGATTTGTTTTCTTTCTCCCATTCCTTATGCTCTCTAGCTGCTTTATGGTTTATTGCTGTCATTAGGCATTTAATTCCATGAAATCCCACTCGCTCATTATTGGAAGCATTTTTGGTGCTACCAGGGTCCTGTGGAAAATATGTGCATGTTCAACATTATAACAGCATCTATTTAAGTAATTTTTAGGTTTATGTGTCATATATATGTCCTGGCTGGCAGTTGCCATGGCATGCATCAAACACTTCGGTGGTCGTCAAAGGACAACTTGCAAGACCAGTCTTCTTTTTCCACCTTTGGATCCAGGAATCTACTCAGGTCACCAGTCTTAATGGTAACTTTGCCCACTAATCCATCTCTTCTGCCCCTTTTCTGGACTATCCACTCTCTCTCTCTTTGTCTACATGTTTGGGCATGTACTGATACCCTGCCGTTTCTGTTACTGTTGCTCTCTAGTACAAACACAAATCAGAAAATTTGATAACTCTAGCTTTGTTCTTTCTCCATTGCATTGCTTGCTATTTTCAGAACCATTTCCCTCCATGTGTCAAGTCATTTTCTCAAATTCTTCAATGAATATCACAGTGACTTTGCCCATTAAGCAACAAACTATTGACCACATACAGTAACTCATTTTTTTTTTTTTTGGTTTTTCGAGACAGGGTTTCTCTGTGGCTTTGGAGCCTGCGCTGGAACTAGCTCTTGTAGACCAGGCTGGTCTTGAACTCACAAAGATCCACCTGCCTCTGCCTCCCAAGTGCTAGGATTAAAGGCGTGCGCCACACCACCCGGCAACACTTTCAATTAACATATTAATTATGCCAAGTCATGTGTATGTGTGGTCTCTCTGTCTTCTAGGGCTTCTTCTATTATGCTTTTCTATATCTGTATGTTTTCTTGGTGATGTCTTCCATCCCTTTGTAGACATTTATTTCTGGTTCTAGTCTGTCATTTTTGAAGCCCGTGTGAAAGGCTTTCTTTTCCTATCTTCTTTGCATCAGGTTATAGGTAGGAACTGCATGTCAGTTATACATGACCCAACAGTGCTTAAAGTGCTTATCACATGTAAGAAATGTTCTTGGTCAAATCTTTAATAACTTTTAGTATTATGGTATCTGCATCAAGAGTTAATTACCTTTTCCACAGTATTCTGATTGCTTTCTGCTGCTTTATTGCTCTGGTAGAGAATCAAGTATTACTTGAAAATGAGGCAGAAGCAGAGAAAACTTTTTTTTTTTATTTTCAAGACAGGCTTTCTCTGTAGCTTTCGAACCTGTCCTGTACTAGCTCTTGTAGACCAGGATGGCATCAAACTCACGAAGATTCACCTGCCTCTGCCTCTCAGTGCTGGAATTTAAGCTGTGTGCCACCTCCACCCAGCTTTAAAAATGTCTTAATTTAAGATTCTCTTCAATTGCATTGATAAAATCAGAACATAATTTCCCGAATAAAATGATCTTGTGGTTAATTATTTAATTTCAGTTTTTAAATGTATTATTTAATATTTCACTACTTTTTGACTTTAAGGATTAATAGTAAGAAGTCTGGTTTTATTCTAATACCCTTGTTCTGGTGAGGAACCTGACATATTTCTAATAGTGTCGCTATCACTCTGTGTGTGTCTGTGTGTGCGTTTCTGTCTGTCTGTCTGTCCATCTGTGGGTGTTACTCAATCTCTACCTTTCTGTCTGTTTTATTTCATTCTTTCTTTCTACACACACACACACGCACACACACACACACACACACACTTCTCCTAGTGAGAAATGATTGACAAAAGCAAATTAAATTAAGGAGAAATGACTGTTTTATAGCTTGAGATTACATGCCACTTATTACAGAAAGCTCAATGACTCTAATAGTCTCTATGATGACATAGATTTTGGGGTGCCTAGATGAAAGAGTGGGATAGTAACATGCACAGGGATTTCTCATTTTCTCTATCATTCAGAATGAGTTTCCAATTTATGATGTTATGGTACATCCCATCTACATTTGGGTTGGCTTTACCTCTTTTGTTATTCCAATCAGGCAATTCCTTTAATGCAGTGCCTAGATTATTAGTCCAGGTATGCTAACAGTGAATATTTCCCATAATAGATATCTGAATATAATGGACATAGAAGTTTATTCTGATCTTGTCTATTTCAAGCTCTAAAAGCTTGTATTTTCATTTTCTTCCTCTGACTGGGGAAACATTTTGCTACATTTTAATTGAGCAAATTCACTATACTTTCCGTTTTTATTTCAGACACTTTTCTGTCCTATGGACTCTTGTTTATCTCATGACCCACACTTAGGAGTAGTCATGCTTGTTTAATCCATTTGTTCCATGTATGTGTAAGTGTATTGTTTTCTTGAACTAATTCATCATCCTTGATATTCTTTCTTCTGGGTGATTTAGATCATTATTTGTGCTTTCCATAACTCTGTCATCAGAGCACATTGTGGTTGGAGTACATGGTAGAGACGGCTTGGTCATATCCTTGTGTCAATAAGAAAAGAAATAAAGCAAAAACAGAGAGAGAGTGAGATTGTAGATAAACAGAAAGACAGGCAGACAGGTAGATAGATAGAAACAGAGGAAGAGAGACACACAGAGAGAGATAGAGAAAGACAAACACACACATTCACCACAAACACACACGAGAGAGAGAGAGAGAGAGAGAGAGAGAGAGAGAGAGAAGCTGGGAGAGAGGAGACTCCCCTTAGAGGTACACACAATGAAATATATATATATATATATATATATATATATATATATATATATATATATATATGTATATCCCAGATTTCTAGAGAACATTAGTTAATATTGATAGGCTACATACCAACTTGAACTTATAGTTTAACTTGGTTCTTTTCCTGGTGTAACCATGCTCATGTAATGATGTCCTGCTCTGTCTCCTGGTACAAACCAGTATCTTCGTTTTTCTCAGCTTCTTCCTTACTTGGAGTCTTAGATATAGACATGTGTTTCTTTACAGATTCATCTACCAGTTTCTGATTTTCTGATTCTTTGATTGTTCCCTGACTCTCTTGTATAATATATAGATATATATTACAACTCCATATCAGCTTCCCTTCTGAGGAAGAAAATCCATGAGAATGTCTTTGAAATGAAAGGCAAAGTCAAACACAAAGAAAATTTCTCAAGGAAGATGGTATCTAGAGAGTTTTGCCAAGAATATACAGACTCCAGTGGAGTAGACCTGTGTGAATTAAGCTAAGCTGAAAAATGACTCAAGGGAAAAAATGATCTAGCTAAAATTAGAGCAGGATATTGTGCAATCTATTAATGGCAACAGAAACCTGTTCAAGAAGTTCCCACAGAAAGCATCATATTACAATGCTATTACAACAGGGAGTTACTTATTTGGAGATGAGCAAAACTGTTGATCAAACTGGGAAAGCAAGCCAACAATACAAGAATCCTTGAACATTGCTTCTCAGAATGCATAAAAGATGAGAAGAAAAGAGAATTCCTTTTTGTTATTATTATTTCTCATATAATACATCCTAGATGCAGAGTCCCTTCCCTCTCTCCTCCAAGTCCCCACCCACCACTCCTCCTCTCTCACATATCCACTTTGTATCTGCTTCTCTTCAGAAAAGAACAGGTCTTCCAGGGATATCATCCAAACACGGCATAAAAAGATGCCATAACACTAGGCACAAACACTCATATCAAGGCTGTACAAGGCTACCCGGTAGGAGGGAAAGAGTCCTAAGATCAGGCAAAAGAGTCAAAGATACCCCATTCCCACTGTTAGGAGTCCTACAAACACCCCAAGCTAAACAGCCACAGCATATATGCAGAGGACCTAGAACAAACCCATGTAGACTCTGAGATAGAAGATTTAGTCTCTATGGACACTATGAGCTCTGTTTAGTTGACTCTGTGGGCCATGTTCTCCTGACGTTCTTGACCCTTCTGGCTCCTACAATTCTTTCTCCCTTTCTTCTGCAAGAATCCCCAAGCTCCACCTAACATTTGACTCTGGGTCTCTACATCAATAGGGATTTATTCGCAAGAGAGATGAGGACACTGTGAATGGACATGGTACCTTTATCGGAGTTCCATTGCAGGAGACGATTAATGAAAGATAGAAAGGATATCAAAGGGTCTACGAGAGGATTTTTTTTCCCAAGTGACTGACCAGAGTGAACATCAGAATGACATATGGGGGAAACAATGTCTGAGCCATATCTCAAGCGGCTGCCACAGTAGCATAGATGGTGACCTCAAATCCCTGGAGTCATAACCTCAGAGCAGCCCAGATTCTGAAGGCCCAGTCCAGATTCTGAGATCCTTTCACTAAATCTAGAAGCGTCAGTGGAATTTCCATTCTCACCAGAGGCAACAGCAGCAGTAGTAATAGAGACAGTAGTAGGGAAGGGTATCTAAGCTAGGTGTGGCACTAGGTGACCTAAACCTGAGCAAGCAGGTCATCTCACTCCAGTCTGTCTGGGGCCATCTCTCTTGTACTGCCCAGAAGTAATACCAGCGGCAGTAATACCTCCCTTCTGCTCTCAAACTCATTCATCAGCTGCTACCCTTGAATAATCACATGACTTCACAGCAGGCAAGTGACTTCAGTAACCCCTTCAGAGAAATGACATTCCCCCAAAGCAGTTGATCCATTCTCATCTCTCTTCCCGCCTCAAATATCCCCCAGCGTCTTCAGCAGCTGAGCGATACCATGACTTCATAGCTGTTCCCTTTGTCCAACTACTCAGTCTCTCTCCATGTGCCACCTACTCACTAAATCCTGTCCCTCACAGGCTACTTACCTGCAGACTTCTCAACAGAGTCAGAATTTTTACCATCTAACTCAACCCAGCAATATCCACCCTCCCCGGCACGCTCTCTCTCTGACACATACACTAATGCATGCACACACATATACACACCTGGTGGCTTACAGCCCCCAGCACGGTCAGCACAGCTGTTTCTCTCAATAGCCTGTTTTGTAACTCATGACACCTAACTAGCAACAGATGGTTTACGTGCTTGGGATCCAGCAGCCTCAGAACCAGGGTCTCCTAAGCAACCAAAGGAGCAGCATGGAGGCCATAGGCAAGGCCTGGAGCTCAGTGCACATTGCTGCCTTCTCATCAAGCCCTACTGTGCAGTTACTCACGGAAGCATTGTCCAGCCACCTTTCCATCAGGGGACACACACACACATACACGTACATCCATGGTCTGGTGGAGTCACTGCAACAATTACAGTGTAGACCAGCACGGACAGAAACCTGAAGACTTGTACAATCCTGACAGTAACCCTAGGCTAATATGCGCAGGTTCAACAACCCTGTCACATCTCTTAGTCTCCAGCACCCTCTTCCGTCACAGAGCTCTCTCTACTAGACTCAATCCCTGACTTTCCTCACATAAGTCCCAGAGCCTGGAGGTTCTTTAGAGGGTGGTAGGCATTATTCCCTCTCAGGGGTAGTCACTGCAGTACAATCTGTCCATCTATTCTGTGGGCAGTCAATATACAGTGTTCCAGGGACCGAGTGGACAGAAGCAAGGAAACTGGAGCAAAAGAAAGCACTCAGATCTGTCCCCACTGACCTAGGGACAGCAGGAGCTCTGCTGGGACCAGTACTAGAGATGACAGCTATCCCAGAAGGTACTACCTACACAGAGGCAGACAAATTCTTCAGGCAGCTGGTTATGTCTGGCACCAAAATCCAGTGGTTTGTAACAGGCAAACAGACACATTATCAAACTGCATACATAGATGTTTGCTGAGTATATTTGTTGTAAATTTTATGTAAGCTATTTTTGATTGTTTGGGAAGTTACTTGAGGCTTAGTTTCATTTTTTAACTTAAAAATATTTGTCAAAAATTGACAGAGAATAAATCCGTCTTATACAAAGGCCTTAAAGAAGACAAGTGACTTATAACATGTCATTGGAACAATAGATATTCTGGTTCTGGAACCTTTCATTCTTAAACTGATTCAGTCAGCTCAGTTTTGTGACTGCCCCAGATTACTTATTTTTGTTGATTCTGGTAAAAAGTCAATGTCATTTGGTAAAATCAAGTCCATGTTCAATTGGTCATAACATTCATTATCTTTACCTCTCTTCTCTTTGGTTATCCCTCATTAACTTTTCTTCTAGTCTTGTGTTTAAAGTCTTTTTGTCGTTTTCATCTGCCACATCCCCACACTGAACCATCTCCTACTTATGCCTCTACTTTTCCTAGACAATCATTGGAACACCCTTATAAAATTTCTTTTAAAGTCTTAGTATTTATTGTACATCAACTCATTTCTGGAATCTTTCTCTCCTGAAAAGTAGACATTTAAAACCTCTGTTTTTGGTTGGTATCACTCTCATGATAAGTAATAATTTTCTATTTTACTACATACACCAATTTCCAGAATTGAACTCTTTCTAACGCCACTGTTGTTATTCTTGATGCAGAGAGACCTTTTCTTCTTCTTCTTCTTCTTCTTCTTCTTTGTTTGTTTTTTTGTTTTGTTTTGTTTTTCGAGACAGGGTTTCTCTGTGGCTTTGGAGCCTGTCCTGGAACTAGCTCTTGTAGACCAGGCTGGTCTCAAACTCACAGAGATCCGCCTGCCTCTACCTCCCGAGTGATGGGATTAAAGGCGTGCGCCACCACCGCCCGGCGTGAGAGACCTTTTCTTCAAATGCCATCTTACATTGAGTCCCATCCACTACTCACTCTCATTAAAGGACTGTTTCAAATGTCTTTTAAGTATCCTTTCTAGTCACTTTTTGCTGAATCTGTATAATACCTGTAGCCACAAGAAATCTGTCCGAAATTTTTTATTTCAATTATATTCCACTTTGAGACCTTTTCCAGTCACATCAGAGAGATTTTCCCAAAGTCTAAAACTCCATCTTGTTATAAACTTATATAACACTGAAAAATTTCACAAAATTGAATTGTCATTTATTTCCAACACCCTCCAATATAAATTGCCATCCCCTGTGTGAGAAATAGTCATAGATCAATGGGAAAGATTTTAAGAGAGAATGGTGTGAGATGTTTTTGACCACCAATAACTGCGATATAAAGTATTTGTGGGTCTCACGACGATCTCCTGCCTTTTGAATGACAAGAAAGATGGTATATATCAGGGTAATTAACATTTTGCCTGCATCCAAGAGGTAATGGAGATGTTGCCAGTTTAGCATGGCACACAACCTTCTCTACTACTCTGAAATACGGAGCCATAGCAAGGTTTAGATGAAAAACACTCCAGGCTATGTATGAGAGCTGAGAATGGTTTAACTGAAACACTTGTACTACGTGCATCAAGATTTTTTTCTCATGTAGTAGAAATTTGTCTAGAATTCCAAAAAGTGGAAGATCTAGACTTGTTTTGCTTTAGACCTGCAAAAATCCCGTGGAAGAAATAAGAGATTGTTCTAATGCAAATAACACTTCTAGGAAAGCAAGGAAAAAAAGAGCTATGAAATGAAACCATGAGACACCATGTGCTCTGTGAGTGAAAAGGGGAAGGTAGCTTAGTGTGCTTATGAAGTTGGATATCTTGACAACATATTATCATTCATACCATGTATTTTATTAATTTTTCCTTTGTATTTTATTCTGTTATTCTCTACCTCATAATCCTGTTGTTTCCATTTCAATATTTTGTTTATTTATTTTTTGTCTCTCAAGATGCCAGTTAGATTGTCTTTCAGTTCTAATACTCCTTGATAATCTGATACTTGCTAGAAAGATAGCCTAGCAGTCTTTCCTTTCAGGAGCCCCAACAGGGAGATAAGCCTATTTCCTAATTTACTCAGAATCAGCTGATGAACTGAGTTTCCATCAACCAAAAAGTCAAGACTAAGTAAATGAAATTTAAGTGTTGTGACATTATGTCGAAGGCCTATTAGGATTAGTGGCTTTTTAAGGAATGTTTGTGTGACTAACTCCAAGAGGATTGTTCATAGATAAAATTACATAGAGAGAAAAAATAGAAGAATAGCATCTGATTCTTCCAATGCTGTGTGCTGCTTATTTGACATACTGCTGTAGCATGTATCTGTATGAGGAGGAGAATAGGTAGAGGTCACGGGATGAATTCAGTAGTGATCCTTCGCTGTTGTCACTCCAATAATGGAGTAGTTTCATGCATGGTTCTCTATCAGTTTCTGGAAAGCATACTTTCAGCCCCTTTTCATCAGTGGAGTGGCATCTGGGCAATGGGGAAAGAACATACCATGATAGAAATGGCAGTGATTTGGAGCAGATAGGAAAATATAGCCAGGAAAGTCTCCTGATGAAGTGCCCTACCTGGATTTAGGAAAATGTTAGTGGGCTCAAGGACCCTAAGAGAGGCATCTTCAACTTGAGGGAATTCATCTTGTGGCACTGTCAGCAATAAGTCTTTGAAAGAACCCTGTAAATTGCCCATATGCCATATGTTCTCTTTTTCTTGGTCCTCTTTTTTCAACTCTGACAGAGACAAAGGAATGGATAGCAAGAAGCAGGAAAAGATGAAAAGTTGTAGGAAATGTCCACCTCCTCATTTCCTATTATATGACTTGGACCACAAGAGGGGAGGTGAATGCATTATATAATTTCAGTATGTGATGAAGTTGAAATCGTCTTAAAGGAAACTTGTTCAAAATAAAGAGATGAATCTGAGGAGATGAGCATTGATAATTACCTTCTTAGGCTTAATAAAAACAAGGATACAAAGTTGCATGTTTAGGAAATGGGGTAAAAAGAGTTGGGAGTATATATTATTAAAATACTTGGTGCAAAATTCTCAAAAAACTAATAAAATGGTTAAATTTCTCAAAGTGTTGTATTATTTCCAACTTCTAAGTAGCATGGCTATGGCTATAGCTTTATTATTGCTGCCACACTTTTATTCTAATAGCTTTATCCATACTAAGTAACTGTGATTCTAAAGGAAGTGGCGAGGCATCTCATTTTTCTATCAAACATTTATTCCTTGTGTTAGGTTGATCTCAGTGTACCGATACATTTAGTACTAAATGAACCAAGGATACCGACACATATTTTTACAATTTGGCATAGACAAAATGTCTCTTTTTATTTTATCAAGGAGAACAATTACACTCAGGCATACCTTAAAAGCTATAAAAGGATGGTTTATCTGGGATCTTCTCAAAATTCTACCGAGTAGCAGATGTCACCATTAACAAGCACACACCTCAGGTGCTTGAGATAAAGGTCAATTGTATACATGTCAACACGGAGGCAGTATAACAGTTTATAAAGAGCAAAAAAGTGACGTTCTTCATCGGGTGCCTGCAAGGATGCCAGATCTGTCCAGACAGGGTATTTCTCATTTTCCTTCAGTCCAGGATGAACCTAATTGACCAAATGGGTAGTCAGACACTTAATATCACCACTGATTGCACTTAACATTACCACTGATTATATTTCTCTGTTCTTTTTCCTTCTAAATTTTGAATTATAGTTAGGGAAATGTTAGTAACATACTATGCTGGTCAGCTGTGTGGATTTTCAGAAATCTAGCACAGAATACTATAAACCTGTCATCTGAAAACTAGGATGGAAACCCATTTTTGTGGGTTTTTTTTTTTTTACAGTAAATTGATTCCTTTTACAGAATGGTATCTTGTGACTAAATTGATATAGGGCCAGGAAATTGTCACCTGAGTGTAGATTGGTGTTTAGCCCAGGTACAGTGCAAGAGCTGATGGAGGTTTCCTCACTAAGGAGGCAGATAGGCCAGGGGTGAACATGACAAGAGCTAACAAAATAATCAGGAGCATGCCACCTTACTCAGGAAAGCTACTCTCCAGATGATTACGAAGAAGAGCTTTATTTTATGCCCATCATTGTGGTGAAGTCACATGCGAGAAGGAAAGCCTATATTATGTTCTTGTGAGGTGAGGTGTGTCAAAATTTACCATCCCCCACAGAAACCATGTCATCAGGAGAAAAGTGGTGAATAAGAAAACTGCTCACCATGCTCAGTATCGTTATGATGCTCTCGAGAAGCTCACTGTTTAGGATCTCAATGCCTTTGGCTCTTGATAAAATCGCATCAGGGGCGCCTTTCATAGTACTGAGTTCAGTCACTAGGTGACGCAAAGGGTTATTCCAGGCATTCACTAGGCTGAGGATTATTTTCAGGAAGTCTTCAAACTATACATCATAAAGGCGCAACAATATTCAGATAAATGAAATACACAAGGATTAGTTGCATGTATTTTTTTAATTAGAAAAAATAACACAAGCACTCTTATAGGTAAAGATGTAGACCTGTAAATTTCTGCCGTTCACCTACATTCTGCCAAAATGAAACAACTTACATAAATAACTTTTTAAATATAAATTCATAACAAAAACTCATATAAATAATTTATATAAATTACTTTTTGTAATGAAACATTATCATATTTTGCTGTCCATTTGAAATTCTACTAACTGCTCTCCATGCAAGATCTTACACATTAGATTGTTTTGTTGTCCATGGACACCAAGGATTTGCTTGGAACCTAGTATGTACCTACAGAACATGATTTATGAAAGACAGAGGACTCTAGTAACAAATATAAACATTTAGCTCAGAGTCATCATTCTAATAAATTAGATTGATCACAATTATACTAATTTATAATATTTAAGTAATCTTACAATATTAGTAGATATATATCTTGAAAGTAACCTGCTATTGATAAAATATAATTTCCTGAGTCAACTTGATTCTTTGCCTCTTGCTTCTAGCAGAACAATCTGCTTCATGGCATGTAGAGTGGGAGAACAATGGTACCACTAGCTTGACTTTCATGGAAGCATGAGTGGAAATCACAATGGAATTGTGTCCCTCCAGTGTGTGCTTCCTGGGGGACTCTTACCTTAAATTAACTGTTTAGAATGTCTCTTGTGTTAATGTTCATTAGCTATCCTAGTGGTCATGAAAATGAAAAGAAGAAAGAAATCAATGGGAATAGCAATAGAAATATTTAAAGAAAATGAAGGATTGAAGCAAGTCAAATGGTAATAACATATAGGTTGCTGGGAGTATGGTTGCATATAACTAAGAATAAGGGCTTGATCTGGTAAATACTAAACACTAACTCTTACTAGTCACAGGAAAGATGCATTACATTAATCTTTTTAAATAATAATTTTTGCTCCCTCGGCTAGCTTTAATGAGAACTAATTTTAGTAATTTTTAAGAGAAGAGTACTCTATGAAGTACCTAGTGATAGAGTGCATCTCTAAAAATATCTACAAACATTCTTTATTTCTTTAAATCTTGTTCCTTTGCTTCCTCTTATTATTTTCAAAATGATGTCATATTTATTCATTGGGAGATAAGTTATGGCAGGAAAACAGAAGGGAGAGGTCCTAACAATTCCAAATGCAATTGATGTGATATATGATCTCATCATAACTGAGGACAAAGAAACTTTGCATAGTATATACAGGACTGCTTTGTGCAAATACATTCATTAAGTCTTAGAAAAAATTTAAAATTCATGAAGTAACACAAACATAAAAAGCAGAACCAGGAGAGTTATGAGAATCAAGAAAAGTCACTGTGGTGGTCAGTAGTGAGAAATGGTACCAATAAGGAAATGTTAGTAACAGATAATGAAGACAATTGTTTGTTTTTGCATATCTCAGGAGCACACAGTTGCATTTTTATCCAGGGATATCTAATTCAGTTAATAAGTTCTTATATGATAATAAATAAAATCTAGTGACAAGATATTTTTGTGTGGCCTTTGAGAGTTTATGACTCTTCTACAATATTATTTAACATCTGCTTTAACTTACAATTTACCAACTATCTCACAAGATTTTTCTCTTTTATCGCTCACTCTGGCCCCATTTCCCTGCAGGTGTAGTTATAGTGTTTATAAGAATCTACAAAATGGCAAAGGCAATATGTTGCTTCAGCTATTTACATGAAAACCCTGGCCTGAGGACTCACTGAGATATGTCTGGCTTCCTCCACAGTTTCTGGAGTATTAAGAGAAAATGTGTGGCAGCTGTTGAGAGTCTTGATCATGTACTTCTTATCCTTGAGGAAATCCAATACCTACAAATGTTAAAATAGAATCTGAGTTAGTTCAGTTTTGGGAATTGAGTAAATGAATCCATGAAGTGCATATGAATTAGTTCAGTAGATCTACAAGTTTCACAAATGAGCATTTGTATAATGTACAAATGAAATTTATATAATATCTAGGATGAAGAAGTTAAAAAGTTATTCCTTTACCTAGATTTTTCCTATTAAATTTGTAATCTCAATTTGGTTTTCACCTAATTATTTGTAACTTCTCAGACTCCCTCTTTACCATGCTCTTCTGTTCTCACACATCAAAAATTTTTGTGTGAAAAGAAACCCTAAAAATATTACAATCATGGAATACAAAGTATTTTAAAGGTAATATGCTTTTATGATTTGAGCCATAGTTTCTATGAACCTATTTTTATTAATCTTTATTTTCTGTTTGTCTAAACTGAAATGCATCTAGGCATTATAGATGTTCTTTCCAGTACCACTAAACACATATAAATTGTACCATTCAAATAAAACATAATCCTTGAATGCAATTTTATTAATATTATTAAATGTAAATTTATGAATACCTATTAATAACTTGAGAATAAACATGATCATTTTTAGGAAATGCAAACTACAAATGAGTTAAAAGCATAAAATAGAAATTAACGTTTACATATTCATCAATATATAAACTTAAATACTATAGTAATTTAATATATTGTTTATGAAATCTAATAGAAGTTATTTTGTAAAAGTTTAATGGATTGCCAAGAATGTTAAAACTTAAGTGATATTAGTCAAGAATGTTAAATAAAAACATCTCATTAATAGAAAGACAATATTAACACATATTTATTTCAAATATAGACATTTGAGATGCCCGTTATTGTACTGAAAGCCTTATCTGTTTTCTCTTGCCATTGACTCACCTTGAACATATAGCATGTAATTACCAGTAGGAGAGAATCTAGTTTCAATCCTTAACTGTACCTCCAATTGAAGAAACTTTGGCCTCTGAAACATTTAAGCAATGATTCCTAACATTTGAAGGTTCCTAAGAGGACATTGACTTTGTGTCCTCTCCCCTGTTGACTGACATGTGGTCTTATTTAGAATTGTTCTCTCTGTGAACATGTGTCATAATTCAGTTTTACTTAATAGAAAATCAGCAGCCCACCCAGGAGCCTGAGTCCTGAGAAGGATGAGTGGGGAGATCAGAGTTTTGCCCCAACATAACCCTTACACACAGTTCTTACAGCTCTGCTTGGTAAACAAATTAAAAATCATCATTTTTGTTTTGTTTTGTTTTCCTTTACTTTCAAATCAGGGGTTTCCCAAACCTCTCCAATTCTCATTCTCTTTTTAAGGTGGACCATATTGTACCTTGTGGATATAAACCCTTGAAATTTGCTTTGGGATCTTTGTCATGTAAATTACATTGCAAATCTTAGCCTGAAGGTTCTGAGTTGTTTTTTGTTTGCCTGTTCACCTTT
The DNA here is from genome assembly GCA_028555095.1 of Dicrostonyx torquatus. Taxonomy (NCBI): domain Eukaryota; kingdom Metazoa; phylum Chordata; class Mammalia; order Rodentia; family Cricetidae; genus Dicrostonyx; species Dicrostonyx torquatus. The sequence goes on from JAQHUG010000008.1 coordinate 4,462,331, forward strand.
TAGGGGTATTATTTTTGCTGTTTGTCTTTGAAGAAGATAGAAATAAGTAGGGTACTTACAAATTTTTTGAACATTTTTGAGGAGAAGACATCGGAGAACTAAAACAGCACGAGGGGATGAAAGGAAGAAACTCATGAGTAAGCACATAAGGAGCACTTGCATACTGGAAATGTAAACCTGAATGCTCTGGCTCCATTATTTCCTACTAACACTGTCTGACCTCAAACAGAACATAACAGCCATTGGGAAGAGATAACTTGTGTCCCTTCTAAGCCCTCTCTCCCACTGTATAATCTTTAATACAATGACTCCTGGCATTTCAGAGTTTCTGAGAGTATAATAGCTTTATAGTATTCTAATTTCTCCCTATTTTGCGCCGAAAGAATTGAGATTTGTTCTATGCATTCTACGAAAGACACTATACTGCACTTCTCTATTGGAGTTCTGCAGCGAATAATTGCAGATGTCACTGGAGACTGGCTTCCTGCAAAAAGGGAAGGAAATCAAATCTATTCCAGAGATATGACTAATAGGTATCATTTCAAAATGTAAATTTAAGAATAATGTATTTAAGAAAAATAGCATGGCACTAGAGGCAAATTTTGTAAGTCACTGAATTCTTTGAAAATCTTTGCGATATCACCAAACAGCCCCACCCTCCTTGTTCTGCTTTTCAGTAGCTCCTCCTTTCTCTTGTCTATGAAATTTGTAATATTAGAAATACGGTTCAGGTGATTTCATGTGAAGACTGGAATCCCCTTGACTCTTTGGCTGTAGGGCTCTTTTTGCAGAGAAGCCAGAAGAGAGTGAGGTACTTACAAACAACTTGCGCATTTCCATCATGAGATCATTGCAGGTCTGTGACAGTGTGATGGCGTGGTCAAACAAGGCCTTGAGGGACCCCTCACCAAAGTCAATCTCATTGTCATCGATGGGAGCAGAAGTCACATTCTCCCACTGGAGGAGGTTTGACACCGACAGCAGCAGGAGTATCCCTACTTACAGAAAAGAACACCAGCTACTCTGGACCTATCCGTCTGTGGTTATCAGCTCTGTGGTGTGGCTATCCATCTGTGGTGACTCTGTGCTGGTTATCAGGAAAATATTATTTTTTTCCAGTGCCTGCCACTGTCTAGTTTGTAACTGGACAGCTGTGGTTTGTGAATAGACAATGTGTAATGAAAAAAATTCAATTAAGTAATTACATTTGCACAAATATAGACTTTCTGAACTTGGGGATATTTCTTACTTTTGGATTGCTTTCAGAAATTATTAGGAAGATTTCAAACCTTTGGACTTTAAGCTATTGAGTGGGTGTTTTGAAGTCATTCTCTGGAGACACGTTCGTGTATTGGGAGCTCATGTGGATGCTAAGTAGACACCGTCTTTTATACACTTTTGTTACTGTGTAGACGATACCTGCCTCCTAACAATTATGGCTAACACACCACCATTTCACCTTCATGCCTGATAAAAATAAACACAAAATTGCTGTTGCTCAGTACTGAGGATGAAGAGAATAATGTCATGAAAAGGATTCTGTAGGCTTTGCTCAACCACAGCAATAATCACATTTGTTTGCCATGCTACCAAAAGCTTCAGATTGCTTCCTCTGTGTATTTGAGCTTTGCAACAAATTTATAAATAGACTGGGCCAGTCTACGATAATTAAGCTCTATTGACAAAGGAGGTTAAGTGATTTTCCTTAAGTCCTATTCTTAGCTAGTACAGAAAGAAAAATGCCAACATATAGACTTAGCACCCCATACTGGCATGTCTTAAATGTCTTGGGCTTTCATATAGATTAGGGTTGCAGAGACAACACCCATAATCTTGCAACTCAATGTCACCAGGCACTGTTATTTGTAAAGTACAAACTTTACATTTCATCACATGCCTGGTAGTTTAGATTTTGACTATTTCCATTGCTCCATCATACATTCTGACTTCTCTTTTTACAGTGGTTGGTGTTGGTTTTATCACCAATTTTATTTCACAGATGGACAGAAACAGAACTGAAACATATCAGTAATTTACACACTCAGCATGATTGAACCAGCATATGTCTCAGCATGAAAAATCCATTCACATTTAGTGATACAAATCTGAAAAAAATTCCCTGTTCAATAAAGTTTTAATGAATGCAATTGGAAATGTGTAACATAAAACTAGGATACTGGTGAGATTTTTCCATAGAAAATGCTTAAATTCAAATACTAAAAAATAACTAAATATACCGAAATCTTTGCACTGTGTAAGTTAACGAGCACCCTTTTGTATGCACAAAACCATACTTCAGAAAATTCTTATTTTAGAAAATAGAGTTTCAAAAAACATGATGCTTGTTCAAATTTAAATACTGCTTCATAGATATTTATGTATTAGATAAATATATCGGCATTCTTGCCATATGTCATCTGAAGGATTTTTATAGTTTAAGAAGAGTACAAGGAACCCAATGGTTTGGCTTTTCACTTAATAAAATACAATTTGTTTTTGTTAACTAATCTACTTATTTGGAAATATTATCAAAAAAAATAAAAGCAAGTAGTAGCAGTGATTCATGTTTTGGAAAGAACATTTTGATTGAACAAAATTGACGAAGCAGTATAGACCTACATTTTCTAGACATCTAATATGTTTCTAGAAGTGATGATAAGATAAAGTTCACACAATTTATGCAGCTCATAGCAGAGATCCAAGAAAAAGAATATGCTGCTTCCTTCTACAGTAGTCACATAGGGAATTCATCAAAGTCTGTGATCTCATGACAGTCAAATGTCTCAGAATCTGCAGTTTTGACTCTTAGATCCATCCACATTCCATACATTGCTGAGCAGACTCCTGGCTGTTAGGCCAGGTACTATCCTTCTCTTCTCCTTAGATCAACCAAGTTTATGCAAAACATTTAGCAATTGCTGTCTACCTCCAGGGTAAGAACACTTCCCTGTTGGAACCGCTGATGCAAAGGTAAACTGTGAAGCTGCTCTCCAGCTCAATGATTAGAGAGTACTCCTCTCCTCCATTTGGCTTGACTTTTGTGAGTTAGGTATAAATAAAGGTTAATTCACTTCATGTGAGTCAAAAACACCAAAGAGGCAACTTGTTCAAACCAGCTTTGCAAAATAATGCATTAGGCTCACTTAGAAGAAATTGGGAATTACTTACATCGGGATAGCTGAGTCAAAGACAACAACATCTCAGATGAGGCCGGCCACTTGACTGCTGATTCTGGTAGCTGCTTCAAGTAACTCTGCTTTAAGTTAAATTTCCACCGCTACATATTGCAGTATTCCATGCCCAAGGCCAGAAACTGCTAGGAGGCAGGCGGAAGGACACGCCTGCAATCTCAGTGATGGCTCCATGTTTCTTTCCCCTGAGAGGATGTCAACAGCATCATAACCATGGTGCCTACAGTGGTCGTATCTTCTACGTCATTCAGCTTATTTCAGGGTCAAGAATTGGCTCCAATTTAAATTATAACAACCAGAGTCATCTCTGCCTTGGGAAAATTGATGGGAATTTTACAAGCTAGGTTCTTAGTTATTTTGGTGACCATTTCTAAAATATTTACTGAATATTAGATAATATTAGATGTAATATTTGTTTCATTGTTTCTGTGCATGGGAACACAAGGCTACAAGGGTGAACCACATATGCTGAGCATCTTAGCATTAATGAGTCTTTGCAGGTATCCATGGGGCTCTGCAATTGTTTGCCATTATATTCTAGGCCCCTAAGAGTAACACAGTGTGCAGATGCTTTTGCATTGGCAAGTCACATTCATGTCCTCAGACAATATGAAGGAATTTCCCATTAATGCCTTAGACTTGACCTCTGGAGACTTTGAGCTAGGCTTACTGTAACAATCAGATTCTGTCCATGAAACTGTATTTAAATGTATTCTGGATGTATTAGGCTACACCTATATAAGTTGGGACACTGCTGGATGAGCTGATACATCTAGTTTGGCTCTGTAGTTACCTTAACTTGGGCTGAATTTAGGTCTGTTAGTGGCAGTTCTCAACAATTGACAACTGTTATGTAGCACTGTAAAAGTCAAGTAGTGTTATCTTCTATCTAGTCAGACTTCTTTTTATCATGAAACCACAGCATGTGACTCCTCATTCCCTAGTCTCTTACTTCTGGTACTGCTTACGTCTAACACTCAGTTTTATTACTCAGGTGGCCACTGGAGCCACGCTGTCCCACAGAACATAGGAAGACTATGGGAAAAGGAGCTATGAGGAAGAGTTCATTCAAAAGAAGAAGAGGTACAGCTGCTAGCTTCCCACTAGTGTGTGGAATTCTAATGCTTTGGTGACTACCAGACCAAAGAAAAGCAATTTAGACCGACCACTGGGCTTTATTGGGTGAACAAAGAAATAGGGCCATGAAGATGACAACAATGTCACGTCTCCTATGTTAAGTTATTATCCTGCCACAAATATTGTGCAGTGTACTTACTCAAGTAAAACGGAATACTTTTCACTGTAGACACAGCTCTATTTGAGATCACAGTGTCTATCAGAATTAGAGAGCCTTACCTAGGAGGAAGACAAGTCAGTTGACTTATATTTTGGAGGAAAAGATAGCATGTGTGATGGAAAATTTTCATCCAGCCCTGAACTCTTTCCACAGACAGATGTGACCAGTGAAAAAGTAATGGCCAAAAGGAGTCTGGAAGCAAACAAATCAGGAGTGTTCTAAACAAGGTAGCTGCGTTGGCAGCTGCGAATTGGCCTCTTCCCCACTTACCTGGACTGCGCTTATCAGTTTCAGTTCCTCCCAAGACCCGTATTCTTTTGTCCACTGGAAGATCCCACAATACAGAAGCAAAACATTCCTAGGAAAGACAACGTCCTGTGAAGGCACAACGGTGGTAGTGACTCCAGTTCACTCTGCTCAGTTCAAACTTGATATTTAAAGGAAACCACTGAAATAAGTCACGGAGAATTTCATTTGTAAAAGTTCTATTTCATTGAGGTTTTCTAAGATTTAATTTTATTTTAGCTATTATATGCATGGATGTCTATATCTGAGTCTGGGTCTGTGCACACGTAGAGGACAGAAAAGTTTATCTAATCTCCTGAAGCTGGGTCTATTGGCAGTTGTGAGCCACTTAACACAATATGTCATCTTAAAACACTGAGCCATATCTTCAGCCCCTGCTTACATTTGTTTTATTTTTTTCATTTCTTATTTAACTTATATACTAGTGCTTTGATTGAAATAGAATTATATACTCCTCCTCCATTTCCTCCCTCCAGCCCCTCCCAAGCATCCTTCTTTAAACCCCTCCGATTTGTCTTCACTCTCAAGTTATTAGGCTCTTATTTTGTTTACATACACATATATTTATGTTTGTAATATTATATAAAAATAGAAACTGATAAGTTTATTTTTGCTGTTCGTATGAATATAGTTTTAAAGCTGATGACTGTTCTAAAGCTGACTATTCACTAAACAACCACTAAGAGGTCTCATCCCTGGGAAAAGCTAAGTCTCCTCCCAGCAGTCCATAGTTACCTGTGGTTCTTTGTCTAGGGGTAGAGCCCTCTGGAATTTCCCCCTTCCATATTAAGATATCCATTGATATTGCTATTCTGCTCTTGTTTATGTAGCTATTTTTAGGATAGACTGGTTGACAGCAGACTTTCTTTATGGTTCTTTCAATCTTTCTCTTCCCTCTTCTGAAATGTTTCCTGAGTCAACAATGCAGAAACTTTGATGTATTTATCTCTTAGAGCTGGGGTTCTTGTGACCCTTCGATCTCTGCACTGTGTCCAGTTTTGTCTTTCAGTGTTAGTTTACCTTTGTTGAAATGAGAAGCATCTTTGGTGAAAGATAGTAGCTACACTATCTGTGGGTGTAAGGATATGATTTCAAATGTAATAAGGAAATGTAATAAGGTCAAGAAAGTGAAGGAAGCAGTTTTTTTTCTAAGGCTGAACAATGCTACTAGCACTGAGGTTAGGTTTTCTCTATGAGGGATGATTTTTGTTTTCTTGAGTGAACCTTAAGTCAAATTAGAGGGATGTTTCTTCTTGTTCTTGTTCTTCTTCTTCTTCTTCTTCCTTGTTCTTCTTCTTCTTGTTCTTCTTCTTCTTCCTCCTCCTCCTCCTCCTCCTCCTTCTTCTTCTTCTTCTTCCGCTCCTTCTCTACCTCCTTCTCCTCCTCCTCCTCTACCACCACCACCACCTCTTTCTTTTCCTTCTCCTTCTTCGTTTGGATTATTTGAGACAGGGTTTCATTGTGTGTGTCAGCTGTTCTGAAATGCACTCTTTAGATAGGCTAACCTCAAACTCACAGAGATCTGACCACCTCTGCCTCCCTGAGTGCTGGGATTAAAGGTGTGTGCCACCACTGCCCAGGGCTGTTCCTTACCATCAACATATGAATGTTACATATTATCCCTTTATGCCTATTTTACCTTGAGGGTAGTTGTCACATTTCATAGGCATTCCAGCTGCATATGGCTGTTTAACTGTTTCCCTTTCTTGGGAGCTTGCACAGTACCTTCTGGAACCATGAAAGCTAGACCACAGGAACGAGGCTTTGAGTTAAGATCTATCTCGAATGGTCTGAGTTGTGTGCTCTAAATGTATGATGTCTTGTCTTCATCAATAGCTTCTCCCCACCCCCCACCCCCTTAAACTCTGAAAGGCAGTCAAAGGTTATACTGATAATCTATATAATTTTAGGAGTCACTTGGTCTTCTCTGACAAAACCTTTTAAAGTTTTCTCATGTTTAGTACTAGGAGTTTGTTAGGGTATGGTTGTCGTGGGAAGGATTATCAGCCGAAGTGCTTTTATTTACGTTAATATGTATATGTGTTGGGTGTTGTGAGATTTCAATCCTTTCACCAATGACCTTCGGGGCAGCAAGCCCTAGGGCATGGTCTTGTCTGCATACAGGACTGCTTAAAAGCTGAAGGGGCTAGGTCACACTCTTACTTCTAGCTGGGGTGCTTGGACTCCAGCTAACCTGGACAGAATGACAGGACACAGCAGCTGGATCTGATCTGTATCAGTAAGTGCTTATCCCTATTTTATACCTAAATAAATTCTTGAGACCCTTGAACAGACTCATGTGGTTTCATGTAACAGTTGGGAGGGTGTGTGTATGTAGATGCATGTTTATATACATGTACACTTTAGTGCATTGGGCTTAATTTAGGTAAATATTCAGTGACACCTTGAAGCTGTATCAAACAACCTTGGAGTTATTTGTTCCTCCTTTTCCTCCTCCGTTGACTCCTTCTACCTCCCCAGTTGGAACACCCTCCCCATTATTCCATTTCTCATCCCATGTCATCTGTATCCGTCTGTTTCTTTGCCAAGCCTCCCAATCCACAATCATCCACACCTGTGGTCTCTATAGACCAATCTGGCTCCTATGCTCATTCCATGCTTTACACTCACAAATGAGGAGCTGCAAATGAGAGAGAAAATGCGGCATTTTTTTCTTTCTGTCCTATAGTCCCTCTACTACTTCATTTTGTATTACCAATGAGAGATATCTTAGGACAAAGAAAAACCCATTTGAATGTGAAATTTCAATAAGCTCCAGCACTTGAATATGTCCCTTTACTCTCATAAGTGGTGTCTTCCTAAATTCTCATCTGTTTCATTTTTTTGTAAATACACACACACACACACACACACACACACAAACACACACATACACACACACATACATGCATACACTTTCTGGATCTGGATTACTTCATTCAATATCATCTTTTATAGGTCCATCCATTTCTCTGAAAACTTCTTGCTATTATTTTCTTAACAGTTGAATATTGTATGTACAGCTGTGGAAGCTGCATTCCCTGGTGCCCGGGTCCCAGCTGCGGGTCTCCTTTTGGCTCTGGCTAGCTTATACCTGGAATAATTACATAAAACTGTATTCATTTAAACTCTGCCTGGCCCATTAGTTTTAGTCTCTTCTAGGCTAACTCTCACATATCATTTTAACCCATATCTAATAATCTGTGTATCACCATGAGTGGTGGCTTACCAGCATGAGTCTAACCTACGTCCATCTCAGGTAGGAGCATCATGGCATCTGCCACACTTCCCTTCTTCCCAGGATTCTGTTCTGTCTACTATGTCCACTTAAGGGCTGCCCTATCAAAAGGCCAAGGCAGTCTCTTTATTCAACCAATGAAAGCAACAGAAATATAGAAGGACCCTCCTACACCAAATAACATATTTTCATTATCTATTCACCAGTTAAAGGGCACTTAGACTATTTACATTTTCAGGCTATTGTGAACACACTGGAAGCAATGGTTTGAGTTTTTAATCCCCATAGATACTGAATTCTCATATTAGCTCATATTTGTTTGCAGGTTTTATCATTGACTCTTAATGCTGTAGTCCACCTGGTACAAATGTTCATTATGCCATGTTAACATCTACAATCTCATAGATTCACACAATTAAAATCACCTATAAAAACAATTTAGGAAGACACTATTTAGGAGAGAAAAAAGACATATTTGAATGCAGGTGTTTAGTGAAATCCTACATTCAAGAGTGTTTGGTAATACCAAATGAAGTACTAGACAGATTATAGGACAGAAAGATAAGTACATGTGAGATGATAGACATTTCTCTACACTCTAATGGACCTGTTGGTTTTCACATGGAGTTAAAATGGTTTAATATAACACTAGCTATTTTCTGTTTTAATTTCATATATGTCTATAATATTTTCAATAAATCCATTCCATTACAACTGCTTCTGTAACCCTACCACTACTTTTTCTTCCCAACTTCATGCACATTTTTATAAACAATATAAGTACACTTAGCATTGCAGGATGGTTTAGGGACATCCACTGGGACATGGGCTATCTACATTTCTTAGGGATGGCATGACATACCTTAGGAAACCTGAATCTCCTCACCAAGTAACCATTGATTGAAAATAACTCCTCAACCCCAGAGAGGTGTTTATAAGGTGCAATTCATACGATGCTATGATTTTGGCTGCATTGATCTTGTGGAGATCTAAAACATTCTCTTTCATATCAGAATTCCCCTACTTCTGGTTCTTACAACAAATCTACATTAGTTTGGTTTTATGGGAGCAGGCCTTCAATCCAATTAGAAAGTAGTCAGATATTCCTATGACATTTGTGACATCATTGCAAAAATGACCTTAGCTTTGTAGTTCAGTAGTTACTGTAGCTTAAAGGGTTCACAAGAGGAAAAGGCTGTTGATTACTTTTTTCCCCAGTACCATGCATAGTACCTTCTGGCACTGTGAAAGCTTGCAGTAGAGATGATATACCTAAGCCAGTCTGGCATGATTTCTCAATGCATGATATCTTCAGTACTAGGATCTTACAAGCAAGTTGTTGTGGGTAGCCAAGTGTGATGATGATAGGCTGTACTTTTTAAAGGGAGATCTCTCGGACCACATGGAACAACAACTTACAGGGAGTTAAGAACTCCTGACTTTGGAGTGATCCCTTCCAATAAGAAATCCTCTACCACATTAACGGGTTCAGTCTCAGCATTTAGAATTCCCATCAGTGAACTATCCTCTCATCATTAAAGCTTGTGTTCACCTGGCCCTCTATCAAACTTTCTCGAGAAATCCTACTTCTGAGCTATCGCAAGTGGCTCCAAATGCTTCTTTCTGGGACCTTATTGCATTTCACTTGTTCCCAAGTCACCACATTTCAATTGCTTTTATACAATCAGGTCTATTTTATTTTATTTTAAATTTCTCATTAGTTGTGCTTTATCTATCTGTTTGTTTATTTATTTATTTATTTTACTTCATCACTACAGTTTCCTCCCTTCTCTCCTCCCAGTTCCTACTCCCCTCTCTTCTCAGTCCTCTCAATTCACTTCTCTGTTTTTGTTCAGAAAAGGGTAGGGCTCCCATAGATATCAACAAGACATGGCATGTGCATGTGTATTTTTAAACCCCAGTCACTGTTACACAGATTCCTTCAAGTTCTCCTGTCCTTATAATGTAACCAATATAAGAGAAGACAGATTCAGAAGAAAAATAACAAAGAAAACAAGGGAAAAAAAGATAAATTCTAAGAGAAATGCATGGGTTCACACACGTCTACTGCACCACTCATAGTATATACAGTTTCAGTGCTCCCAAATCTAGGTCTTTTTTTTTTCACCAGACAGATAAATTTGGAACTGATGTTGTTCTATGACTGAATATACGTCAGTCTTCCAATCTTTAGTTACCTTAGAATAGACTGACAGTAAAGAAGTTGTCCATGAATGCATTGATGCTAGAATTAGGAGGCCACAAACTGATCATTTCTCATCCCTATAAAGTTACTACAGAAATTCTAAAATGTTTATTTGAATATTTATTGTGAAATCCACAAAGACAGTGCTCCATCCATGGTTCTGGCCTTAGAGTTACCAGGTGGTTTACCTTCTTTTCCCATTTATTATAAATTTTACCAAGATGACTCTCAATGTTTGCCTGTTACAGAAATGTGGAATAGGAGATCAAACCAAGACCTGAACAAATGAATACAAAACTAAGCTACAAGGAATAGGAAATAAGGTGAACGCCCTGTCAAGCAAACTGAACTTTCCAGCTAGACAATAGGAAGACATTCATCAAAAAGTCCTTTTTTTAAAAATTACAAATGTGCACTAAGCAATACATATCTGGATTGTAAGAACTTTCCAATTCTTTGAAACTTCATGACCAGACTATTGCTAATACTTAATAAAATGAACAATTAAAATGTTGTTCCAAAAACCTTGTTTCTCTACAAATTCTTCTCTGTGTAACTCATGACCTGAGGGTTATTGAACTGGGAAAAAACAATCCACCAGATGGAGTTCCCTGCACTATAACAACAATGAACACTTAATCCAACTAAGACTTCTGGTTGTATTAATATTGAGCTACTCTTGGCACCTTGATCAATAAGCCTGATCCCTCTACTTTTGACTTTCAAAGATATGGGGGAAAAAATTCAAAGAAAATTGATTGACTTGATTTAGCTTGGACAAAAATGTGAAGGAAGGGAGAAAGTTCTACAAGTTAATCCCCTCAACAAAGCCTGTTACTCTCTTGTGATTTGTCCAAAACTATAGATAATCACCATGTCATTTATAATCAGAGATATGGCAAAAATTCACTAATGCAGTCTTAGGAACAAGGAAACAGTGACTCAGGTTGTCTGCCTTCCCTGTTATAGATACAAATATTTAGGAATATGAGATCTTCGTAGGTCTAGCAAATAAGAGTGCTTGGTTCATTTTTTTTTTGTTAGATGGCATGAAATATATTTCAAC
>JAQHUG010000008.1:4478390-4498413 GCA_028555095.1 Dicrostonyx torquatus
GATGGCTACATTAAGGGAGCCATTTTAGGGTTGGCAAGAGACTTGGCTCTAGAGGGGTTCCCAGGTGTTCATGGGGATGTCCCCAGCTAGGTCCTTGGGCAGAAGAGGAGAGGGTGCCTGAATTGGCCTGGTCCCATAGTCACACTGATGAATATCTTGAATATCAACATTCTTTTGAAGTTACGTTTGATCTCTAAATTCCCACAAGACTCACAAATCTCCTATTTTTAAGCGTAAAGCTAACAGACTGTGGGTAAAGAGTGAGACTGCAGTGTTTCTGTTTAAAGTAACTCCTCTCCAGCCAGGGACTCAGCATAGATTATATATACAGCCTGGGACATTTTGCTGGATCTCAGGGACAAAGACTGTCTTGTAAAATGGTTTTGAGAAGTCCTAAAGCAGGCAAGATGAGTTGGGGGGGAAAAAAAAGGAAAAACAGTAAAGAAGGGCTGTTCAAAGAAAATAGATCAAGAATTATGGTGACCTCAAAGCAAACTTTCTTGGAAAATTTAAGTAGTGTGTCTGGGGAGTAGAAAGGTAGAGATGATGATATTCTTCCAATGTGTAGAAATCTTAATCTTTGATGAATTCAAGACCAATGAAAATTAACCCATGATAAGTCTCAAATACTTTTGAAGTGTGGAGCAGTAGTGGATGAATTTAGATACTGAGCCATGAAGATATTTAACATTTCTCCAATTTGGCAGTCATCTTATACTGTGAACTTTTCTCTGTTGAAAGAATATATGCCATCAGTGCATTTGCTCCTGGGACTCATGGTGTACACCAGAGATGGAGATAAGGGGAACATATTTGTTTGTGAGGAAATGATAGCCCTTGTGTCTGGAAAACTTTTGGACCTTTCAACAGACACGGATATGGGAGAGAAGCAGTGGCAGCCTAGGGGCAATGAGAACAAGAGAGCATTCTGGAAAAAGGAGTGGGACACCAGGGGAAAATGGGATTGTTCTCCTTCAAGACTGACTGAACAGAGAAATAAAAGTTGTGCTCAAATCACCCATTTCCTTGTCTATCAGAAGCAGCCTCAAATAAAAATAACCCATTGAGAAAGAGGGCTTAGTATAAAAAGTTACAAATTGGAAGTAATTCTCATGAAACTTGCCTAATCAGCATTAATGTCTGAAGAAAATAATTTCAGCAAACTATGAAATCCTTGTTTTGGGTATTCGTTGCTGTTCACTTTTTTTTAAAACCATTTCTTGAAGATTAAACTATAATTACACCATTCCCACTTCTTCCCTTTCCTCCTTCTGAAATCTTCCATATACTTTTACCCATCCTTTGATTTTTTCTGAAATTCATAGTTTTTTAATTCTTGTTACACAGATATCACACACACACACACACACATGTACACACACACACACTAACACACACACACACACACACACACACACACACACACACTACCCCTTAGTTCAGTTCATATAATGTTACTCATGGGCATATGTTTTCAGGGCTGAATATTGGCTATTGGATAACAAATCCATGCATTCTTTTCTAGAGAAGACTATTTTTCCTGCTCTCACAGTTCAGGTTTTGTTTAGACAACTATGCTGGAAAAACTGCGGAGATGTGGCTTCTCTGAAATTCCCAGGAGACATAGACTCCCAGAAAATGTCCTGATCCTTTCACTCTTACAAAGTTTCTGTGCTCTCTTCCAAAATGATCCCTGATCCTTAGGTATTAGTGTTGTGTTATAGATATGTCTGTTGAGACTGAGCTCCACAACTCATTGCTTTGATCAGTTGTAGTTTCTGTAGTGGTCTCTGTCTGAGGAGTAGAAGGAATAAGAATATGAGCAAAGAGGTCAAGACCATGAAGATTTCATCCACTGAATCAGTTTACCTGAGCTAATGGGAACTCACCAACTCCAGCTGGACTGGGAAGGAACAAGCATAAGACCAAACAAGTCTCTCTGAATTAGGTAAACAGTTGTATGGCCTGGGCAGACAGAGCGTCCACTGGCAGTGGCACTGGGATTTATCTATGCTTCATGTACTGGCTTTTTGGGATCCTATTCTCTTTGAATGTATACCTTTCTCAGCCTAGATGTAGTGGGGAGGGCCTTGGACCTTCCTAAGGCACAAAGCAATGTGCCTTACCCTCTCCTAGGATTAGATGGGAGTTGGGTGGCAGGGTGTGTGGAGGGAATGGGTGGAGGGAGGGAGTGAGAACTTGGATAAGTATTTTTTTTTAAATCTAATAAATTTAAAAAATAAAAATATAAATGTGATAGATAAAAAAGAATAAGAATAACATGTCCTCCTTCCTCAGCAATGTGTACTAGACCATTTAGCTTTCAGATCTCTCAGTGTCTGTATAAGCAGGAGAAAAAGGGAAGAACCTCCAGTAAGGAGTCAGCAATGCTGCTGTGCTGTTGGTAACGCACTGCTGGAGTAGTCCTAACACTGGATTCCTGTTCCTTGCTGGAAAGCACTCTTTGAGCTGCTGTCATTTAGTAGTGTAACTTCAGTTTAAGAGGACCTGTGGCAAAGGCTGTCAGTAGAAAGAAGGCAGAATTTAGGATTGTTATAGACATCCAGAAATTCATCATATCATTTTTTTTATTTCGCTAAGTTGGTAGAATATAAATTTTAAAACTCTGTCCTTAAGGTTTTCTTAATTTCTTCTCTGTTTCTATTTCCTCCTGTATCTCTAATTCTATTATTTGGACTCTGTGTAGAATGTATCAAGTTAAATCAAGATGAAGAAAATAATTTAAGTAGATTCACAACATACGATGAGATAGAAGCACTAATTAAAAGTCTCCCAATTAAAAATAGCACAAGGTTGCACGGATTCAATTCAGAATCCTACCAGTTCTTCAAATAATTGTCAATTCAAAATATTGCAATTGTTCCTCAAAATATTCTGAAAAATAGAGAAGTCTTAGCTAGACTTATCAGAATAGAAGAAGATGAAGATGATACAAATAAGAAAGGGAAATGCCAAAGTGTTCTTATTGACAGGTGGTATAATTGTACACATAAAAGACCTTAAGAACTCTACTAGACTATTCCTACAACTGAAAAATACATGCAGGGAAATAGAAGGATACAAAATTAACACACCATAACCAGTACCTCTCTATACATACTTAATGAGCATACAGAGAATGAAATCCATGAAACAATACCATCATATACTAATGAATATCATAAAAACATCATATACTAATGAATTGGTAGAATTAACATTGTGAAACTGTCCACATTACCAAAAAACATCTACACATTCGATACAGTTCACATAAAAAATACAATGAATTCTCAGAAGAGAAACATAATCCTTGATTTCCTATGGAAGTGTAATCAATTAGCTCTTATCCAGGCCTTTCAGACTCACAGAGGTCCAGGAGCATAGCCTCTGCCATACTATTAACATCTTATATAGAACTCTGGTTTGATATCAGCATAATTATTGGCATATTTTCCTTTAAGTGTTCCCTTACAGTTCTCCTGACAGTCTCTATCATATACACCTAGCAATAAGTCTCTTACTGTAAATACAATCTTTTGCTGAATCCCAAAATGGAAAAGAAATATTTTAAAATAAAATGTTGATGTCACATTGTTTATCCATCTTTTATGTTAAAAGAATTACTAAGTTTGTCAGGTATTCAGGGATTGGGAGATCAAGAACAACTAAGAAGAATACAGAAGAATCTTCTGTATCCAACTATCAAAGAAATGGATCCAGCAACATCCGCTAGGGCTACCATTGCCTAGGATCATATACCCTGTAGAATCTGTGTTTGTGGAGTGTGGAGGCAATGTGGGTGACTGGTTACTTTTACTCTAAGAATACACACTTAGAATTCTCTCACATTCATATCTGAAAGTGATATCGTTGATATCTGGATAAATTATAAGACAGTAGCATGTACTAAAGAGTGTATTCTATTAAATAAATTTTCCTAACAACATGATTGTGCAGGCCAAAATGAGTGAATATAATTTCTTTTAGCAAACTGGTTCCCAAAATTTGGGAATCCATGGGAAACTGAAGCAACATGTTTATGGACCTACATTCTCATGAGCAGTTTAGAACGCATATGGGAGGGAAGATTTTACTAAGTACATGTTTCGAGAAAATAGAGTTTAGGGACTCCATGTGTTATGATCTTCCCAGTTCAGTCACCCTTGGGTGTTGGTTGCCTGCCAGCCTGTATGAAGACTATGCAGAGAGAGCACCTTTCAGGTGTGGAAAGAATTTTCTAGTTATCTAGTTCCTTTCTTGTCAATGATAGTCAAACGATTCATTTGAAGAGCTGGAGAGTCCCTGGTGAGCTCTTTTAAGATGTAGATGAGTTTATGCTTATGTTTCCCATTTGTAATGATGTTTTTGCTGAAAACTGTGTGGGACAGCATCATTCATATTTTGCTTGGCAGAGCTGCTCTGTGTAGGTCATTTCTTGATTTACTTGTTCGGATTTTGGGTTAATTTTTGCCTTCACATTTTATGGACAACCAGCTTCTGCAGCCACTTGCAGTGGCTGCAATACTTGATGACACTAGATAAGCTTTAAATTCAGCCTTGAATAGTAGATAGTTTTCTGTTTTAGGGTATTGTGTAATAAGGATTACAAATACCCTTTGAAAATTTCCATTGCAATTTGTAGTGGTATAGGGAATATTGAATCTAAACTATGTTTCTCTAGTCAGAATTCTAGCTAATTTCTCTTCCTGGCAGGTGCCTTTTGTTGCTCAATTCATCTCCTTATTGAACAGAGTTTGGGAGACTGTTGACTATTTTCTCAGAGATGGGCATCAGCTCCCAACTGCGGTGTGTCTGATAACAGTGCGTTTGTGATCACAAACATGGTAATAGTATGCTAGAGACAAGGAGGGACTCCTGTGTTTCTCTTCATGGTGTCTCCAGCTTGGGCAACAACAGAGGGAACAGGCCTGGGCCACAGCAGAGGGAACAGTGAGATTTAGGGAAATAGGAGTAATGGTGCCCAGAGTGAAAACCGCACTGGTAAGGAGCTAAAGTGAAGAGCAATGAACGAGAGAAAAAGTGGTAAGGGTACACATGAAGAGCATGTTGGGAGACTGCAGTGGCCTTGAAGTGTAGTTTCTAGGGACAGTCTGACTGAGGGCTAGATGTCACACTGAAATGTTTCTGAGGAGAAAATGTCAAGAGTTCAGTTCACTGGAGACAGGAGGAAGCACAGGTGTCAGCAGTGATCCTGCTGCTGTGGTGGAAAAGATGCCATTGGTGGAAATCATTTTGGGCATTTTACTGGCAGAATAGTCATTGTTGCTGGCATACATGGAAACAGGGCACTGCTAACTAGCCTCCCCCTTTTAATTTATATAAGTATTGAATCCCACTAACACATTGACAGCTACTGTTTTGCTGAATGTCCAGCTAATTGAGCATAAATCCTTAACAAATAACAAGTGTAAGAATCAACAAACAGTGTTTAGCAAGATATAGCTATAGAGATAGTAACATTGAGGTGGAATGGATTTAGCTTCAGCTATGAATGGATGGACATTTATCTCTACCAAACATTATCATACAGTGTGAAATGTATAAGGAAAGATTTGTAACGTGGGAAAGGAGCCCTAATAAGATACACTGATCAGAATCATTTAAGGACCTGAAATCAGGCGGAGTCTTGCAATCATGGAAAATAAGAGCTAGCTCTCCCAGTTCTGGGCCCTTTCAGCAGACATGTGTGGTTGATAAACAGGATGTGGCCACAGGGCCAGCCTGAAGCCTGTCTGACACAAGTAGCCAGGTGAAATGGCAGCGATCTGCAGACAGCAATGTACCTGGTCCCCATTCCTCATGAGCAACTCAAGTAATACCCTCAGTGAGCACAAGTAATTCAAGCTTCCTAGGCCAAAGTCCCAGGTGTTCTGGAAAGTGCCTCAAAATGATGAAGACTAATGCTTAGTGGGTGATTATATTTGAACGAATTCCATTATTTTTTATGCTCCGTTGATGTGGTCTAGTTAATTGTGGCTGATATTGCAGTAGGACTGCATCATAACAGGGCAGGTGACACAGCTGGGTCCTATTGCTCCTCCCACCAGGAAGCTGCAGGTACCGCACTGTTTCTGCACTTTCATCGTCCTCTTCATTCAGTCTGAAGCACAGCCCATGGAGTGGTACTACCCATACTTTGGTCCTCTTACCTAAATAAAGTACCAAGGTACAGACTCTTCTTCATAGAAATACCCAGAGGTTTGTCTCTTAGTGGCTTCTAGACCCTATCAAGCTGCCAATCCATACTTACAATCAGAGTTCTAACCCCTGTCAACATGAGACATAACTTTAACATTTCATGGAATAGTTTTCTGTCCCTTTTCACACGGCTTATACCTTGTCATAGCACATGACTCATTGGGCCCATTCATGAATTCCCATAGTGAATCAGCATTTCAACACGACTCACTCATCCATTATCTCTACCAAGACTCAAGGCAATTTCTTGAGTGTGAGATACTCTTTGTTAGATTAGTACAATATCAAAAATGAAACATTCCCTTGTAGAAAGAAGGAATGTGGCATATTATCTACAGCCATATAAAGCACTCCCTGGGGTATACCATGTTGTCCACATTTCACTCTTTGGAGGAGTCAAGACAAATAAGACCTTTCAGTATATTTTATAACATAATAACTTTTTATTTTTAACGATCCTTGTATATGCTAAAATCATTTCAACTTGCACTTGTATGTGACAAAGAACACCAGACCTTTGATAACTCTGATAACCATCAGCAAGGGTTCCACTACATAAAGATGTAATCTAGTACTGCAAAGATTTTTCAAAGGCCATCTGCAAGCAAAGCCTGCAGTTCATTCGGAATTTGCTATGGTTAGACTATAAGTAAAACCACAGTTTACTAATATATCCCAAGGTCCAGTACTAGCTTCTTTTGAATGATGCCCTATTGACTACGTATGTATTAAATTGAAGAGGATTATATGTACACAGTACTAAATCTAAGAGGCTATAGAATGACATGTCAGAAGTCATGATGCTTGAAGTGCATAAACCAAGCTGAAATACAGATAGAAGATCTAATTTGACTTCATAGGACCAGATCTAAGTATGATGGTTACTGCCAGGAAATGTCACTTAGGAAACTGTTCAAATGAAGCTAATGAAATTTCTAAGCCAAGAAGGATGTATAGATTCATCTCATAGTGGTGTACCCATTATAAACACAGACAAATGTGTTTGGATTTAAGTCTAGTTCTGTGGATATAACCCATGTTTATTTACTGTAAATTTGGCTAAAAGTCTGTGATGGGGATATTGTGGGCTCCAACTAGAATGTGTTTGATATTTTTTTTCCTATAATGAATGTGATTTCCTACCAAAAATGCCTCTAAACATTTTTATCTGACCCTAAACTATGACCTTAAGCGCCTCTTACATATATTAAGGCAAATGGTATACAGTGTTCCATAGATATTGGAAAAGATTCACAAGGTTAAATTGCTCAAAATTTCTAACTCTTTCTTGACCTTCTTCCTAATGCTCCAAAAGCAATGAAATCAATATTTTGACACATGCAAGAGTCAATGAAAATTTCAGAAGTAGTAACTAAAATATATAAGAACATGAAGAAAATAATGACTGCTTTGGGTACAGTCAGAAACACCCATGTCTTCATGAAGCAGAGTTTCCTGTTGAGGCTTACAAGGTAATTTGGGCTCTAATCACATGCTTAGAATAAAGTAAGCAAGGAGTTAAACATAGGTTAATCATCGCGGCAATTAGGCTGTAAACAACCCCTGGGGGCTGTCAAGGTCTCCTCAACTTGGATTTGCATATTACTTCCTCCTGCCCCCTGGCAATATATGGCCTTGGGGATGGTGTGAAACACTATATAGGAGGAAAAATTAACTTAAGGTTCGTTAGTTGTGGGGAAGATTTCTTGAGTCAGTTGCCGCGCTGCTGTGGAACTCCTCAGAGATGCAGCTGTCTTTAACTCACCCGTGCCTCTGTAAGTAAGGCCTCACTAAACTAATGTTCTTTCAAATGACAACCTTGCACATTTCTTTGTTTCACAAATGTGGGCTGAACAGTTTTATTTTTCTTTCTTTTTATTTGGTGTTATTGTTCTTATATGGTGTATGGTGTTATGGTTCCCAAATTTAATGAGATTCTTTAGAGATATAGCTGTCATAGTTCAATTATGCTCTTGTCAGTAAGTCTTCTCTGAAATTTCTCTACTTGACCTTGAACATCGCCTTTTTTTATTGTTGATTTTTGTTGAGCTCTACGTTTTTCTCTGCTCCCTTCCCTGCTTTTCCCCTCCCCCTTTCAAATGAAACTGGTTAGAACCGGTTTGCTGTTGTTTCTGGGCTTGGTCCTTTTGTTTTTGGGGTGTGTGTGTGTCTGTGTGTGTCTGTGTGTATGGGTGTGTGTGTGTGTGTGTGTGTGTGTGTGGGTGGGTGTATGGGTGTGTGTGTTGTTGTTGTTGTTGTTGTTTTCTCGTATGTTCAGTGAATGGGAACACGGGGAAGGAAGAAGGAGCTGAGAAAACTTTTCCAACTATTTCTCTAGAAAGCAACTGCACAATGCACCATTGTATCATTGATTCTAAAGGGTGTTTAGTTGGGGAGCCTCACCCCAGCCCCTTGGTAAACCATCTTAAAATGTTGGGTGGAAAACTCCACTCCAAGCCCCTCCCCTGGGAGTGGCCACAGTCCAGACTCCACCTCCAAGAAAGCCTGCCAACTGGTGACCCAACCCCAGGAAGATCAAGACCACCCCCAGAGACGATTTAAACTGCCCTCTAGAGATAGAACACGTGGTCTCCCCCTTTCTCTCTCCTGGTGGTCTCACTCTTTTCAATGGTCTTTCAATTCTCCATTCCCCTTTCTGTGTTTTCCTGGAAAACCACCCGGGAGTGTTGCCATCCACTAAAATTGGGCATCTTATAATTCAGTCTGATCTGGTTTGATTTGGATTATTAAATTGGCAGAGAGGTTATTCAGTAAAAGGAAAATACTTAACAAAGGGATATCTTCTTACCTGGAGACATTCAGCAATGGCTACAGACATTTTACATTGCCTTGGTTGACCTCAGTATAAAAGAGGAATAGCACCTTTGTCTAGTGGTAGAGATCAGCCATGAGTCTGATTAGCAAAGAGTGTTGAAGAGAGTTCCAGAACATGGACTGATCCTCCTCTTAAAGACACTTGCAAATATTTTCAGTCCGAATAAGAGAGCAAGAGTGGGTACAATCTGTTACAACTACAGTGGGAAGAATTTAACAATTCTGTCTTCTGGGTCTTGCTTGACTTGAATGAACTGAATCATATTTTCACTTTTGACACAGCAGATAAAACTAGCAGATGTGGCTCTATACAGCTTTGAGAATTTCAGTCAAGAAATGTACCCTTTACTACAAATGACACTTTGCTAATATTTACCTTTATTTTCTTGATTATATTTCTAAGTTAAACAAATTTTTAACATCCAAAAATTTCACAAAAGCAAACTTTTAAATTTTATGAAGTTGTAGGCAAAATAATTAGCTTTTATTTCTCTTAGAATGTGAAAATTTTTCAGATGACAAACTTATGCAAATGAGTTTCTATTTATTTTACACATAAATATCTCTCATGTGTAAAATAAATTTGGAAAACTTTCATGATTTTTGAACAGTTCTGTTCCATAGTAGAAAGTATCCAAACAATTATTTTTATTTTATTTTAAAAGGTTCCTGTATACCACAGAGTATTTTGATAATTTTAGTTATTTTGAGTATTCAGTTTATGTCTTTTTAATGTGAAATATTATGATGTAATATTATATTATGTTTCCAAATTTTTGATGTACATTTCCAACTGCTTTTATGAAAGCTTCTTAGTGTCAGGAGTTTTCAGACTGGTATCACTGAAGTTGTATAAACATTCAATTTTTAGACATTGATATTGATTCATAGTATTAACACTATAACTTATCAATATATTATGGTTCTTTACTGTCCTTTTATGAAAAAATGAATTGATTATGACACCAATGCAGCCCATCACAAAACGTTTTTTAACTGTGTTAAACAAAGAACATAAAGAAGAGAAAAGCAACTTCTTAATGGCTGCATTATCAAATCACAAGGACAATATGTAGTTGTGTAGAATGCTGACAACCTGCTACAACACAAGCCTCAGCTGCTGTGCAAGAGCTCCACTGTTAGTGTGTTGGTTCCTCCAAGCTACTGAGAGTAGGGAAAACAAAAAGTAGAATTTCTGCAAGCAATCTATTTGTGTATAAAACACAAATTCAGAAAGGTAGGAACATTTTGACAAGAGAAGAAACTCATGCCATTATAACACAGAGCTAGAAGTTCCACAATATGGCTTCATTTTAACAATGCCATTCTCTTTATCATAAGTATTTGTAAATAAACAATGATGAGTTTATTCTTGTTTGTCATGAAAATAAACACAGAACTAGAACTGTTCTTCTTACACTAGTGTCCAAAATCCTAATATTGGATACTGAGCTAAATTTAAAATTTTGGAGACTAGATTGAAAACTCAGTGAATAAGCACAATTGCTTTTCTTGAAAAGGACCAGGGCTTGGTTGCTACCATCAACATGGCTCGTCAGAACTGTGTCTATCTTTAATACCTGGAAATCTACTCCCTCTTCTGGCTGCTTTAGGTGCCAGCCCTACATGTCATACGCATACAGATAAAATTAAAACTGCTATGCATAAACTAAAATTAACAAAAGAGTTACAGACTCTTGAGGGATGTTACTAAAAATCACCAGAGAACCACGAGACCTTGACCTATCTGAAGAGACTGACAGGAACCCACACTGGCACACTTACATTGAGCTCCAAATGTGTGGAGACTGCAGAAACAATGCCAGGAGTAATGAAGAACTACCCAGAGACACTCATATTACAAAATATGGATATAAACAAGTATAATCCATTAATTGAATGTCAACATTGGAAAACGTTCGCTATTGTCACAAAATTAAACAGAACCATTTGAGCAAAGGAGGCCTCCGTTAGCAAAGGCTTAGACTGAGTATGCCACTCTTGACAAACTCAGATGATTAGATCTCAGAGTCATTCTGCTCCTTTACCAGGTGCACTGCCTCTACTACTGATGTCCAACTTGCTTTTGTGGGAGGAAGTGGCCTCAGTGCCCATGTGTTTAATGAGAAATGGACGTTGCCTTGCTCCTTTGGAAGAAATGATTAATCGAGCAGTGAGCCTGTCTAAGCACATAAACAAACAAACATTTGAAATGTTCACGGAATTCGTAAGTACTACCCCTGACTTCCAGCTTCTTACCAAACTGCTCCTAAATGGAAATGGTTAATCTAGAGTAGAGTCTAACGTGGAAAGCTTCGCAGTTCAAACTTCAAACAATATAGCTTCAGAGGCTACTAGATTGTGGAACCAGAAAATAGCGCAGTCTCAAGGATTGTCAAATATTTGCTAAGATATAATCTCAGCTTTGTCTAGTTTTAAACTTCTATTTTGATTCGTTATTGTGACATAAATACACACAAGACAGGCTGAGGAAAGATTTGCTTCTTTCTCATTTTATATGGTGGCCTAGTGTTTGTTTGCCTTACTCACGTTTGTATTCTGTATTATCTATTAAAGAAGAATGCATTGCAGTGACTTACTGAGATTAAAGGAAGTTAAGGACACTGAGGCCAAGTCATGTAGAAAAGAAAATTAACATTCAATCTTCATATTAGCAAATATTATTAACAATTGCAAGCTATTCAAAATAAATGATTTAATATCAAGGGGGTCTGATTCAGAGAAATAGGCCAGACATTCATGATGAAGGCATCTTTAAGGCTTTATGGTACATGTTCTATTCTAGCCAATGACATGAAAATGGTGTCTTCTGTGCACTGATGGGCTTGTGAGAAGTTGGCTCAATGCTTGCAAAGCCAACATATTCCAAACCTTTCTTTCACATATTATTGTTTCTGCCACTTACATTTCCTAATAGGTCCCCTAGGACATTCAGAATCATCCAAAAAATCCATTGAAACTACCAAGCATGTTATTAGTAGTAGTTTTGAATAATAGATATTTTACAAAATAAAGATTTAGAAGTATATAACAAATAATTAAATATTGAATAGCATACAAAGATCAATTAATTTTCTATTTCAATTGGTTCACAGCATAATATTTCCTAGTGTAGTCTGCATACGGCTTAAGACTTATTTTGTGATGATCAATAAAAAAGCTTTTTGTTATTCCTAATGACCTGAATGAGGGACACTTGTGCAGATGCCAAGGTGTTTGCAAGAAAGTTATTTACCATGACATTTGTTACAAATGATACTTTAAAAATAGGTACTTTGTAGCATTGCTGGATTTTGCTGAAGAGGAATATTTTGCTGAAAATAGTACATAACAGAAAGTTTGGGAAATTTGAAAGTTTTATGAATAGATACTAAGACTATAGATGGAATGTAAAATGTAGTTAAATGGCCCATCTCCTGACTATATTAATATTTTATTTTAATAATGAAATATCTATCAAGTACATTAGTGTGTTGATCATTGATTCATTTACACATTTTTTAGTCACCAAGTAATCACATATTTTATCATTTCCAGGCTAATCAGTATGCCCAGAGCCACCAAGTCATTAACAAGACCCTGAAAAAATGCCACACATCTTCTCTCGATCTTCCAAAACCCAGGAGTAAGGCCCTGAAGACACATGTGAGTCCCCTAACTTTGACTTTTCTTTCACCAATACATACACTGGCTTTGCCATACTATAAGCTGTTATAGTCAATATATTTAGAATGAGGAACATACCTGCAAGAAATGGGCAGGTAATAAAAAACAAAAATAAACTTTATTATATAAATCATAAATTATAAGGAAAATCAGCCAAGTAAAATTTAACAGATCAATAAACCATTTATGGAGGGGACCCTTTTCAATGCCAAATCTTCAAGATCTACATATTCCTAGAAAATTTTAAATTATCATTGACATTCATTGTTAAGTGCAGTAATGTGAACTTTTACGTTGCCAATATGGCAGTATTGATATCTTGGTAATGGACCCTGTGTTGCCTGCTCTACGTTACTAACTCATTCACCATTTCCTTTCGGCACCTACTGGCTTTACTTATGTTTCTGGTCCTAAGGGTTGCTCTGTCTTTACTGTGTCATACCTGAAAGTCAACTAAAGACAGGCTTACAGTGAGCATAAGCAGCTGCTTCACCAAGTATAGTCACACCCACTGTGTGCTGCCAAGGCTACATATCATGCATGTCTCCTTTAATTCTTAATCTTTACCCTCTCTCACTTCTGAATTCCTACCATAAACAATCTCAACGAAATTTAAATTGCACATTATTTTATATCTTACACAAATATATAGCCTTAGAATGCATATTCCATATATTCCTTTATGGCTACAACAGTCTGTGTCTCTACAACGCTTACTAAAACAAAGATGAATTAATGAAGGAAAATGGGGACATGGAGATGAGATGAGAATGCATTTAAGAAAAGGTATTTTTCTGTTTTCTTTGCTAGCAACTTTAAAATGCTCTACTGGCATTTCTGAATTAAATTCACTCAAGTTTTAAACCACAAGGTCAATGGAAATATTTCATACCTTTATATAACTTACAAAAGAGTGTTTTAAATATGCACTCAAGTAGCAAAGAAAGCTTATTTCACTCCTTTGAGCAAAAAACTGTGTCTAATGTTGTTGATTTTCATATTTTAATGTGATTGTTCAAATATGGTTACTTAGCCAGTCATCCTACTGAAATTAGTGGAAAACTTACTGGATGCCTGGAAAGTCCCTCTGTACCACCTAGCGAAAGAAATGCCTACTTTGAAAGATGTCCCTGCTACCATCCTCTCCAAAGCCAGAGAGATAGAGGGAAAGAATGCTGGACTCCTGGAAGGGATTAGGAGCATTCTCAGCCAGGTGAGCGGTCCTTTTATACTTCTTTACGTTTCTTCTAAATAAAAGAGGTGACCAGGGCAAAGAGCGTTCAGTTTTGAAAAATGTCTCTTTACAAAAGAAAATGTTAGGCATTGAAATTATAGATACGCTATTTACATTGGGACATTTGTAGTAAGAAAGTCGGTCACTCAGGCACTTGAGCAGATTTCTTATCATGGTTATCCCTTGATGCAAGGGTCACTGAATCTCAGGTATGGGGTGTATACATTATTTGAAGTATTGATTTGGTTGAAAATAAGAAATGATTAGCCAGGTAGTGGTGAAGCACACCTGTAATCCCAGGACTAGGGAGGCAGAGACAGGTGGGTCTCTGTGAGTTTGAGGCTAGCCTGGTCTAAAGAGTTTCAGGACAGTCTCCAAAGCTACAGAGAAATCCTATTTCGAAAAAAAAAAAAAGAAAAAGAAGAAGAAGAAGAAAGAAAAGAAAAGAAAAAAGAACAATGTTTCAATATAAGAACCTATTAAGAAAAGAAAAGTCAGGAAGTATGTTGAGAACATGACATTAATTAAGAGATTGGATGGACACTGTATTTTCTCTTGTACTTTTCTCAAATCCATGTTCAAAATCAAGTAACTTCCTGTCAGCCCATATAACTTCTGCAAGTCTTCATCATGCAGAGAATGCATACACTGATTTTTATATTTAGATACCTTGGTTCATTTCTCATGAAAATCCATAGGTTTGGCTGAGTTTAGCGATCCTTACTGTCCTCAAGTATTCAAAAGTTATGCACCCCAAGAATACTAAAATATAATTTATCGCTGACTGTCCTTTTGATAATCAGGTTCAAAGTAAAGATGAAGGGAAAGAGAAATACCCTGCCTGGTCTGGACTGGCATCCTTGCTGTCAGACAATGAAGATGATCGCCATTTTGCATTTTATAACTTGATCCGCTGTGCAGGCAAAAATGCTCAAAAGGTGGAAACATCTCTCAAGATTGTGAAGTGCAAAATATTAAAGCAAAAAAATTGTTAAACCCTTTCCATCACATCTGTTTCCGAGACGATGCTGGATGATATGTTGCTGTGAAACTTTTTTTTTTAAGTTTTCCCCTCTTGAATGCATGCTGGGTTTGATGGCTATCTTCTGTTAAAATAAAAACTGACTCCTTTTCTGCAACCGTCTGAGAAGCCAATTGGTCACAACTGCTCTACTTCATTTAATTTTAAAAAGATCTATTCATGCCATTAACATATTCCCACCAAATATTTCACAAATAACAAGTTAGGCATGCAACTAACATATTTCACAATTAATTTAACCATTAGGAAATATCCATGTGTACTTAGTTATTAGAATCTAGGAGAGACATTTTTCACAAATTTTTACTCAGCCTGTCCCTGAATCTTGGAATTCTTTGGATCCTTAAGGAAAGAGTCCTGACATTGTAACTTTTAAAGTTCTCCCAGACAGCACAATTGTGAGGGGACTACATTTCCCTAGCATTGTGAGATACTTTGAAAAACCTAAAGTATCTTAGAATAAAAGTATAAAATGGTTCCTGATTTCTAACTGTCTTCAAAGAGCCCCCTCTGAATTCTGGTTATCTTAGCATCATCTCAACTATGTATGCTCTGTTCATACTGCATCTCTAAAGGCTTCTCTGGATGATATGTAATTTACCATCTTTTTAATACTAGTTAGTTTTTTCCTTTCTTCCGCTACTGACTAAAGTTACATAACAAGGAATGAAAACTATACATTCCTATGGTTTTTTTTCCTCTCATTTTTCTGTATTTCCATTCCTACATTTTTTTGATAAGTTCACAAAGGATTAAAAGACTGAAGAATTATTACCTCACAATTATGGCAATGACTATTGCTAACTAAGGCTATTGTCTCCTACTGAAAAATAATCTTCCCATATATGACCATGAACACAGGAAATAAATATAAACAATTTTGTGGTTTATATATTAGGTGGAATTTTCTAAAACTCATAGCAAGAAAGTATAACATTTGCAAGAAAATAAATGCAATTGGAAATAATCACATTAAATTAATTAATTAAGACAGTACTAAATGGGCAAATATATGTTCTTTCATTTGGGACTCTAAATTTTCACAAAGATAAATAAACTCCTGTATTTTTACAGGAGCAGATGATACATGAATCAAAATAATATTCTCTTTGGGAACAATGTGAGCTAACTTGATAGGGAGTAAAGAAAAATTAGATTATATAGTGGAATGAGGCATAATGTGTCCAAAGTATATTTACATACTTGCATTTAAATCCCCTTATATAATCAAATAGAAAACATTTAAAATAAAGAATTCTGCAATTCAAAGCAGAGAAGCCATGAAATACTGGGCAAAGATTTTGTTCACACATGCAATTCTTTCATGACTATCCTTTGGCTCACTTTGGTTCTTCATTTATAATCACCTGAATATACTATGGTAATTCACATTCTTTCTAAAAATTTAGCTTGTGTTTTGAAATTTTTATTCATACATGTATTGTAGCTTGACAACACTCATTCATTCCTGCCCTGTTCCTACTCCTCACAACACCATTATTACATCCTCATTTGTTGCAACTTCATGCCCCTTTTGATCATAATTTATATGTGTATTTTTCACCACTGAGAACAGTATTAGTGCTATCCATAAAGGTGAGAGTGTAGTATCATATCCACTGGTGTATGACAAATTACATATTGCAACAGACCTAAAGAAATATGACTCTCATTCCCCAACAGCTATCACTTCCCAATAACTCCTCAGCAAAGGTTGCATTTTGAAGTCTGTCCATCCATATGGTGCCTTTATCTTGCACAGAAGTTGTGTATGTAATGACAGCCTCTCTGAATTCATGTACACACCAGTTATCCCATGTCCATAATATATCATTCATCTCAGTTTTCTAGGTCTTTTATTTACCCATTCTTCTCCCTAGGTATCCCCAGTGTATATTATAATAAGTTTCTTACAGTTAATCATTTCCAGAAGACATGTTCAAAGTCTTTGTTTTAGTTACCTCTTTCCATTCTTCTTTTTCTACTTTGTTATCCTATCAACCAATCTATTTCTATCTTCCTGCACCATTATTTCCCTTTAACCTTCATAGTATTAACATTAAATCCCATTTACCTTAAATTATCTCAATAGTAACTTGCTAGTTTTCTGACATGTATTGTACTCTAAACAAACACTTAACAATTCAAATCTAGTGTCTATATGTTTGTTTTCTTTCTGTGTTTGACTTACCTCATCGAGAATCAATGTGGAGGGTGGAGGTTCATCAAAAAGTTGAAAATATATTGCAAACAGAGACTGTTCATTCGTTTCTCGGCTTCCCAGTTCCAAATAATTACACAAAACTGTATTAATTGCAGTACTGTTTGGTCAATAGCTTAGGTGTCTTTCTAATTAGCTCTTACATCTTAAATTGACCCATTTCTATTAATCCTTCTGTTGCCTTCCTCCTTTGGCAGTTACATGGCATCTCTTTGACTCTACCAAATCTCTTTATATCTATATATCTCTATTTGGATTTCCTGCCTATCCTTACACTTTTAATCCATTGGTTGAAAAAGTTTTATTCGTCAACCAATAAAATCAACACATATACAGAAGGATTTTGTACACCAATATATCTTCCATATGATCCAACTATAGTATTCCTGAGTATATAATAAAAGAACTTACAGACTACTCTAGAAATGTCTGCACCTCTGTGTTCATTGCTACTGTATTCACAATTGCCATGAAATGGACACATCCTAGATGTCCATAACTAAGTAGAAAGAATAAAAGTGTAGTATATTTACACAATGGGATACTACTCAGATGTAAAAAAATAAATAAAATTAGCAGGAAAATGTATGGAATTAGAAAAAAATCATTCTGAGTGAGATAATCCAAACTCAAAAGGACAATTTTCCCATGTATTATTCCATTGATATATTTTAGCTTTGAATCTTCAGATTTGTATGTTTCATTTGGAATACCCATAGAGGTCTAGAAATTAGCAAGTAGTCATTGTTGAAGAAGGCTTTTAAAGGAAGGAGGCTAGAACACAGTGGTATAGATGATTAAAGGGAAATAATGGAACAGGAAGTGCTAAACTGAGGTGGAAATTAGAGGGCAACATTGGAGTAAAACATCTCATACACTCCTAAACATTACAGTCTATGCCAATGCTACTGTTTATCCTTCAGAACTTACTGTTCTATAAGACCTTATTGCTGAAGACAATGCATGCTAAGTCAAGAACATAGACAAATCAAGCTGGCACTGAACTGGAAGCTTTTTCCCCGCTATGAAAGTCCTGGAAGGTGTTAAGCATAGTGTAGGAAAAGAAAATTGCCAATCTTACCTAGCTGTGACACCTGCCAGCTACAGTAACAACTGGCCTCTAAGACATGCCAATTGATGCAATAGTGGTCCTAGTATCATAGGAGTAACCAGTATGATTGGATTTAACTTCATGAAATACATATCTGGCACCATTATTTGGCACAGGAACCTATTCTAAGTCAGGTTAAAGATCCCAAGGAAGGATCTACATTTATCATTCTGATAAACGGAAACTGTAT
The DNA here is from genome assembly GCA_028555095.1 of Dicrostonyx torquatus. NCBI lineage: Eukaryota > Metazoa > Chordata > Mammalia > Rodentia > Cricetidae > Dicrostonyx > Dicrostonyx torquatus. Next base: position 4,496,933 of record JAQHUG010000008.1, read on the forward strand.
TAAATGGAATACTTATTGCTTATTATTATAACAATAAACTAATACAAGCCTCAATTGTCATCAGAAAAGTTTCTTTTGCCATTGATGGTGATTAATCCAGAGACCAGCAACTGGCCAAGGTAAATACAATAAGAGCTTGTGGAATGCTTAGCCCTATGTTAGACATATTAATCAAATCCTTTCTTCACAAGGCTCAGGGATCATTACAGAAGAGATGCCATAACAAATGTAAGAGTCAGACGTGATGATTTCAGGACATAGCAGGAGAGTGATACATATGAATTCATGGCAGTTGTGAAATCATGCAACTCAAGCAAGACCAAATCCTAGAATGGAGAAGAGAAGGCAAAATCCTCACCACAAGTCCTGGACTACTGACAATACACAAATGCTAAGAGAAATAGAGTCAGCTTTCTGTATGATTTCAAACCTTGGTAAGTCAAATATCTTCCAGTGGGAGACCACATATCCAAGAATATTTCAATAGTCTAAGTTAAACTCAATGGTCTTAAGAAGAAAATAAATAAAATACTGTATGAGTAAGGAAGAAGGACAGAACAAAGAGGAGTTGGATTATCAAGTCAGGTGATTTAAATGAAAATGGCTCCATAGGTTCATGGATTTGAATATTTGGTCACCTGTGAGTGGAGCTATTTGAAAGGATTAGAAGACGTGGACTTGTTGGAGAAAATATGTCACTTAGGGTGGGCTTTGAGGTCTCAAAAAGCCTATTCTAAGCCCATAGTCTCTCTCTTCTTCCTGCTTGTGCACCTGGATCTGGACCTCTCAGCTACTTCTCCAGCACCAATGTCTGCCTGCATGGCACCATGCCCCTTTTCATGATGACCATGGACTTTCATGATTACGTCTGAATTGGTAACCCAATTAAATGTCCTCCTTTATAAGAGTTACCATGGTCATGGTGTCCCTTCAGAGAACTAGAACACTGGCTAAGATAGGAAGGGAATATGATCAAAACACATGTAAGAAATTCTCAAAGAACTTAAAGTACCATGGAAATCTCAAAACAACCCAGGTAATTGCTATGACAAGGGTTGCCCTCTGCAAATAGACAGTGGGGCACCACTGTCAAGCACAGTACCAACACAACTCAATGAACACAGAGAAGTCGGAGAAGAACTAGTGCCTACATGAAGCCTTCATGTTGGAGGCAGGCTGCTTGTTTGTCCTGGCCGTCCCCAGAACCCAAAATAATCACAAAGAAACCATATTAATTAAACTACTGCTTGGCCCATTAGCTCTAGCTTCTTATTGACTGACACTTACATGTTAATTTAACCCATTTCTATTAATCTATGTATTGTCACATGGTTACGGCTTACTGGTAAGGTTTCCAGTGTTTGTCTCTGGCAGCTCCATGACTTTTCCCTAACTCCACCTTCCACCTCCCATGCTATCAAAATGAAGCCACCATCCGGTGATATCATCCTCTCTCCGGAAACCTCTAAAAATGGCTGCAG
>JAQHUG010000008.1:4504803-4558456 GCA_028555095.1 Dicrostonyx torquatus
GAAATGGTCAAGACCACACCCCTTTAATTAACCAATGAAACAACACATAGACAGAAGGACCTCCCTCACCATCCTCACTCTTATGTTTCAGTCCCTTTGGTGTGGGAAGGTGCTCTTCAGGTTTCTGAAAGAGAAACTTGTCACAAAACCTTTTACCTACAATTTGTCCTACCTGCAAACTACACCAAGGCAATGTTGGCCCAGAACTCGTAGCAGTAGCCAACCACTCTCATTTAACTCAAGGTCCACTTCATGAGAAGGAACCTGTTTCTAACACTACTTGGGTAACCAAGAACCAGTGACTAGTAGTACACAGATCTAGAGTAAAACAAAGCACTACTTGTATTAAAAAAAAAAAGAATCAATAAAATGAATCCTCATAATATTTTGCCATACTCATGGATTACTTCCTTATTCAGAGACTGCCTTATCTCATGATCAGAGAGGCTTCCTCAAACAGCAGATGGGAACAGATAGAGAGACCCACAATCAGACATTACATGGAAAAAGAGTTAAAATGGAAGGTCTCCATCAAATCTCTCCCCTCAGAGCTTAGGGAATTCTGGGAAAAAGAAGTAGAAAAGTTTTAGACCCAGAGGGGTTGAAGGACACCAAGAGAACAGGTCTTCTCAATCAACCAAGCAGGGAATATATGAGCTCACAGAGACTGAAGCAGGAGGCACAGGACCTACATGTGTCTATACCAGGCCCCAAGTATAAAAATTACAGCTATTAGCTTAATATAATTATGGGACTCCTGAATGTGAGAATGAGTGTGATTCTGAGTCTTCGGCCTGCTCTTGGGGCTCTTCTCCTCCTGTTGGGTTGCTCTGCCAAACCTGACATGATAGTTTTTGTTTCATTTTATTGTATTTTATTTGGTCATATTTGGTGTTATAATTGCCTGTTCTTTTGTAATGAAATACAGAAATGGAATGGGTCTGGAGAGGAGAGAGGTAGGAACTGGAAGGAGTAGAGGGAGGGAAGACTATAATCAGATATATTATATAAGAAAATAATACACTTTCAAGAAAAGGAAAGAGAAAAAGTAAATTATAGTAATTAATAGAAATGGCTGAGAAGTATTTCAAATCTGCTCAATATCATTCATCATCGGTGAAGTGCAAATTAAAACTACTTTGAGATTTCAACCCACTCCAGAAGCCTATATTGGATCTTCTAGTACTATGAAAGTTAGTAGGGAGAGTTTTTTGGTCAGTTTAAGAGTGATTTGTCTCTTCCTGAAATCGAAGAATATATGAAATCAAAGTGTATAGTTTCAACAATCGATTCCTGCTATTTAGTTAAATTAGAAGGGGAATCTCTAGTGCTTCTCTGACAGGGAGGGATCATGTTTCAGGTATGGAGATTACCAATCAAAAATCTTTGTCTTCTGGGAGCAGTATTGCTCAATAATATGACATGCTTTTGTTCAAACTCATATTTAAATATGTTTTAATCAGTTTACAAACTAGATGGCTTTCACTGGTACTTTTTCATTCATCACTAGTACTCATTAACTTGCCCTTGCTCCTCATTTTCCTAGATGATCTTTCTCCATCCTCATTTAAACCAAAGTTCATGATCTCCCTTATTTTCTCACATCACTTGTTACGTTCTACTACCCATTCATAGCTTTCTACATGAATAAAAAGATCATATGTTCTCAATTAGCATATTCATGTGAGCTTCATTTTAATTAAGTTCTCCCTGGTTCTTCATTTCTCCATTTTCATCATTGCATTACCGTGGTAAATCTTCCTGCTCCCATTATTCCAACTCCCTATTTTTATTTCACAGATATTCTGCTAACCTCTTCCCTAAATGCATCCCTCTCCCAGTGACTCATTTGTAATTTTCTAGCTTCCTTATTTGATCACTCTGAAACACACACAGAAAAATGAATGATATAAAGCTAAGCATCTCACATGACAGACAACACACAGCATATTGTTGGAGCACTGGAGGACCTCACTCTATGCAATATGTTAAAATTTTCCAAGTTTATCTGGAGTTTTTACTGCATCATTTTTCTTTACAGATAATATTCCATTGTGTGTTTGTATGGTGTTGTCATTACCTAGTATGCTTTTCCTTTCTCTACAGCTCTTCCTTTTTTCCATAGTCACTTCTCGCTTTCCTTGTTTCTTTGGTACTTGAGATTATACGTGTACAGATGAAGATTTGGTACAAGAGCCACGAGTGAAATAGACCAAATGGTGTTTGTCTTTCTGTATCAAGGTTATCCTACTCACAATATTTCTTGGTTTCATCCATTTCCAAGCAAACATCATAGAAATTGCTCATCTCTGCATGCTCAGCTTTGTGAAATCAAATGCCAGAGGCTGGGATGACAGATATTAATGGTTTGAGAATGATATGAATTCAATATTATCACATATTGATACATAAATCTAAACAAGATGCATTTCCTCCTCAAATTCTATTTGATCATGCTTAATAACAGAAATAAAAAAAACCTAAGATAAATTTGTACCAGTCTATGAGGTATTGCTTGGTCAAACCTGATCATGTTTTGGGATAGGACTGTCAAAGGATTTTAAAACTGGGCTAGATAATGCCTTGAATACTTAAAGTTTAATGAACTCTTGTGGATGCTTAGAAGATAACGGTGCTTAGAGCATTTCAGACAATGGAGGCCTGGCTTTGGAAGCTTGAGAGTCCCTCAAAGATTCTATCAGAGCTCTCCTTGTGAGGTTTTGAATTAAGAATCACTGAAGTGAAATCTTTGCTTTACTAGAACAATTGATGTTGGTTAGTTAGAGCTGAGCAGTTAGTAATGATTAAGAAGAAACAAGTATCGCTGAAGATTTTAAATCCGGTAATATTTACTCAGGATTACCACACAGAAGCTGTGATTCGGATGGGCCGAAGTTGTATCTCAAGCTGGCAGCTAAACTTGGTAATGTCTAGGAGTCACTCAAGGGGTAAAGATTTTGAAGGAATGAAGGGATCACAGAGAAAAGCTGAGGGTTGGCACTGCATAGCAGGAATTGAGTCCCTTTCCTGGAGTGGCCACTGATGAAGGGAAGTTTCAGGTACAGAAGAAGTCCTAGAATTTCAGGAGTCATGGAGAGAAGTCGAAGCTAGTCACCATATGGCAGGAGGAGCATTCCTAAAGAGAGTTCAGGATGCGGTTGTTGGTGAAGGTCAAGCATCTTCAGTGAAGACTCAATCATTTGGGAAGTACTAGTCGCATGAGATGACTTCCAGGGACAGCAGTAGCTGTGGAGGAAAGGCAGCCTGGGTCTTGGAGGCAAGCTTTGTCTACTCTGAATAGCAGAGCAGAGACAAGCCCAGAAAACTGTGAGTGAATCCCAGACATGGAGTCTGGGTTATTTAGACTGTTGGGCTATGGCTTTTGTTTGGTCAAACTGGTTGTAGGCTATGATTCTCACTTCTGATTGTAGAAAAGTATTTAAATTATTGTTGCTGTTATTTTACAGAGGCCTACAGTTAAGAAACTTTGGACTCTTGGAGGGATTTTAGATATTTTGGAAAGACTATGGATGTTTTAGAGACCATGGATATTTGAGAGATGCTTGAAATTTGAAAGATACTTTTGATATTTTGTTTTTAATTATGTACTATATATCTTGTCTTTGGTTTGTGCACTTTTTATTTTATTTATTTTGTAAGCAAATCAAATCATTTCCATCTTCCCTTTCCTCCATCTAAACCCTCAAATACACCTTGCTCTCTTTCAAATTAGCAGCCTCTTTTTTCATTAATTGTTGTTACACATAAACACACACACACACATATACCCACACACACTTATATCTAAATACACATAAATATAACCTGCGCACTCCCTATAATGTAACTTATATGTATATGTTCTGGGGGATGATCATTTGGTATTGGGTAATCAATTGGTGTTCTCGTCCCAGGGGAATATTTTCTCCTGCTCTTAGCATTCTTTAGTTGCCTATGAATCTTTGTGTAGGGCTGAGGCGCCTTAGCTTTTCCCCATTTATGTTAGCATGTCTATTGTTACTGTCCTTGTTTCTGCAGTCATTTTGATGATAATTTATAGATATTGCTTTTGACATCCATAGGAGACACAATCTCATAGCAAATCCCATGATCCTCTGGCTCTTCAATGTTCGGCCAAAATTATCTCAGGGCCTATACCTTAAGGTCTAGAAGAAAGAAAAAGGCCTGACTTCAGTTCAGGTACCAGTCATTAAGGCCAGTAAGACAGAGAAAAGCCTGTCTCGAGTTTAAGCAAGGATGAAACAGCAAAACTTAGGTAGACACCCGTCCAGCCAGAGAGAAGGTTTGGCTGCCTCTCACTGAATGGAGGTGCTTCCCCCCACATCATACCATATCACTTAAGCTATATAAGCTGACACAGTAATAAACTAGTTCCTGCTTTGACTCAGCTACTTATCACATCTGATTGTCCTGTATCTTGGCGCACTCACCTTTCTCGGGGAATAAAGGGGCTCAAAAAGCCAGCAATTAAATCTTTCTTCTTCTTGTACAATGGTTCCTGAGCCATAGGTGTTAGAACTGGGCTCCATGGCTCTGAATTCTTGTTGATTGTGTTTTCTGTGATGGTCTCCATGTATTGCAAAGATAAATTTCCTTATGAGGGGCTAGTTCTACACTTATCTACTGGTATGAGGACATGTATTCAGAAAGCAGCTAGGGATTATGCTTGTTTCATAAAGGGGCAGTTATTAAGTTCCCCTCTGAAAACCATAATATCCAAGAGTAGCTGAGCAAGATCATGTGGTTGATTTCTTTCTCAGATTTTTGAGAAATGTACACACCAGTTTGTAATTACACCAGCAGTGAAGAAGTGTTCCCCTTTTTCCACGTGAATGCTTATATCTGTGTTCATTTTTTATACTAATCAGTATCACTGAGATAAGATGATACATAAAATAATTTTGATTTGCATTTCTTGTTTGACAAAACATTTTGAAAGCATTTTAAATTTATTCTCATTCATTAATATTTCATATTTTTATTTATTTTTGAGACTGTGATTTAATGATTTAATGACATTTCTCCCTTCCCTTTCCTCTCACCAAACCCTCCCAATAACCCTTCCTTTTCTCTTTCCAATTCACAGCCTGTATTTTCATTTTATTGCATGCATGCATGTATTTGCATATACATACATACTTTTAAATATAACCTGTTGACTTCATATTACTTAACAAACACATTTCATCTTCTGAAAATTCTGTTTTGCTTCTTGACACAGTTTTTAGTTTGTTTTTTAATTTTCTTTTTAAAATTCTTTGTACATCTGAGAAACAAACTGTTAGATATGAAATCGGAAAAGATTTTTCTACATTTCTAAGCTTACCTTTCACTTGAATATTGTACTTTGCTACATAGAACCTTTAGATATTTATCTGCCATTTCGTCTGGATCCTGTTCGTGAAATCTTTTTTCCTGTATCTATAAGTTCAAACACATTCCGTGTTTGCTTCCCTATGAGGCTCAGAGTATCAGGTCTTATATTGAGGTCCTTTGTGCATGTTGAGAAGTAAGTGTTTAGATTCATTCTTCTACATTCAGTTTTTCAGTTTTACTAGCATCGTTTGAAGAAGTTAGTATCTTCTAGCCAGTGTATAGATTTTGGCCTTGCTAGTAAAAAACAATTAGGTGATTATATGAGTTGACTAATATCCATGTCCTTAATTCTGTTCTGTTTATCTGTATTTTATCTTAAAGATAATATATTCTAGTGTTTAAGTCCATCACCATAGCACGTATGTATTAATTACTTGTTTCTTTTTGGTGCAGATGGAAACAGTTGTTTTAAATAGAAAATATAAAATGAAACCTTTTTTCTATTGCCAGTGAATATATAGACCTGTACCATAAACTGTTAATCATAAAGTTTGAGCATAATTGTGTTAATCAACAAAATTAGACAATAATATTGGCCAGTTTTATAAAATACTAATCAATTAAATAATTAAATATATATAACAAAATAATGTTCATGTAGTAACCAATATATAGTCAACTAAATATTACATTTATTTAAATATATTAAACAATATACATACTATTTAAAATATAAAATAATTCATAAAATTTTAAAGCTATTATTTATTGGAACTGGACTCTACAACTTTGTGTTCTGATTGATTATGTATATATATATATATATATATATATATATGTACAGTTCTGCATGTATGTATGTAAGTTTATGCTTGTAACAGAAATTTTAGAACATGAGGCTATCAATTTGAAAAAGAGCAAGAAGGCATATATGGAAGGATATGGAATGAGGAGAGAGTGTGAAGAATGATATATTAAAATTTGAAAGGTTGTCAGTCAACAGTGGAAAATGCAAAACTATATGTAAAACACACTTTAATGGGCTGGAGAGATGACCATAGGAGAATAGCAAGTATTGGTCTTGTTTAGGTCCACATTCAGGTTCCAGAGCCCATTTGGGAAGGCTAATAACTGACCTAACTCTAATTCCAAGAGATAGACACACCCTTTTCTAGCCTACATTCATAGGAGCATAACTACACAGACACACATGTTTACGCTCAATTAAAATAAAAACAAGTCAGAGAAAAAGAAAATGTAAGTATCTATAAATATCAAATGCAGAGATACATTCTTTAGATGTCTATTACTGAAGCAAAGTGTTAATTTTTTCTTTGCACTAACTGACCTTTAACACTTAATCCACCACTGTCAGGAAGAAAATGTCTGTTTTCACTTCTAAAGAACTCCTTCTCATAATAATCTGAATAAACTCCAGTACTGCAAAACCATAAACAATGATTCCTAGCATTTAGGGATTCCTGAAAGGCCTGAGAGTTTTGTTTTATTTCCATTCTAAACATAGATCTGGTTTAGGTTAGCGCTTTTCTCGTCACTCAGCTAACTACAAGGCAGTTCTAATTTATAGGAAACTTGGAGCTCTAAGTGAAGAGTACCACTCAAGACTGGCTTCTGCCAAGGACCCTGAGAAGATCAAAGTTCTGCCCAGTCACAATTCTCACAGCTCTTTTCACAAATGGAAATACTGTCAAATAGCGAATACCTGAGAACTTGATGCAGCCATTACCAATCAATTTTCATGGTGTTAGTCCACTCTTCTTCATGCTACTGGATGAAGTTTTTTTTTTCCTATGGCGGTGTATGACCTGAAATTTGGTTTTTGGTGCTTTCTTAGTTGAGTGATAGTACAATCATTATCATAGTGGCTCTTTTAAAGGTAGGAAGTTTAACAACAACAGGTGTTTAGAGCATTACAGGGCACTCTTGAGAGGAGTCACTGCAGAACTGAAATAGAGTGAGGGAATAGAAGGCAAGGTGTAAGAGAACAGCATGAGTGCACAACTATTTTACCCACCTTCACCTTGAACACAGAACATACAACCATCAGGAAGAGTCAATCTGTTTCACTACAGCTACTAGTAAAAAATGCAGGCACTGGTCATCTCTGAAAATGTCTCCCAGTATCTAAGAGTTTCTGAGATGCTAATATTGATGTACCTCTCAGTATTATTGCAATTTAGATTGTTTCTACTCATTCCATATAACCCACTACAGTGCAATCTCCGGTATTGGATATCTACAGTGAATTGACAAGACAGCAATGGAAACAGCCCTGCTGCAAACAAGGTATGGAATCAGAGTTCTTTCCAAGGTATGACTTTAAACTTTCTATGGTAAAAATTGTAAAGCTGGAAAAAAATTGCATTTTAATAATAAAGCCCAGGTAGCTACCTACATCTATCCAGAAACAGGTAACAGTGAAATCTAAAATGTGAGCCTCAGAATGCCACTCAGACACACCTTGAGTTGCAAATGAGTGGGGGGCAGCTGGATGCGTTCTCCCAACCCCAGAATGTACTCCTCTTACATGTCCAGGCCATCCAGAGCCACATAGGAATGCATGTCAGCCAGGTAAGTCCTCCACACCTTTGTGTTTTTCACCTCTTCATATTCTGGCCCAACTGAACTTACTTTCAAGTGCATGAGAAGCTGAATTATTCAAACTCTCTCTATGCTGGCCACAAATGGTAGACACTCCAGAATCATATCCAAGTGCTATCTGTATTCATGAGTATTTTCAGATTCTTCAAAAGGCCAAACAGGAGTAAAGGTAATACCTCATCTTCAGTCAAACAAGTGTCTCACTCAGATCAACACCCATAAACTCACATACACAGAACAAGTCACGACTACTGACCTCTAATACTGCCCCTCCAAGACTAAGCCTAGCCAGGTAATACATTCATAGACTCTGTCAGTGAGTCTTCTACAGAAACGTTGCCCTCACTTTCTATATGCAGGCACAGTTAAGAAGCATATTATACACATCTCTATTACCACTGAATTGAAATCAATCCAGTCTCTCCAGTCAAGTATCAACAGAGAGTATCTAAAACAATGACCTATAAACTCTTCATACCTGATTGAAAATTTACTACCAAGATTGATCAAATAGCAAAAATCTCCCTTCAATACAATATTTTGTAATATGGGCATAGTTTTGTCCAAACTTCTTACGGCTATTTATTGAGCAAAGTAATTTTTTGAGGGGTATTCAAGGCACCCTTTCAGGGGGTCTTGTTTCATCAAACCACACAAGTCTGGAAGCAATCCACAGGTTCTCATCCTCTTTGGACACAAAAGAAGAACCTCTTTTTCAAAGCAACATATCCATTAGAGCAAATTTCAAAGTCAGGATACTTTCATAATGTACATCCTCGTTTAGCTTAGCAGCCCATACAATGAAATATCTCTCTACACTTAGCTCCTTCACAGTCAAAAAATTCAAAGAAAACACAATAATATACATAATCAAGACTCTTCCTGCATATTCTATCTCTACATACTTATTTTATTTTTTTGTCTCTTTAAAGGCTTTACTTTTCAAGAAAAAACCACATTTACTGAGTTTTGTAACTCTCTATACTCCCTTTCTTCTTTCTTCCAAACCTATGTACATTTTAAAACACATTGTGTCTCATTTAGAGGCCTTTTCCATTTGGATTTGTTTTTATTGCATAACTATAATTCTTTACTGTCCAAGAGCACCTTTTAAAATGCTAAACACTTTTTAAAACTTAAGCTGTGCTGTTGATATGGTATATACTGTATTTTCTGCTTTTGTGCTTAGTCTAAAACTTCAGCTGTGCCATTACTATGGATTACATGGTACTTTCTGCTTTCCCTGTTCCAGCCCACCATGGCAGAACTGCTTGTATGTCTGAGAGTCGTGCAAACTGCCCCACTCTTGGGCAGACAGCCAGTGCATGTCATCATTTAGCAAGCTGTTGCAGTCTGCTCACAAACCACAAACAAATGCTCTGTAGCCAGACCTTCTGCCTGAAAGAGTCAGAGTTCATGCTGGAGCACAACCCATAGAGGGAAGCTACCATTTTGAAACCACATGGCTGCTTCTGCTGAAACAGTAAGACTTCTCTTAAAGGAGCTGTGGCACATCACCAGCAAACAGCAAGAAGCTGTGTACTTTTTTTGTCTAGAATTACTTTTCAAGCTCTCTCAGGTTTTCCATGGTTTTAGTCTACTATGTTGGTGTGCCAATCTGTTGCAGAGGGCTGTTTGTTCCTCCTGGTTGCCCAGAACTGAAATAATTGCACAGAAACTGTATTAATCAAATAACTGCTTGGCCCATTAGCTCTAGCTTCTTATTAGCTAACTCTTACATCTTAATTTAACCCATCTCCATTAATCTGTGTGTCACCACAAGGTCGTGGCCTACCAGCAAAGTTTCAGAACATCTGACTCTGGCTGTGGCTCCATGGTGGCTCTCTTACTCTGCCTACCTCCTCCCATGCTATAGGCCAAACCAGTTCTTTGTTCATTAACCAATAAAAGCATAGACAGAAGGACTTCCCTAACCAAATGTAGAACAGCATTCCAAGCCACTGGGACAAGAAATTAAGCAGGCATCTCTATCCTAATTCCTAAAAAATAGGGTTAACAGCTAAATAATTTTAAAAACATAAAGGAGGAAATTTCATTGTGATCATGTGAAATAACACCAAAAATAATTAATAATTCTAAACATACATGCATCAACCTCTAAAGCATCTAAATTAATAAAAAGCATACTACTGAAGTTCAAAACACATGTTAATGACAACTCAGTAATAAGAGGTGATTTAATCACTTCATTTTTTCTAACAAACATAATATATACAAAATATATACAGAGAAATATATAAAATAAAACATCTAAATCAATGGGCCTAGTGGATAGCTGCATTATATTTTACCCAAACACTAAAAATATCCACATAGTAGTCAACAATCCGTGAAACTTTGCATGAAAAGCATTATACATTGGGATATAAAACATAGTTCATCAAATAGAAAAATCTGAAATGACTCTATATATCATATCTGACCATAATTTTTTAAAAAATGATTGAAATTGATTGTAAAAAGAAATTCCAGAATTTATACAAACTAAAGAAAATTAAAATGACACTGCTTAATGAAGAATAAGTCAAAGTAGAAATTAAAAATTTCATAATAATGAAAACAAAATATAAGAAAACTTATGGGACACACTAAATGCAATCTAAGAGAGAAATTTATAGCTCTAAGCACCCATATTAAAAATCATAAAATGAACAAATAAATGACTTAGTGGTGCAAATCAAGAGTTGCAAGAAGTGCAAAGCCAAACTAAACAACTCCAGGAGACAGGGGAAAAACTTTGCAGAATTTAATAAGAGAAAAATAAGCATTTATAAATCTTGGCTCTTTCAAAACATAAGCAAGACAGATAGAGCCATAGCTAAATTAACCAGGAAAGAATACCCAAGTTAATAAAATTAGAAATGAAGAGAAAAACATTAACACAAACATTAAAGTAATTCAGATTATTATAAAGAAATAATTTATATACCTATGCTCCATTAAGTTGGGAAACCTGAAAGAATGTTCTAGCTACATCTGAATCATAATTTAAACCAAGAAAAGACCAAGCACTTACACAGTTTCATGGAAAAAGAACAGACTAGCACAATGATTAAGACTAAAAAAAAAAAAAAACCTACTTTTAAAGGATTCACAGCAAAATGCTGCCAGATATTCAAAGAAAGATTACAAGCAATACTTTCCAAATTATTAAAAAAAAAAACTAAAAATAGGAACAAGAGAATTTCCAAAGATATGAAGCCAGCACTATTTTACAAAATGGTGTTGGGCTCAAGTAAAACACACAATTTGAAAAGATTAATATAGGCCAATATTAATGATGAAGATAGCTTCCAATATAATAGACTAAGTACTTTCAAATAAAATACAAGTATATATAAAAATGTTCTTTATGGGTTAACATACTGGCTTTATTTTGGACACGAAGAAATGTTTCAACACATGTAAATGCTTAAGTGTGATAAATGAGATAAGTGGACTAAAATACAAAAAAAAGGGACTTTGACAAATTCCAAAATTCATTCATGATAAAAGTCAGAGACATAGTAGAGCTGGAGTGAACAGATCTCAACACAGCAAAGATTAAACATGAAAAAATCATAGACAACATCAACGTAATGAAGAAATACTAAAAGTAATCTCATTAAGATCAGGAATGAGGATTAGCTTTCATACTATCAAAAGTTGCTATGTAAATTTGTAAGGTAGGGAATCAACCAATAGAGCTACCTAGCTGTTACATCTGTGAACCACAACAGTGACCAGCCTATTAAGATTTCCTCAATGATGCAATAATGACACATAACTTAAGGGGAAAACATCAGCTCACTAATTGAATATAGGGTCTTCTCGGTAATAGTAAATGCACTTCTGGTAGTATAAATCTAGCCAATGAGAAAGGGCTGGGAGATTATGAATCCTATAGAAAGACTTTCTACAACAATTTTTTACATAGCTATACCTTCACCTGTATGTGGAAACTTTTTTTGTAAGAGATGGATGCAGTAATAAAACCACAATGCTCAAAATGTAGAGCAAAAGATACTGTGTGAGTCCATGTCCCAGTTGCTCTATCTAGACGACAATGGCACATTTAAGGTTCAGGTATCATTGTGGAAGAGAATGGAATGACAGTAAGAATCAGAGGGCCAAGACACTTGCTAAGAGACACTTGTCTTGTATATATGTCAGGGATAGTGCTCCTGTAAAATTTCAACACTATGGTTATCTAAATAAGATCTGTATAATGACTCCTCCAAGTAGCATGCCAATATGTATGGGACTCTGACTTTGGAGAAAAATGATTCACCTTCCTTCAGTAGCCTGTAGTTCTACATCACAACACCCCATCCTCAGATGAAGAACTACAGGCTACTGAAGGAAGGTAAATCATTTTTGTCCAAGGTCAGGGTCCAAGTGGTCAGCTCTAAATACATGCACATTCTAGCAACACTAAGTGAAATCAGTAGGTTGTACATATGTGTGTGTGTATGTGTTTGTACATGTATGTGTGTATTTTCTAGAAGAACTCTTGAACTTGGGAATGAGTAGGAATTATGAGAGGAGTTTTAGAGAGAAGAAATAATGTGGAAATATTGTAGATAGTGTGTACACAAGTATAGAAGTAGCTGACATAACTGTAAATTGATGTACCATCTGGCCAAGCTATATGACATCTGGGCATATACTCAAAGACTTCATATCTTTCCCATCCTTGTTTTTTACTGCTTTATTCACAATAACCCAGAAATGGAATCAGACTAACTATCCATCAACTGATGAACAGGAAATGAAAATGCCATACACATAACAAATGGAAAATTCTTCATTCTAAAGGAAACTGAAATAATGACTTTTACAATTAACATAACTAGAAAAAAATATACAGTCAGGTTACTTACTTTTCTACTAAATATATGATCAGCATTTTTCTCTTATGTGAGGGACCTAATATTAGATCATCTGTTTTATGTGTTTAACATGGTTTACTCATGGAATTTAAGAAACTGGAAGTGGGCCATTGGCAGGAGGATACATTTAGGGAAGTGAACCCTAAAATATAGGTGTCATGGAAATAGAGATTTGGAGTACTTTGGTAGAAAGGTTCAATCACATAATTGGCTTTTGGGAATGAATAGATAAGGGGCCAGAGGAAACCTTAATTAAAATGTTAGTATACATGAAGATGCTCCTGGAGAAACTATGGTCTTTCAAACCAGGTAGAGCAGGAAAAACATCAATGGTCTATCCAGTCCTAGACAGAACTTGCTGCAATTTGAACTACCAGGCCATGTGTAGGCACTAATGTAACAAGAACAAGATTGTTTATGATATTGAGGAAGTGCTGTTTTGATTGCTCTTGTGGACTGTTTCACAAAACAGACTTTATTCCTGGAAATATAAACTTAGTCATAACCTATGACTGACCAAGAATCTTTGTAGATCAATTTAGAGTCATTTTAAACATGCCCCAGAATGGGATAGCTGAAGCACACGTTGGATCTATTTTTCTGAACCAATATCCATAACGACTGAGCCAGTTTGAACTTCCACCCACTGGGAATAACTGTACTGCTTTTCCTGAAGACACTTCAGCATTTCTTGTCAGTTTCTTTTATCTTTTCTTTTCTTTTTTATTTCCTTCTTTCTTTCCATCATTTCTTCCTTTCTTTTATCTGTCTTTCATATTAGCCATATTGACTGTGCTAAGATAAAACTTCAATTTATTTTTAATTTGCATTTTCCAGAAAACTATTGACATCTTTCAGTTTTTGAAATATCTTACAATTTACATTTTTTCTTTTAAGAATTCATTTTTATCTCATATGCCTATTTTTAATTAGGTTGCTTTTTTTCTTGGTATTTAAGATTTTGAGTTCCTTTTATTTTCTAGAAACCAACCCTCTGTGAGATATATTGTTAGTAAGGATAATTTCCTCGTCTATAGACAGCCTTCTCACTGAAAGTAAGAACAGAGAAACTGTTTAACTTTATGCAATCATAATTGTCAATTGCTAGTCTTCATGCCTGGTATACCAGGGCCCTATTTAGAAACTCCTATCCTGTGCCTATAGAATAAAATATTTCCCTACTTTCTATAGATTTCTGTAGTGTCAACCTCAGCTGGAAAATCTTACTGCAGAGTTTAGTGAGTAATGGGGAGAAACAATACTTGTCAAGGTGTTAAGAGTAACAAATTGTGAGTCTCAGTCATCTATAGGATATTGACCCCCACCCCCATCATGCAATGCTCAGGGAAAACCCTGGAGGAGGGATGGGGGTGTGAATAAGAGATGGAAGATGGAATGGAGTGCTAGGAGACACTATTTTCTGGACATAACACCACTGCTGTGCACATGAATTCACAGAGTCTATGGTTATATACACAAGATGTATGCAAGGTCAAAACTCTTAATTTTCCAGCATTAAAGATGAAGAGCTCTAGAAGACCCTGCCCTCACTAAGGAGGGGATGTCTGCAGGAGAAGGAATTGTCCAGTTTCTTTCAGCATGTAGCCGCAGATAGATCCCTCATGTCTCTGGGAGTGATCCTTCACTATGCATCTGTGTGTAACACAAATTGGACTAATGGCTTACAAGAATTCAAAATGAGGAAGGGAAGAAAGGAAAAAAGAAAGGGAGGATGGGCGGAAAGATGGAAGGAGGAATATAAAGGATCATAAATGTGGAAAGAATATATAATCAGGATGTAGGAGTAGATGGAGCAAGAAAAAATAAGGTGGAAATGGTCAATATACATTGCACACCTGCATGGAATTTTCAAGAAAACTACAAAAACCAAAGAATGTAATTTTTCTTGATGAAGGATGGGACAACAAATTGACTGTATGAATAAGGACAATATTGACGGTGTAGTTAGGAGTCCCTTTCACAATAGACAAAGACCATCACAGAAAACACACAAGCAGTTGAGATTCAGAGTTATGAAGTCCAGTCCCAAAGAATACATCTACAGTAAAACTCCCACACCTAAGGCTCAGAAATAACTGCTGAAGAGACAGTGAAAATCAGATTAACAGAGCTTTGATATGGCATCCTGTCTCCTAGGAATGTCAAAGAGACATGAATAGAGTATCACCAACATGACTGGGAAACATGAGACGAACAAGGATAACAACCACAGACATACTAGCGTGGATGGGGAATGACCATCAGTCCTCAGCTCACCACAAAGAACTATAAGCAACAAAGGGATATTGAGAGCATGAGAAATAGTCTTCCCAAGTGAAGAGTACGAATTGGTTATCCAACACCAAATGGTCAGCCTTGAAAACATACATACAAATTAACATCATAGCGATGGATCAGATGGTTCTTATGTAGTTGGTGTGTGTGTGTGTGTGTGTGTGTGTGTGTGTGTGTGTGTGCATGAAACAGTGATTAGTGAAAGCGATGAAAGGGGACATGGGATTGAAAGAGACCAAGGAGATGTGGGTATATGAAAAGGCTTGGTAGGATAATATTTTTGATGTGTTCTTGGATTCGATTTGCCAGTATTATCCATTTTGATCAAGTAGGCTTCATCCCGGAGATGCAGGGCTGGTTCAACATATGAAAATCTATAAATGTAATCCATCATATAAATAAACTGAAAGGAAAAAAACATATGATCATTTCACTAGATGCTGAAAAGGCATTTGACAAAATTCAACACCCCTTTATGATAAAGATCTTGGAGAGATTGGGGATACAAGGAGCATATCTAAATATAATAAAAGCGATATACAGCAAGCCAACAGCTAACATCAAATTAAATGGAGGGAAACTCAAAGCGATTCCACTAAAATAAGGAACGAGACAAGGCTGTCCACTCTCTCCATATCTCTTTAATATAGTGCTTGAAGTTCTAGCAATAGCTATAAGACAACACAAGGAGATCAAGGGGATTCGAATCGGAAAGGAAGAAGTCAAACTTTCGTTATTTGCAGACAATATGATAGTGTACCTAAGCGACCCCAAAAACTCTACCAAGGAACTTCTACAGCTGATAAATTTTTCTTTCAACAATAAAAAAACAGCTTATTTTAAAAGTAAAACTTTCTTGGAGGAAATGCATTCTTTATTGGAGATTTCTTCTGGGTTAGGGAATATGATACACTTCCTGGTACTGGAAGTGTAATTAGGTGATAAGAGGTAACCACCTGGAGTAAGCTTACTTTTAGAACAGTAGTATTTGGTTTTACTCTAGGTCCCCGAGTTATCTAATCTCATCTTCTTGGTCACCTTGAGCAAAGTTAGATATGGATTCCATCCTTAACCAGCTATTGGCTGATTGTCCCCACAAGCTTTGTTCCTGCATCACTAGCATATATTGGAAGGCAGGATATCAGTGTAGATCAAAGGATTTGTGAGCATCATCATGTGGGGACAGACACCAGCTTGATAGTTTCATGTTTAGTGATTTCTATAGGCGTTGTCTTCATCAACGAGGTTTGCAATCAGTTTGAGGAGAGCAATGTATAGTCTTGGCAACAGCCTGGATTGTTTTGTGATTTGCATGGAACCTTTTGGGTCAACAACTCAATTAGATGTTACCCAATCCTGGTACTGAAAGTGTAATTTGGTGATAAGCGGGGGCCAGATGGGCCTCTGTCTACCCTATTATTGGCAAGTTTGCCTTAATACATGCATATATTTTAGGAAATTTCTACTGTATCTGGTTTATATACTACCCCCTTAAATGAACCTTAATTTAAGCTATCTTTAGCAGCATTTCCTACCTTATCCCCACTTTTCATTCTCTTGACACTTGGTCCTCACATTCTAGCCCCTGCCCCATCCATTCATAGCTATCTACTCTAGTTTCTTTCTTAGGAAGATTTATATATGCCCTATGGTTCCCTACTCTCTACCTAACCTCTGTAGTTACATGAATTGTATCTTGGCTCATTGACTTAACAGCTAATAACTATGTATAAGTGAATTCATAGCACATTTGTCTTTCCAAGTCTGGGTTACCTCACTTGGGATGATATTTTCTGGTTGCATCCATTTATCTATGAATTTCATGATATCTTTCTTTCTAATGGCTGAGTAATAGTCCATTGAGTAAATGTACATTTTCTTTATCTATTCCTCTCTTGAGGTACATCTAGGTTGTTTCAAAATCTGACTATTACGTATAAATCAACAATGAATATGGCTGAGTAACTGTTCTCTGTATTAGAATGCTGTATCCTTTGGTTATGTGCCCAAGAGTGGATCTTAAGGTAGTTTGATTCCCATCCCCTATGCCTTCAATTATAGATTTTAAGCCTCTGACACTGTACAACCACAAATTAAATGCTTTCTTTTAGTTTTAGTAGCTTTAGTCATAGTGTTTTGTCATAGCCACAGAAAAGTAAATAAGAAAGTAACAAAACAAGTTTTAATTCCCGTGCATAATATTCTTAATATATTAAGAAATATTGAGATGAGCTAATTAAATAAGAAAAATCTTTTCCATTTACATGTTAATCCTTATTTAATTGTTTATTGAATGTATATATATGCTTATTATAATATTTATTATTTGAATATACTATTGAAGAAACACTAAATAGTTGAATAGATTTTTAGGATGATTTTAGGCAAGCAAAGAAATATAAATGATAGAAACAATAAAATGAGCGATAGAAATAAGGTTGACTCAAAAGCACTGAACCAGCTTCTTCCAAGTCCCGCTGAAGTACAGAAATTAAAAGTATTTGTGAGTTTTACAGTGGTTCTCAACCTTTCTAACACTGAATTCTTTTAATATAGTTTCTCAGGTTGTAGTGAGTCCTAATCATTTTATTTTCATGCTACTTTATAACTTTATTTAGCTACTGTTAATGAATTATAATGTGAATATCTGTGTTTTCTGATAGTCTTAGGCCATCCCTGTGAAAGATGGTTATAACCCACATGTTGATAATGGCTGGATTAAAATATGTAACATACAGTCTTCAAAATGTCTAAATCAGAAGTCCTAACCTATTTTTCCTGTATATACCATACCTCCCTTTTATTAACTGACATATCTTTGAACTGCTTAAAAATGATGCATAGCATTTGAGAATCTGAGAAGTGCTTGCTAATTATCTCTCCCTAACTTGGCCTCAATGTCTTTTATGCTCTTTAATACTTGCAAGTTAATGCAATAAATTTCCCTTTACTAAATATCAGCAACATCTAAAGTGAAAAATGGATTTCAAAACTAACCCACTTGTTGAAGGAAAAGAGAAACAAACTTAAGTCAAACATTTCCTTGCCTATGTCCTAAAGGGATTTATATCATAATAACAAATTAACATAAAAGTGAAAAATTGAAGAAGGACATACTATAATTACAGTTTAGCAAATATTGAACATTTCATGAGACTGTCCAATATTCTTGTTACAGAGGTTGGTAGCTACTTCTTCCTCTCCCTGTGAAGATACATTGCTTGAAATTTGGATTATGAGGTTTTCTTATTCAATTTATAGTGTGTCTCTGGGGTTAGAGTTGTGGTACCTAATATAGCTTCATGATATGATATAATATAAAATGACTTAGAAGAAAAACTTCTGGACATATTTCCCTGAGAGATTCTATATCTGGCTACTTTGACAGTACAAAAAGCATCTTAAATGTGGGTAGCAGCACTCCATGGGCTGTGTTTCAGATGCAATGACAAGGACAAGGAAATTACAGCAATAGGATTGTACCCTGTAACTTCCTGTTCTTGGAAGTAGTATGACTAGCTGTCTCACCTGCCATATAATATTCAAAAAATCCCCTTGCAATATGAGCATAATAAACTCTATGTCATCCAAGTTATTTTATCAGATTCATCATGGCAAAGAACAATGGAATTTGTCCTAACGTCATCGCCTGTTAGACATTAGTTCTCATCATCTTGAGGTACTTTTGTAAGGCCACCTTAGTGTATGTAGTAGGCTCCCATTGGTTGTCTGAACCAAGGTAAATGAGAGGGAGGACCAATTCTCTTACGCAGAACTTTACGACATCACCTGCCTTCTTCCGTCTGACTGGCTCCAGGCTGACCCTGTGGCCATATCCTATTTATCAATCCTTCATATCCGTTGGAAGTTCCCAGAAGTGTGAGAACAATGTTCAAACTCAATGATTCTCATTTCCTTTGTTTATGGAAGATTAACTTGATTTCACATCTTCAGTTTCTCTTCAACACTAGCACATACTGGGTATGCCAACAGGATGTCTATCCCCAGTTAAACACCTCTCATTAAAATTGTATAAAGTATGATATGTTGGGTACACATAAATTCTCACTCTATGCTTAAACTAAATTTGTTTCACTTTAATGTTGCTTGTGACATCTATATACTGCTGCAAATATTTTCTATAAAATTGCTGCAGCTGTTATGAATTTATGCTCAATTTGGTAAAAATTAAACAACACTTGGTGTGTTAATAGGGACTAAACACACCCATAATTGAAATTTAACAGAGGAGTTCAGTGAGTAGTGTTCTGGGTCCATATGTGCTAGCAACACTGGCCATTCTGCAAACGAAATGACTGTGTAGCTACCCATGACATCTCCGTCATTACAGCAACTGATTCACAGACAATGGTAGTTCTTACTCTCAGAGAGAAATCTTCACATGTCTTTTGGAGAAATTGACATATAAAATAATCTACTATTAATGGATTAATATTAATATGCATTTTTAATTTTACTAGTATACTTTTTTTTGAAATTGGATGGGCCATAGTTTGGTGTATATAGGTTTAAGATTTTAATATCATATTTCTTAACTGTTTTCACAATTATAATAAATTACCTTCTTTACCTATTATGATTAATTTTACTTTTATCCTATTGTGTCTGTTATTAATAAACAACACCTGCTTCCACTCTGTCTTAATAATTGGAAAACTTTTATTTCCCATTCTCTCACTTTAAGGTTGTGTCTATCTCTAAAACTAAGATGCATTTGTTGTAGACAACAGAGAGATGGATTTTGTTTCTTTTTTTTTTTTTTTTTGCCAATCAGCCAGCCTATGTCTCTTGATTTGAAAGTAGAAGCTATTCATATTTAACGATATAATTGAAGACAGGTGTTGATTGCAGTAATTTTTTTTCTGGTTGTCCTCTCATTTTTATTTAGCCTTTCATTATTTGTAGCTTCATTTGTTTAATTAATACCATCTCTCAGCTATGCTTATTCTTTTCTTTAGTCCAGAGTTTTAGTTCCATTGTTCCCTATATAACTGGTTTGGTGAACAAAAGTTCTGTTGCCTATTTGTATCATGGAAAGCTTTTCTATCTTCTTCAATGACTACAGATATTTTTGGTGTACACAGCTTTTAGAACTTTGATTGTATTGCTTTAGGCTCTTCTGCCTTTCAGAGAGTCAATTGAGAAATTAGATGTTATTATGATAGGACTTATTATTATATACAACTTTTATTTTTTTCTCCTCCAGTTCCAATAGGCTTTACTTGTTCTGTATGTTTATTATTTTATCTAAGCTATGCTGTGAGAAATTATTTTTGTTTCCTTTTCTAGTTAGCCCTGTATGCTTCTTGCAATTTGTATGAGAATACATTGCATTAGTTTAGAGGACTTTTCTTCTATGATCTTATTTAAGAACTGGTCTAGACCATTGCCCTGAGATTCTTCTCTGATCTATATCTGTCTTTATCTACATCTATACCTATATATATGCATATATTTATATGATTGTCTCTCTTCATGTATGCTTATAATTTTAAGATTTACATTTTATGAGATCTCACAATTTCTGTATGTTAATTTTCTGTTTTTAGATTTTTCATATCATTGGTTTGTGTGTTATAATTCCTCTCATTTGTTTTGGAGCCCGGATAGTCTGTCTTCTATTCAAACCATTCTCGTTTTTTATTTAATTAACACTTTTAAATTCATTTTACATATGGACCACAGTTTCCCTTCCCTCCTGAATTTCCCTTCCCTTCCCTTGCTTCCCATCTGCCCCTTCCCCATTGACTCCTCATCTAGCTCCGTTCAGATAGACACAGGCCTTCCATGGGCTTGAATAAAGCATGGCACATCAAGTTAAGGCAGGGCCGAGCTCCTTCCCCCCTGTACCAAGGTTGGGTGAGGTAATTCAGCATGGGGAACAGGTTCCCAAAAGCCAGGTAAGTGCTAGGGACATGTCCCAGTCTCACTGTTAGGACCCTTACAAACTGACCAAGCTACATATCTGTCAAACACATGCAGACATTGTAGGTCGGTCCCATGTAGGCATGCTATTTATTTGGCCCAGAGTCCATGAGCTCACAAGAGCTCAGGTCAGCTATCTCTGTGAAGTGCCCCTTCTTGACTTTGACAACCCCGCCCAGCTCATAAATCTCTCCTACTTTCCTTCCTCAGAACTCCCTGAGCTTGGCCCAGTGCTTGACTGTGGATCTCTACATCTGCTTCCTTCAGTTACTGGATAGACTCATGTCTATGAGGGTAGTCACCAAGCTGATTCTCATTAATATCAGACAGCCTCTTCACTATTGCTAGAAGATTTAGCTAGGGTCGTTCTTGTATATTCATGGAGATTTCCCTGCCACCAGTTTTTTTTTCCCCAACCTGGAAATGCACCCCCATCAAGACATCTCTTTTCTTACTCTTTCTATTCATCCTGCCCCCAACCCACCTCCTGTACCCAGACCATCCTACCTACTCCCTCAAGTTCCCATTTTGCCCATTCCCTCCATGCCCATTCACAGTTTACCCAGGTGATCTTTTCTATTTCCCCTTCCCAAGTAAATCCTCGCATCACCTATTGGGCCCTTCTTGTTATCCAGTCTCTCTGGGGATGTGAATTGCAGGTTGGTTATCCTATACTAAAATCCTAACATTGGCTTATGAGTAAGTACATACCAAGCTTGTCTTTCTTGGTCTTGGTTACCTCACTCAGCATGATTTTTTATTCTAGTTCTATCGATTTGCCTGCAAATTTCATGAGGTTCTTTGTTTTTTACTGCTAAGTAGTACTCCACAGTGTAAAAATACCACGTTTTCTTTATCTGTTTTTCAGTTGAGAAGCATCTAGGTTGTTTCCGGGTTCTGGTTATAATGAATAATGCTGCTGCAAACATAGTTGAGCAAGTGTCCTTGTGGTATGATTGAGCATCATTTGGATATACGCCCAATATTGGTCTAGCTAGATATTGAGATAGGTTGATTCCCAGTTTTCTGAGAAACTGCCACATTGATTTCCAAAGTGGCTGTAAAAGTTTTCACTTCCACCAGCAGTGAAGGCATACTCCCCTTGCTCCACATCCTTTCCAGTGTGACTTGTAACTTGTGTTTTTGATCTTAGCCATTTTGACAGGTATAAGATGGTATCTCAGAATTGTTTTGATATGCATTTCCCTGATGTCTAACAAGCTTCTACGTGTATTTTGACCATTTGATATTCTTCTATTAAGAATTCTCTGTTTAGATCTATAACACATTTAATTGAATTATTTGAAATTTAATGTGTTGCTTCTTGAGTTCACTACAGATTTTGAAGATCATTCTTCTGTCAAATGTGGGGTTGGTGAAGGTCTTTTCCCATTCTCTAGGCTGTCATTTTGTTTTATTGACAGTGTTCTTTGTCTTACAGAGCTTTTCAGTTTTGGGGTCCCGTTTTAAATTGTTGATCTCACTTTCAGTGCTACTAGTGTTATATTCAGGAAATAGTCTCCTTGCCAATGTGTTCAAGGCTACTTCCCACTTTCTCTTCTATCATGTTCCTACATTTTCTAGTTTAGTTTTTGTGTTTTCCTTTTCACCATTATTTCAAAATTTGGTGTTCATTGATATTTATATTGCTTCAGTAAATTCTGTTTTCAAATCCTGGAATTTTTTGACCATTTCATTCATGCTTATATTCATGTTTTTGGGTCATCACTTGGGAGTTTATTCTTTTTAAGTTTATTCTCTTTAAGTTCACTGAACTGTTTCCTTGCGTCTTCTTTAAATTCCTGAATTCTTTGATGAACTTTTATTGTTCTCACTGAAAAAAAATATAAAAGATCAAGACTGTATCCCAAAACACACAGCAAATCAAATAGTCCTAAAAAATGTTGTTCAGTGAGACTTAGTCATAGAAGATGATCCATTTCGGTACTTTTAAATTGAGTTTGCAAGTATTGTATTGAGAATTTTGCAGTGATAACCAAGCCAACTTTATTTTGTAGATACAGTGATGTTTCAAAACATGTAAATATACACAATCTATTACATAAGATGAGGATCACATAATAATCTAATTAGATGCAAAAGGAGAATTTTGAGAAAATCTACCATTCATTCATAATAAAAGTCCAGAAAATTCTATGGATACAGGAAACACTTCCTAACTTAATATACAGCAAGTTCAAAGCCAACATAACCCTAAATAAAAAAACTCAATATACTTCCACTATTATCAGTAATAAGAGAAAGATGTCTACCCTTCTCCCTCCTTTTAAATATATTGCTTTAATTCTTAACTATATAAGTAAGATGAGCAAAGAAAATAAGACTAATACACATAGGAAAAAAAAGTCAAATGAAATCACTCACAATGATCTAAAATACATCTTGGGGTAAATCTAACTAAGGGAGCTGACTTGCACAATGAAAACTTTAGGACACTGAGTAAAAAAATTGAAAAAGATACCAGCAGATGGAAATACCCCATAGTCATGAATAGTTAGGATTAATGTTGTGGATATAGCCATTCTATTAAAAGCAATTTAAGGTTCCATGATCTCCATCAAAATTCCAATGAAGAGGCTGGAGATGGCTTAGTGGTTAAGAGCACTTATTAGTCTTACAGAGATTCTGGTTCAGTTCTCACACACATGCTGGTTCACAATCATCCGTTACTTCAGTTCTAGGGACTGCAATGCCTTCATGTCCAGCCCCCAAACACACTAGTTGTTCCCATATATACATACTGTCAGAATTCTCACTCATAAGTAAATGAATAAATCCAAAATATATTTTTAAAATCAATCATAATTTTCAAAAGAAACTGAGAAGAATATCTTAATTTTCATACAGAAATATAATCAATTATCTCTGATTCAGACCTTACTACCACCTCAAAGACCGAGAAGCACAGCCTCAGGAGTATTATTAATATTTTTAAAGAACTTTGACCTGATATCAACATAAGTCGAGATTTTTTTTTTCTCTGAGGGTCTGCCTTTTCTGATGTTTTTCTTCTTCTTGGTTGCTTTAACACTTCAGAAAACAAAGTTACATGACAGTTCATGTCAAGTGGCCAAAAAAATGATTTCAGTTGTAAATATGATCCTTTTCTGGACCCCAGGATGGAGAGGAGATACTCTATAATGAAACAATGAAGTCCTTAATTAATAGGTGTATCAGCTAATTCCCTTTATGCTAAAAGAATTACTGGGTTTGTCAGGTATGCAGGAACTGAGGGGAAAATGGTGAACTAATCTTCCTGCTTCAATTGTCAAAGAAATGGATCGGCAAGAGCAACATCTGCTAAGTCTTGCTTATCAGTACCTCTGGGTAGGTTATAAGATGGCAAAATATTGAAAAATAAAATCAATGAGATAATTTTCTGTCTCTGTCTACATTTTTGTACAGCCTAAAATGACTAAATCCAGTTTTTTCAGCAATTTGATTCCCAGTTTTAGGGGAAATCTGAAGCAACATGTCTATGGACTACATGCCCCGGAAGTATGAGATCACTGTAGTCAGGAAGACAAATTAGATTAATTGTTTGAAGTCTGGTAGTGGAAAGAAATTAGTGTGTCGGTATTTTTTAACAGCTCAATTGTCCTTTAGTATTGAATAACTCTAAATATATGTTGAATCAGTGGAAGAGAAAATGAACTTCTGAGTTTGGAAAGAGAATTCTAATTGTTTGTTTTCTTTCTTGTGTATAATATTTTAGTTATAAATATACATCATTTGGAGAGCTCCTGACAAACTTTATTATATAAGTGAATTTTACTCTGGGTTCCAAAGGTAAGAAAAACTGAATATTTGCTGAATGTTGTGTAGTTATGTGACAGGCACATTCAGACACTGCCTGTCCGAGAACTCACTTTACTGCTGTGCTGTAGAGAATATTTTGCATTCATTTGTTCAGATTCAGTTTTAACCTTCATCTCCACATTTCATGTACAACAAACATTTAGAGTCATTTGTAGGAGTCTTCAATAAGTGATGAGAGTAGATAAATCAACAAATCAGTCTGAGACTTGAATATTGGCTCATGTTTTCTATAATTTTATTTTGTGATAAAGATGAAAATAAATTTTGAATATCTCCATTACACTTTTTGGTGGTGTGAAAAACGAGTCTTGTTATGTTTGCCTCCTCATTAGAATTGTAGATATTCCTTGAAGACTTGTTTCTTTTACTAGATTTATTTCTTTATTGAACAGAGATGGGAAAGCTATTGTATTTCACAGGTAAACATAATATCTTAAATGTAGAGTGCAGGCAAAGAAACTAACTCTGTTAGTACAAACATGATAATAGAATAAGAGTTGCAAGAAGATTCCCCTATATTTCTTTTCAGAATATCATTTCTCTTGCCTGAAATACCACATAAAACAAGATAGGTCTAGGAGGATTAGAGTAACAGTGACAGGAATGTCAACTGGGCTTGTAAAGTGCTGAAGTAATTGAAATGAGATAATTAAAGTAGGATTATGGAAATCGTTCATAGAAAGAAGTATTTGAAGAGAATTGGAATGGCTTTAATATCGACTCTTAAAGCATTTTTTAAAAGTATATGGAAACCCACTGCTATAGACAGTTAAAATATATGCACATATGAAAGAAATTGAAAAACAGTCATCATATAATAGGGAGACAGTACCCCAACTAGACAAAGGTAAAATTAGATTTTTTTCCAATTGAATGGATATGTCAGGGCAGAGTCCATGCACAGGAGTGGCTGAGTGACACAAAATGAAATACATGGCTTTGCTGTTTTTATTATTTTTTTGGTTTTTTTGTGGAATTTTGTTTCATATTATTTTGTTGGGCTATATTTTGTCTTACTGTTTTTATTGTTGGTTTTGTTTTTCTTTCTGTTTTGTTTTGTTTGTTTTTAAGAAAGAAACAAATATAAGGAGATGAAGAAACAGAAAGAAGGAAGGAAAGGAGGAAGATGATTAAATGGGGAGATGGAGAGAATATTGAAAAAGTTAGGGAAAGAAAGACATTATTATCAAAATAAATTATAGGGAAGAAAAATTAAATTTCTAGAGATTTGATGGAAGATCAGATGTGATATCAGTGTGTTTCTAAGGGGCTATAATGTCAAGAGAACAATTCATTCAAGAGAAGAAAAAGTACAGATATTTGTAATATGATAAAACAAGTATCACTGAGAATATGAATCACTCAAGCAGTTCCTTGGTGGAATAGTCAGTATCATTTTCATAAATGGGCACAGAACACTAGTAACTGAAGTCTCTTTGTAAATTATGGAAGTGTCGAGCTTCTACTAATGTTTTGAATGCTCCCTTTCTGCAAAAGCTGCCCCATTTAGAGTACAGATTCATGACAACCTTGAAATTCATCAGACAGTAAGTAGTTGGGTATATAAATCGAGGTAGAGATAATTAAACATAAGTGGATCTAGCTTAAAGTAGGCATTGATGATCATGTCTACCAAACATTATATGGTAAAAATTTTTATAAAGAACAATATTAATCTTATGGTAGGTATTTTTCTGGGACACATGTTGTGTACTAGAATTGTAGGTTATCACCCACGATTTTGAAATTTAGGTTAAACTGATATGGTAAATGCGCAATGAGAGCCTTTGCATGTGAGAATTGTTCATCAAGCCTTGGGCCCTGTAAGCAGACAAGAGGAAATGGTAAACAGGATATGACTATAGATTCAGCCTGGAGTCAGTCAGACACGAGGAGGCAGGTAGTATAACGAAAGTTCTGTAGTTGAGAATGGGCCCTCTCCTGACCACTGTAAGCAATAGGAGCTGCCTATACCACGACAGCTCAGTGATCCTGGGGAAGGGTTCAAGATGATAAAGACTAATGACCGATAGGTAATGACATTGATACAAATTCTGTTTTTCTACTGCTATGATCAATCACCCAACAAAAGTGCCTTTGTGATGAAGAGTTTATTGTGGCTTATGATTCAAGGAGACACAGTTCATCACGGCACGGTAGGTGAGGTGGCTGGTCACACTGCTTCCACAACTAGGAAGCAGAGTAGTGGGAAGGCTGTTGCTCCTCTTATTTTGTCATTTTTCTTCAGGGAGAGAAGAAATTGGTTATTCACTAATAAGATATCTTGACCTTTAGGCCAGTAGATTGGCGCAGTGACTATGAAAATCCGTATGGAGTTTCCCCAAAGTGCTAGAGACAGTTCTACTATATAATCCAGCTATATGATCCAGCTTTCTATATGATCCAGCTTTCTATATAATCCAGCTTTCTGATAAGCTTGTATCTTAACACAGAAAGAACTGTGTATCTTAACACAGAGATACTTACTCATTCATTCCATTGAAGTTCTATTCACTATAGCCAGGAAATAGAAAGAGCCTGACAGTTCATCAGCTTATGAATGGACAATAGAGATATGGCACATATACACAGTGGGATATTACTCAGTTGTAAATAAAACTGAAATTCTTAGGTGAATAGGTGGAACTGCAAAAAATAAGTCATTGTGAGAGAAGTATTCCAGAGTCAGAAAGACAAATGTTTGATTTTATCTTTAAAATGTGGATCCTACCTTAGAATATTTAGATACTGGGTTTAAATAGTGTCTGTGGAACTTAATAAAGTAAGAAATGACCATAGATAAAGGAAAGAAGGATAGTAGAGTACAAGTTATCTAAAGAGACGAAGGAAATGATAGAAGAGGAAGTTTTATCTGAAGTGTCTGATGGGGTGGAAGGGTAGAGAGCAGAAATAGAGAGGTACCATTAACATTAAAATTCTTTGTAAAAGCTATATTTAAACACAATTGTAGAATCTTCCAAAACTACACATATATCAAAAATACCAATTGAGTTATTCTATGTAGTGAAATAATTACTCTCCTACATCCTACATTTGCTATCAAACAAAAAGCCTGATCAGATTTTTTTTTTGCTTTTTTTAAAATTTTTATTGTTAAAAGAAAAATTTACATTTACTTCCCTTGTTCCCGGCCCTCCCGCTCCCCCACTACCCCACTGCCCTCCCCCTGCTTCCTTATGATGGTGCAGGATACCCTGTCCTATGGGAAGCCCAAAGCCCTCCCCCCTCCATCTCAGTCAACTAACTTAATTCTTATGCAATCAATAAATTGGCCAAGTCGTGAGAAGAAAGTAACTAACTACATTTATCTAATCTTCAACCCAATCTTAACCTGTGTTTGAGGTACTTACAAGTGTGTTATCACAGGCCCTTAAAATAATGAAAAGGAAAGTTATCACTCTTGGTTTCTCTCTGGAAAATATTAGTAAGATCTTATTGCCAAAGACATTTTGCATTTGAATCATAGAGATATCTAGCCTACACTAACCCAGAAGTTTCATTTTCTTTAAATGGCTATCACAGTGCTGGAATGTATTATTCACTCTCCTAGTTAGAAAAGTAATTAAGGTTATTTTCGTCTATGCACTATACTAGTTACAGTTGAAATTTACCTGGCAACAAATACCCATTGATGTAATAGTGGAGCAAATGTTATGAGAATAGTCAGCTGCATTTTCCTGAATGTAAGGCTATCTATAAAACCAGAAGTCATGATTGACATTGTCAATTTATCCAAAAAAGTGTGACTAGACAGATCATAAATGTCTACTAGCTTATTTCTGATAAATGGTTAAAATAATTAAACTGTCCCCTAAATACTTTTCTTCATATCCACAGATAAATGAAGCTTTTAACAGTCATAAAAGAAGAGTGATTATATATATGCATATGTGTGTATTCATTTATATACACATATATTTATATACACACATATATATTTATATATATATTATTATATAATTCTTGAGAAAGTATTTTCTGGACCATACAAACTCTTTAAAAGCAGAAATTACAACCATGAGTGATACCATAACATTTGTACAAGATCAAGATGAACAAAATTCCAGAACAGAGAATTGAAAGACTCACAAAGTCCTATCCTTAGGTGATAAGCTCTGTAAATTGATGGTTTCTGTGGAAGGAGTGTCAGTTTTCTGGAGGGGGATAGAGCTCTGATAGGCTGTCCATGGCTTTATATATGTATATCTACTTGCAGCAATATGAGAACTTAGCAGGTTGCAAAAGTATATGATGTTGGGAGACAAAGTGGTGAAAGAGAAAGAGTACTTGAGAGGAGAGAGTATAGGGTGCATTTGGTCAAAACATATTATATGCATGCAGTAAATACTCAAGCAAAAATAAAAATGATAATGAAAAGAAATATCGTGTATGTTGTCTTATTGTTTTGTAAGTACTCCATTAAACATTTCAAATATAGTGTAATCAGGATGGAGTAGAAAATTTTTTGTCATCTTACTTGTAGGTACCTTTTTGCTTTTCTGTAATCACTTTTCTTTAAGAGTTTAAATTAATTTTTTTATGTCACACACACACACCCTCTTTCCTTCCCCAACTATTTTCCCTCAACTTCTTCACATGTACTTTCACTTGGAGAATGACAGCTGATGTGGGATGTCTCTCTGTATGCTGTGAATATGCTTATTACCATTGATTGATAAAGAAGCTGAGTTGGTCAATAGCCAGGCTGAGTAGAGATAGGTGGGAAATTCAAACAGAGAGACAGGGACAAAGAAGGTTGAGTGAGAGAGATGTTGGCAACCACTGAAAAAGCCACATGTGAGGTAACAAGTCACAAGCCTTGTGGTAAAATGTAGAATAATAGAAATTAGTTCATCTAAATTGTAAGAGCTAGTTAATAATATGCCGATCTAATAGGCCAAACAGTTTGTAGTGAATATTAAGCCTCAGAATGGTTATTTGGGAACTGGCAAGTGGGAGAGAAAGCTGAATAGTCAATTTTTGTTTGGTTATATCTGCATATGTATGCACAAATACATACAGACACACAGTATTTAGTCTGTTTTTATAGATTGTGTGTATCTTACATCTATAGCTTAGGAAATGTCACAGAAGGGGGATTGAAAATATTCTAAGAGGCATAATACATGGAAGTCTTCAGTCTCTCCTAGAAATGGATGAATAAACAGGCCCAGAACAACAGCAGTGACAAAAGCTATGTCAGTGTGAAAGTGGAAAACTTTCAGTGTCACATCAATAGACATAGAACTATAGTTATGTGTTGAGTTCTAGAAGAATAATAATTAGCCTCTTCCAAGATGAGACCCTTTATTTGCTGTACAAGTGCAGAAAGTGTAGCCTATAGCCATTCTTACTTTTAGTTAGATTCACGAATAAGACTTAACTTAGTTCTGAGATAAGCACTCTAGCATATATTCCTTCAATCATCTCATAAATAAGGTGTACTTTTTCTACTCATGTCTTCCTGCAAGTCCCCATCTGCACATTTTTTAGGTTTTATATATGATTTTGGTACTCTGGGTCTGTAAGAAAGTAGCTGTTATATTGACATAATAGAAGCTTGCAGAAGATGAAACGTTAGTGAACACCCAAAAGGTCCTCCAAGCAAGTGTGAGCTCCTTATTTGTATTCAGAACTTAAGGAGATTAAAATAAACAAAAGCATCAACAGAAACAAAATTAACTACAATTAAAAGAAAAATGTCTCTTTGTTATATCAGTGATTTCTTCCAAATAATGGGATGCATTATCATATTTGAATTTTTATAGTAACTGTCATTCTCTTGGTCAATTTTGCTTCCTTCTCTGGGAGGGGTGCATATGGACAATCAAATCTTTGGGGTAGAACTCAAGTTAGTTTCAATGAAGTGCAAGAACATTCTCACCTGCCATAAAAGATGCCCCTTTACAATGTTCCTTGGACTACGTTGGTCAGACTTGTGTGATAAAAGGGTCCACTGCTGGATGAATGAGTCCTAGCAGTAGACATTCTTCTAGATTATTTTCTTTCATGGAAGATAATGTTCCTCAGATAAAATCTGTGGCAGTATATTTACCCAACAGAGGGAATGCTAAATCATTTTTACCTTCCATTCCCTCAGCATACATTTAGAGATTAGCAAGCATTGATTTTCAATGGACTGTCAATCTCCAATGCAGTGTCTTGAGAAACAAAAATAAAACACCACTATTGGCACGGCTTCCTTTAATCAATAAACCCTTGTTCAGACTTGATAGCCTCCTGGAGTCTAGGAACACAGACCCTAGCATGCTATTAAAATTTACTTCTGAAAAAAAAATAGTTTTTTTCATATAATATATTGTGATTAGGGTTTTCCTTCACCATTCTCCTCTCAGTTCCTCCCTGTCTTCTTTCTCTTCTGGCTCTACACACTTTCTGCCTCTCCTTAGAAAATATACAGACATCTAAGGAATAAAAATAAAACAAAATAAAACAAAAAAAACTGGAATAGAACAAAACAAGCGAACAGACAAAAGAGCCAAAGAAGAAGCATAAGAAACATTTACAGAGGCTGGCTGGTGGTGGCGCACACCTTTAATTCCAGGACTCCGGAGGCAGAGGCAGGCAGATCTCTGTCAGTTCGAAGCCAGCCTGGTCTACAAGAGTTTCAGGACTGGCTCAAAAGGAGCACAGAGAAACCCTATCTTGAGAACATAGACAACAATGAGGACACTAAGAGAGATTTACATAGTTCTAATCTACATGGGAAGTAGAAAAAGACAGGATCTCCTGAGTAAATTGAGAGCATGGGGACCTTGGGGGAAGGTTGAAAAGGAGGGGAGAGAAAGGGAGGGGAGCAGAGAAAAATGTAGAGCTCAATAAATTCAATATAAAAAAATTAAGCAAAAAAGAAAGAAGCACATATAGACACAGAAACACACGGTTACACACAGAAGAATTCTATAAAAATATGAAACTGGAAGTCATAAAGAACCTATATGGTAAAAAAAAAAAGTCCTGATTTAACGATATTGGACAAAGAACCACCAAAGAGGTTGATGAGTTTCTTTCATGTTGGCCGTCTACTGCTTCAAATACAGACTTTACTAAAGAACGTTTTGTTTCTCCACTGAGACTGTCTTGGGGAGAATGAAAATTTTTTTTTACTTTGTGAATAAAAATAATTATTTATTTATTTAATTTATTTCATCAAGAAATTGATATTTATTTTATCAATTAGAGACAGCATGTGGGTTATGTTTGGGGTCGTATGTCTGCTTCTTTCAGCTCTGGGACCCCATCTGGTGCAGACCTCTGCAGGCCCTACGTGTGCTGCCACAGTCTCTGTGAGTTCCTACGCGTGCCGCATGCCAGCCTTTTGTGTCCAGAAAGCCTTGATTCCTTAGTGTTCTCAAGCCTCTGGCTCTTAACACCTTTTCTACTTCCTCTTCCACGGAGTTTCCAGAGCCCTGAGGGGAGGGATTTGATGGAGCCTTTCCTTTCAAGGCTGTGTGTCCCAAGGTCTCTCACTCTGTACACGTACCTGACTGGGAATCATCCAGGACAGACTACTTTTCTGGTGGTGGCTCAACAAGGCATTGATCTATGAGTACAGCAGAGGGCATTAGGAGCCATTTTAGTACTATATTCCTTTCATTTTATTACTATGTCCCTTGCCCCCCACCTCAAGCAGCATTGGATACGGGTTCTGTCTCAAAGAGGGGGCGTTACCTCAAGTCAGAATTTGGTTGACTACTGCGCATGCTTTAGGCCACCACTGCAGCAGCATATACTGCAGGTCTGTCACTTTAGTAGATGGAAGGCTTTGTAGTTGAATTGGTATTCATCTTTTTCCTCTAGTAAAGTGTACCTCCCATTACTGTGAACATTAGTCCACATGGCTACAGGTTCTAGGTAGGCACCAGATCAACTTCTCCGTGTTCAATGAGTTTTGGAGATGTTGTCTTTGATAATAAGACCTTACCATCTATTTGTGGAGAGCTTTTGTATGGGGACGTTCATGAAACTCCTTCAGCCAACAACTCCGTTAGATCTGACCTATTCCTGTACTAGAAATCTTATTTGGTGTCAAGGGCCTCCATCTCCTCCATTATTTGAACATTTCATTTAGATAACTTTAATATTTGTATATATTTTAGGAGGTTTTAATGAATTAGGTTTCCATACAACTCCCTCCCCGAAATGGTCACTCTATTAATATTCTCTAAAACTTTGTTTTAAGATCAACTTAGTCTTTGCCATATTTCCTTTGAGTGATCACCTTTTCTTCATTTTTTCTTTTTCATCTATCTTCAATGATTTCACACTTACAAAACTCAATTTACCTCAAAGTCTCTGTCACTGAGATCTAGCAAAGTGTCCCTTGCTGTAAATGTCATTCGATGCTGAATCCATGGCTGAAATGGAGATATTCCACATAGAAACTACGAACTTTAGCACTTGTGTATCAGTACGTTACCTGAACACTTACAAAATTGGTAGTTTTGACAGGTCCAGAGGAATAGGGAGATCATGAGCTCCTGATTCACGTTTGAACAGAATAAAAACCCATCCACTCCCAGCTTTCCAATGAGTTGATGAAGCAACCACAGCATTTCCACACCTGCAACCATAAAGATTTTATGCTTCACGGTATCTGTAGTGTACTAGAGAATGAACACAATCTAAGAATGTCTCTAGAAGTGCACTCTCAATATATCTAACATTTCCATCCATATGTGATGTATTCCATATTTATGATTTTGAATAAATTTTTAAACTGCAGAAGGCATTGAAGTTGTAATTAAATTAGATAAATTTTTCTGTCTTACTCAACAAGTTTGTCAGGCTAAAATCGATCAATCTATTTTCTTTTATCAGATTTTTCCCAAATATTTTGAAACTAAGGAGAATAAACAAAGTTTTTTATGGACTTGGATGAACAGCATAAGTTGAGGCTTCATGCAGTCAGGAACAAAATTTTGATTAACTGTTGCTAGTGGTTAAAATGGTTGGAATGTTAACTGCTGAGATATTTTTTCTGGGTTCAATCTCTTTCAAATGTTAGTTGTTTATAACTCATATATTTAAGAAGTTGAAGAGAATGGGAACTTCTGAGTTTGAGATGTAAATTCTTATTATTTTATTTCTTATCAATGAGCATTTTAGCTGTGTAGTTTCATGAGTGAGAGTCCGCAGTGAACCCTTATAGCTAAAATGTCTAAGGATCTTTGCTCTTGGTGCTCATATATGCACTTGTTCCAATTAGTTTGGTTATTTGACAAGAACATTACATTTGCTCAACAGAAAACTCACTTTCTGTATTGTTTCATGTAACAGATTTTTATATTTATTTGTTCCAATTTTATTTTAATCTCTATTTCCACATTAATGTTTGGAGTCAAGCGAAATGACCTTGTAATAAATCACGAGAGGAGATAAAGTACAGGTCCTGTTTTAAATTTACTGTATGATCGACATTTGAATAGTTTGAAACTCTTTACATCGTAGTTTTAGGAGTGAGAAAGAGTTTAGGGCTCCTAACTAGAATTCTAGAAGAATTACATTTCTGGTAGGATTCCTTGTGGCAAGATTTTATTCTTTTTTTGGGTACAGGGTTGCATAGTTACTGAAATATAGGCATCAGCTCTGAATTGCTATGTGATAGAAAAAGAAACGACCTTTGTGAGTACAAACATGACCGTGGTGAGTGGTGCAGGAAGGACGCCTCCATGTCTCCTCAGACTATCTCTTCTCCTGGCTGAAGTACAAACCAGAGATGTTGACAAGGACCAGAGTACCAGTGACTGGAGTAAAAACTGAGCTTCTAAAGGGCTCCTGAGGCAGGATGTGTAAAGAAAAGGGGGCTCCAGAAAGAAGTATTTAGACAGCTTGGGATGGCTTCAAAGCAAAGTCTCTAGGGACACGTTGGTGGAGGGATATATATCTCATATATGTGTCTCTAGAGACTGAGATGTCAAGAGCACAGTTCCATGAAAGAGAGGAAGAGATACAGGTGTTAGCAGTGAACCTGTTGCTGTGGTAAAGGAGATGCCATCAGTAGGAGCCGATACACACGTTTCATTTAGAGAATGGTTGCTATTGCTATGGGCACAAAGCACTGTTGACTAGATACCCCCATAAGATTATAGATGTATTGATTCTATTAATAAACAATAAATAATAATGCTGCTGTTTTGGTGAACATTCACCTAATTGAGCATAATTTCTTAACAGCTGTGGAATTATTCAGAGACAGTGAGCATCAGAATATAGATATAGACACAACAACATTAAAGTGACATGGATTTGGTTTTAGCTAGGAATTGGGTAACTATGTCTACCATACATCATAATGTGTAAAATTTATGATAATTGATGTGGAAATGTGTCTAACCTGTTCAAATGCAGGATGTGTGCCAATGTTGGGGAGAATTACTTGTGGAGATGAAAGCAAGTGGAACTTATGTTATTATGGGAAATGAGAGGCTTTCGGTATGAACGTTGTTCTCCCAGCTCTGAGACCTTTCAGCGGACATGCATGGCTGATAAGTAAGATATAGCCACAGGGTCAGCCTGGAGCCAGTCAGACATAAGAAGGCAGGTGATGTCACAAAGTTCTGTGTAAGGGAACTGACCCTGTCCCCAACTTACCCCAGTACAGGACAACCAGTGGGGGTCTACTACCCAAAGATTACACAATGGCCTTATGAAATTGCCTCAGGATGACGAATATTAATGTTGTACTAAGTGATGAAATTTGCGAAAATTCCGTTTTCTTTGATATGATTAGTTTTATAAAAAAAATCAACTATTTCTTTCATGACGTAAAGTTTATTGTGCTTCATACTGCAAGAGGACACTTTTGAATACAGCAAGACAGGTGAGACAGCTGGTCATACTGCTTCCAGGATCAAGAAGCTGCAGGACACAATATTGTTGCTGAAATCACTCCATCTGGGCAATTCCCTGCCACTGAAGTAGCCAGATAAGAAATCTTTCTGAGGGTAATTTCTAGAGGTGTGTCTCCTAAATTACTCCTAGTCTGTTGCCAGTCTATATGAGGTGTCACAACTTTAATCACTGGGATGCATGATAAATTGGAGTGGAAAACACCATAATCTGAACTCCAGACAATAATAATCCTTCACAGGGAGAGCAGTTCTGCACCATAGCCTCGTAGGTCATTCTTATTCCTTTTAATTCAATAATGAATATGAAAATAATGATGATGTATTTTTTTAGCTGAATAAGGCAGTGTGGGGTATATGTGCTTTTTCAACTTTGTACTTTGGAGGATACAAGTGAAATAACTACTGTGAGTTTTCATTATTTATCATAACCTAATAATAGGAGCTTTGCTTGCTTTCTTGTTTAATGTTTCAGGAGAATACTCAACTCAATCCAATGTTCATTTGTTTGTTGCAGATAAAACTGGGCCTTCGTTGATTCTGATAGCTATCTGTAAGGTTCCACTGTATAAAGGTAGCATCTAGTATTGTGCAGATTTGGAAAGCCATGGGCAAGCCAAGATGGCAGTTAGCAATTTGAAAGCAGTTATCTAGCATGGTTGGAAGAAGTATTAGCTAAAATCACAAGATTACTGCAATATTTTATGATTCATTTACTTAATTTCTCGTGAGCTATAAAACAGTGAGGCTCCATTGGCCATATAATACAGAATATTGTCAGTGAATCGGATGCAAGCAGTATTAAATATAAGAGACTATGCAATGAGATGCCACATGTTCTAGTGCATGTCACATGTGCTGAGATAGGTAAAAGGTCTCAAAGTTACAGTTGGGTTTTATAGTATTATGTGGTACTATGATGGCCACTGCTGGGAAGTGTCACTGTCCAAGAGGGCCATTACCAACCCAAGCCGGATGCATAGATTTACTTAAGAGTGGTGAAGCTGCTATAAGAACACACAAATATGTTTGAATTTGATTTAAGCACAGTTTTATAGGCTTTACCTACCTTTATGATTTGTAAGAAACAGAAGAATTATCAGTGAGACTGTGGATGTGATAAGAAATTCTCAACACTCTTCATGGCTCAGAAACAGCTCTGATGATTTACAACATAGCATGGACCATAGTGATGTCCTAACAACGAGGTAAATAATACCTAGATACCTAGGTTGATCATTGTTGTAATGAGGCTATTAGCTAATGATGGGTGAGAGTAATGGCATCCTCAACTTGAATTCCAGACATTACTTCTTCCTGCCCCCTAGCAGTGTCTGGCCTTGGGGATGATATGCTGCACTATATAGGAGGTGGAAAGTTAACTGGAGACGAGACTTGGACAAACAGCTTCCCTGAATCAGCAGCGAAGCTGTGGTGGGACTCCACAGAGATGCAGCTGTCCTTGACTCAACCACGTTCCTGTAAGTAGCTTTTCTCCCAACTTCCTCCAGTTGACCTTAATCATTGCATGATTGTACAAAGCTGGTTTGGACAGTTTACTTTTTACAGTGTTATTTCCCCCATATATGAAGGGAATAGATATTTTTTAATACCTGACCCAGAGAAGGAAAACAGATAAAGAAGTACTTCCTTATCATTTTTCTATACAGATATCAACTATACAGAAACTCTTATACCAGTGGTTCTTGGAGTAGAGCCTTCCTTCCCAGGATAATTACATATACCTGTACACACATACACACACACACACACACACACATATACACATCTAACAATTACAGAAGGAAAAAGTAGCATTCACTCATTACTGGGTCTCTGCTATGAGTTGCTTGACTGGAATGATGCATTTATATTTTATCCTGGGGACAAGTCAATGATGATAACAAATATGTATTTATACAGCATGAAAATTTCATTCAAGGCAAATGCTCTTTCAGCATGCATAAAGCCTGAGCAAGTTTACACAAGAGCAAATACCAGAGCAACAAGGGAACTGAACACGCAATCCTCTACCCCTAAATCCATCGGCAATTGTTGGGAGTGGAAAAGATAGTTTATTAAATTGTATCTCCTCATAATTTGAACATGCTCTGGTTACAAGACTGTACATCAAAGAATATTTGGTTAGCACAAATTGGTCTTAAATGTTTTGGTTTTGTTTTTCTAAAGACACAAAGTTGTATGAGTTAGGAATTTGTGTGGTACGTGGGTCTGGGAAGAGTTGGGGAATGTGAACTGAATATCAGAACGTACAAAAATTCTTAAAGAAAAAAAAGAGGGTACAATTACTTATATTACCCTTTGTTTACAAGCAAGATGGATTGTCAATAAGAATAAATTGAATTTTATGAAGTGGCAAAACAAATTATTAGCTCCCGTTAGGTTTTTAAAATCCTATAGATGATAAATGAGAGAGTGTATATGTGTGTACCTGTGTGTGTGTGTGTGTGTGTGTATGTGTGTGTCTTTGTCTGGGGTGTATGTGTGTGTGTGTGTGAACGCGCACGTGTGTGTGTATGTGTGTGTTCATGTGTATGTGTGTGTGTGCGTGTGTAACATTTTGCTTTACTTTTAAAAGGTGCCTGGCTATCTTGCATACTACAGAATATATTGATATTCTTATTTATTTTTTCCATGAATAAAATTTACCAATTCCCTAATTTTCAGTTGCACACTTCTAAATCCATTTATCAAAGATTTTTTTCAGACTAATGTCACTAAAAGTAATAGAATTTTCTTTGTAATAAATACATACTGATTTATCAACTTGAAATTGTTAAATATTGATATGCCCATCAATCAAAAATAAATTGATGATGATACCAAAATTGGTCATTATAAAAAATGTGAAAACTGTATGTAAATATTGAAAAAGGAGAAAATGTGACATTATGGTGCAGAATTATTTATTTCAGATTGTGGCGTAACTCTACATTGCTAGTATTATTGAACAGTTGTGTGTTCGCTCCCATCTAAGTCAAAGATAAAGCTAATTCACATAGCTGTCCTTTTGACACTGGTGCCCCAAACTGATAGTAGACAAATTTAGATCCTGTCTCAGTGGTTCAGAGCTATAGCTGCTTTTGAACAAGACTTGTGTTTGGTTCTCAGTACTCCATGGCTGCTCATAACTATATGAAACTCTAATTCTCAGAAACCTGATGCCTTTGTCTGACATGTAACACTGCTATACATAAAATAAAGCAAATATATTCTTAAATGCTACAAATTCAAAACATCTCTTATTACAGAAAAATCATCAGCAATTCACCAGACATTAAATGGTTTGAACAGAAAGGCCTGAACACCCTGCCTTGACTTAAATTAAGCTCCAAATGCTTTTAGAATACAGAATACTCTTGGGTGTAGTCTTTTAAAAAGTGTAAAAAGGACATTCATGATTCAAAATAGGAATCTGAGAAAATATGATCATTTAAATTAGTTTTCCTCTTGAATTACTCCTACGGTGTTCAAAACGGTTTCTTGGTAGGAGGCCACTTTGACCACATAGGACTTCCACTGACAGGATGACTTCTCATAACCCCACAGGAATATTTCTCAGAGTGGCTCTTCTTCTTCAACAGGGACACTGCTCCTACTCCTGGTGTCCAACCAGCTTCTGTGGGAGAAGGTGGCATCTGTACCCATGTGCGCGATGAGGAATGGTCGCTGCTTTAATTCCCTGAGAGATATGTTTGATATAGCAGGCAGTCAGTCTCATGAAATCAGCCAAAAAGTTTCAGAAATGCTCACTGAATTTGTAAGTACCCCGACTGACTTCTGGCTTCGTAACAAATCAGGCCTCCATCACAATGGCTGTGATACAGCCTAGCCTAAAGAAATGCACATCATGATCTAGTTCTGAAACAGGCGTTCCTTCTCAAAGGATAAGAAAACAGCAGCCACTGAACTGTGGAGCCAATAAGAGGACAGTTGCAAGAAATGTAGACTGTTGACTGAAACGCTACTATTTTAATGTTCATCTGTTGTTCAACTTTCATTTTAATTCTCTACTATGACATAAAGATGTGCAAGGGATAACAAAAGAAATGTTTCTTGTTTCCTTTACCTAGTGGGCTATTCGTCACTCCTATTACTTTATTTATTTGCTTTTTTGTTTGTTTTATCTTTTACTGAAAATAGATATTTTTATCACAAAACATACACTAACTGCCCTTTCATCTCCCTCTCTTCCTTCTAGATCCACATCATGTACCCCACTCTGGGTCCACTCCCTTCATGTCTCTCATTAGAAAAAAAAAACAGGCTCCTTAGGGAGAGTAATAAAGTAAGATAAGACAAAAACAAAACTAATACATCATAATTGGACTAAACAAACAAATCAAAAGAAAAGAGCTCAAGGTGGAGGCACAAAAAAACAAAGACCATCTTGTTCATACACTCAGGAATCCCATGAAGGTGGAAACAATAATATAGACACAAAGGACCTGGTACAGACTGGCACAGACCCTGTGGACCCTGCCTCAGTCTCTGTGACTTCATATGTGCTTAAACTATGTTGATTTTCTTTTGAGACAAGGTTTCTCTGTACCACTGCTGCTGGAGGCTATCTTGCAGGCAGGATACCATTGTGTATCAAAGAGTTTGTGACTGAGCTGGTCTTTATGCTTATTTTTTGAAAGTGTACAGAGTACCCTTAGCACTAAGCACATGAAGGTAGAAGTCTGTGCAGGCACCAGCTCAACTTCTTCAAGTTCAATGAGTTCTATAGGTATTGTCTTCAGCTATAGGGCCTTGCCATCAGTTTTTGGAGAGCAAACTATAGTCTTGGCCAAAATAGAGCCTGGGTTATTTGGTGGTTTCTAACCCCTTTGGGCTACAACTCAATTAGATGTAACCAAATACTGGTACCAGAAGCTTCATTTAGTGGTAAGAGGAGACCAGATAGTGATTTGTCTCCCCCATTATTTGGAGT
The DNA here is from genome assembly GCA_028555095.1 of Dicrostonyx torquatus. NCBI lineage: Eukaryota > Metazoa > Chordata > Mammalia > Rodentia > Cricetidae > Dicrostonyx > Dicrostonyx torquatus. Next base: position 4,545,585 of record JAQHUG010000008.1, read on the forward strand.
TTTCATTTAGATCACCTTCACACATGTATATATTTTAGAAAACTTATACTGTATAGGTTTTCATGCTATTCTCAAACGGCCTTTAATTTTATCTGTCTCTTTCCCTATTTCCTTCCTCCCCACCTTCAACCCTTCCCCTCCCCACCTGATTGTACTATTCTAGCCTCTCTGCTTCCACTGGACACTGCAGTCTGAGAGAAAACTGCATTGCAGTGACTTGTAAGCATTAAATAGAGCTAAAGACACTTGGGGCAAAGTCGGCAAGAACAAAAAATTAATAAATGCTCTTCAGATTCCCAAATGTTTGAAACTATTTTTAATGAATTAAAAAATATTTGATTTACTAACAAGGAGGTCTGGTATATGCAGGGCAATTGGTTAGGTATTTATGATGAAGACACTTTGAAGTTTGTGTGTTAGATGTTCTACTCCAATCAATGAAGCCACAATCAGTGACTTTTCCACATCAATGGGCTGTGAGAACTCAGCTCAGTGTCTGCAAAGACTGTTGTTCCTATCAGTCATTTTGCAGGCTATTGTTCTAATCAATTACATTTTCTGATAGGGGTCACCAACAAGATCATACTAAATATATTTTCAAAATACCAAACAGTTCTTTAATTGTGGTTTTAAATAAGAGCTACTACAAATAATAAAGATATATGAGTATATAACAAATAATTAAATGCTGATTAATATGCAAAAACAAAGTAATTTCTCATTTTAGTTGGTTCATGGTTCATATTTCCTTAAAGCCTGTGCAGGGTTTAAGATTTATTTTGTCATAACCAATGCAATATTATTTTACATTCCTAATGAACTAGGTGAAATATTCTTGTGTAGGTGCCAAGGTATTTATTTGTAAGGCATGTTATACATGGTGGCATTTGTTACAAATGGCACTTAAAACAACAGTGATTTAGAGAATTGTTAACTTTAACCCCTGCTTGTCAAATCATAACTTCTAGAAAGACTGCAAATAGTAAAGTGGATTTGGGAAATTTGAAAGTTGGATGAATATAAGCTGATGCTACAGATAAAGCTTAAAGTATAGTAAAAAGTATTCCTCAGGAAAGAGCCCCAGAATTGGCTATGCAATGCAAAATAATCATTCATGCAATAATTTTATGCACAGTTAATACTGTGAATGAGTGAACAGACTCATTGGGTTGAGTGTGTGTGTGTGTGTGTGTGTGTGTGTGTGTATAACAGTAATGATTTAAAATATATGCCAAGAATGGAGGGAGAGTAAGAGTGGGATGATAGGAGGAGTTAGAAAGAGAGGACATGGGAGGGGTTGGAGAGAAGAAAAGGAAGGGGAAAATGTAATTGTATTTTAATTAAAATGTTCTCAGAGCTTATTTATTTAGTATTTATTTAATATATTAGTTTTGGTTTTTAGCACTTACTTTAAATGCATTAGCTTTCTGTTCATTTATTCTTTTCACAATTTCCAAGCTCAACTGAATATTTCAACAATTCCAGAAAAATCACTATGCTGAAGCCCATGGGTTCAATAACACATCCCTCATCCGCTGCCACACTTCTTCCCTCTCCATTCCAGAAAAAAATGCTAAAAAAAATCAAGTGAGTCTGCACTCCCTGTATTTTTCAACAAAATTTTTGAAACAAAACACTGTATTTATCATGCTTTAAGTTATTAATAAGTATTGCAAAATGTATGTAATCATATCTCTGGGAAAATGGAGACAGAATATGCAAGGAAAGGAAAAATATGTGGTACAGCTGAATATAGTAAAATCTGCCAAGTAATATTTTCATATAATTGTCTATGTTGAGAACCATTTTCCATTACCCAACAGTGAGACTCTTCATATTATTCCTTTGGGGTTTTAAAACTGTCATTGACCTTCAAGGATAAGAACGTATTGATGCAGGCTTAGACAATGCCAATACAGTCGTATTTATCATATGTTAGTAATGAACCCTGTGTTTACAGTTCTTTGTATTGCAAACCAGTTCACCATCTCTTCTTGGCGTCTGAGTATCTTCTCTTTCAATTTGTTTTTGATTCTGTGTCCTAATTTATCCTTGCCTGTGTCATGCCTAAAAGTCAGCTACAGAAATGGGCAGAGTATATACCTTGCAATGGTGAGCAGTGTGTTGCCATTCCACTGTATGATGACAACTCTACACTCATGTCTGTTGTGATTTATTATTTTTTAATCTCATACTTCTGACTTCCTATATAAACAATATGATGTAGATTCAATATTATCATAGAGCCCTATATATCTGCACAGTAGAATGTGTCCTCTTTGTTCTGCTTAATGGCAAAAATACATTCCGTATCTCTATAATTCTTATTAAAAATCATATAGAAATTATGAAGGAAAGTGAAAAAATCAAAGTGAAGAAAGAGATTATATTTCATGAGAGTTACTACAGAGAACCCTAATGGCATTTCTGAATTTAATTTACTCTAAAATTCTATATCACAATGCCTCAACTTCTACAGTTAGTATTATCTACAGAAGATTGTTTTAAATACATATTTGACCAGCAAAGGGACGTTTATCTCAGTCTTTTGAAGAAAAGCTGTCTTTATCTAACTCTATTTTACTTTGTTATTCTAATGTAATTGTTCAAATGTGATTACTTAGTATGAAGTCTTACTGAAACGGGTGGGCACTCTTTTGAATGCCTGGGAAAAACCTCTGCAACGCCTAGAGGAAGAACTATCTACCCTGAAAGATGTCCCTGCTGGTGTTATCTCCAGAGTTAAAGACATCAAGGAAAAGAGCTCGGGACAGCTGGTTGGCATCAAAACCCTTCTCAACGTGGTGAGCTGTTCTAACTTCTCTTTACTTTTCTTCTCATAAATGAGGTGACAAAGAAGAGAATAATTAAATTTTGAAGCATTTTGATTTGTGAAAAATAAAAATAAAAACAAACAAGCATGTACCTTGGCATGCAAATATCTAAAAGGTACACTATTAAGTGAATGCTGGCAATTCAAGCCTTCTGTGGTGAGCTTTATTCAGACTCTCACATACCATGGTTTTCAGAAAGAAAAAGAAAAACCTGTTCCTCATTTTAATTTGAACAGTAGCATTTCTGGTTCAAAAGACAGACACTTAAAGATTTGAGTAGGTATTTTTAGCACCATCATCCCTTGACTACTTGCATCTTAAACCATCAAGTATAAAAATTCTTGCTTCTCAAGTTAAGGATATATATACATTATACAAAGAATTGATTTGGCTGAAAAATAAGATATATTACAAGAGAAAAAAATTATTTTCAATAAAAAGAAAAAGAACAGTATTTTAATACCAGGACCCATTAAAAAATAAAGGAAAAATCAGGGACTGTTGAGGACATGGAACATTGCTTAAGTGGCATAATGGACATTTACTCTTTCATTGTCCTCTTCTCAAATCCAAGTCTAAAATCAAATAACTTATCTACTGTTCATCCCTTAACTTTGTAATATGTAATTGATCAGATGGAAAAAAAGCAATCAACAAATGCAAACACCAAATTTGCATTTATCTTCTCCAACATCAGTGAAAATCCATACATTTAGGTGATTTCGACAATTCTAACAGTTTACAAATCTTTATTCAGCATTTAGATGGGATATGCACCAAAAATATTTAAATATAATTGATAGTTGATTATGCTTTTGGTAATCAGATTTACCCTAGAAATGCAGAAGCTACGAACTTCCCTACCTTGCCTGAGGTGGCATCACCGAAGTCAGAAAATGAAGATGTTCGCATTTTGGGTTATTATAACAAGCTCAGCTGCCTAGATGGTGACTATAAGAAGGTTGACATTTATCTCAACGTCTTAAAGTGCAAGAATTTAAGAGTGAGCAATTGCTAAGCATTCTTCCATCTGAACTGCTTCTGAAATATGTAGCATCCTATAAACTTTTTATCTTTTGAATTTTGTTATTGTTGTCTCATTTAAAAATAAAAAGTGGAAATCTCACCTGCACCAGCCTAACCCCAAACAACACCCTTATCAAGACATCTCTTAGTACTTATCCCTCCATCTAACCCTTAATGTGACCCTCAAATTACCATTTCCACTTGCCCCTCTAATCTACAAGAATGATCAGAGCTAAGACTCCAAGCAATAGAGGATAGGTAGCTTGACCTTGCCCTCCCTGGAAATCAGATTGGTGACTACCCCAATTGTGATTAGGGAACCAGTGACTGATGGAAACAGATGCATAGATCCACAGTCAAGCACTGAGCCCTGGGTTAGGAAAGCCTGTTGAAGAGAGGAAGGAAGGATTGTAAGAGCCATGGGGGTCAAGTCCATCACAAGGGAACTCACTGAAGCAGCTATCCTGGTCTCAAAGCTCACAGTCTGGATTGACAGCTAGGGATCCTGCATGGAACCAACCTAGGCCCTCTACACATATGTTACAATTGTTTGGCTTGGTCTGTTTGTGGGACACCTAACAGTGGGATCAGTGCCTGTCCCTAAGACTTTGACTGACTTTTGGGGACCTATTTCTCATGCTGGGTTGCCTTGCCCAGACTTTATGCAAAAGGAAGAGCTTAGTCCTATCTCAAGTTGATATGTCATGCTTTTTTTTGACACCCATGGGAATTCTTCCCCTTTCAGAACAGAAGCAGAGGTGGAGTGGATTTGAGGGTCATGGGGGAAGTTGGGCAGAGGGAATGGGAGGAGAGGAGGAAGGGAAACTTTGGTCAGAATACAAATTAAAAATAAATTTTATAAGAAAAATAAAAAATGTCTCCATTAATGTAAAAGTCAATGGTGAATTGGTCAAAATTTCTATTAATGATTTAGTGTAGCATCTATCCATATTATGAACATGCTTCAAACAAGTATTTTGCAAGTAATGAAAGTTAGACATGCAACAAACACACACATTTTATAATAAATTAATAATTGGGAAGTTCTATTGTTTGTCAAATTGCTAGAATAAAAAAGTGGTGTATTTAGGAATCTTTGTGGTGAACCTATAAAACTTGGTATATTTGGGATCATTAATGAAAGCCACACTCTCTTGATCACACAACCTGCAGAGTTCTGGAAGACTATAGGATTATGATGGATGTGTACAATTCAAGAACCACAAATTCTTCATAAAGTTTAAAATGTCTCAGAACACAACATTTCAGTGGTTTTTGAGTTCTTAAAAGGTTTCCTCAAACATGACCCTCTGAATTCTTATCTCCCTAGCACGTATATCGCATGTTCCTCAGCTGGAGTAGATCAAGAGTTCTTTGCACTGTCCTTAACTTTTCAAATTCACATTATTTAGTTTCCCCTCTCACACTCTGTTGGGAGAAATCACATGGTACATAATGAAATGGAAAGAACTCCCATGATGTCTTTAACCCATCATCCCTAAATTTCCATTCTTTGCCGTTTAGAGAATTGAATATAGAATTAGAAGACATAAAAAAAATTGTAACATCATTGACTTGTGATTTTAATGATTTATTTCTGGTTATGGTTATTTTCTACCACTTAAAGACATTCCTAACATTTATACACAGGTACATACCAAATAAATTTATATAAAAATTAGTTAAGTGTTTCTTATTCTTAATGGAGTTTTCTATAACTATAAACAAGAAAGAGCATATATTATTTGAAGGAAAATGGAGTTGCAAACAACCATGTAAGTTATTTAACTGGACCAATGAAAACAAATGTTACATGTGTTTTCTCATACTTAGGAGCCTAAAATTTCATAAAGATACATAAAATCCTATATTTGTTCATAGCATAACATGTGAAAGGAAAAAGTAGTCTCTAGTGAAACAAAATGAACTAACATGACAAGAAGGGAGAGATATATTGTGGTATGGGATTGAATGTATCCAAGTGTACATTTATTTACTTGTATTAAAATGGCTTTATATAATCCAGTAAAATGTACACAAAATGTAAATTTTAAAATCCTAACCTTGAGGAAGTCATAGCTAAGAACATTGGATAACCTTTTAGGGCTCAGATGTAACCGCATCTCCTGGCTGTCATTTGATACACCTTAGATCCTTCCTCCTGCTATTTATATAGGTTATATTATCAAATCTAATGATTCATAGTTCAGAACCATAAAGAAGAGATAGCATGTAACCTTAGTCTTATTGGGCCTACATTGCCTTACTCCATAAAATAGTTTCTATTTCCTTTCATTCACATGCATATTTCATTGTTCTTTATAGTTGGGCACAACTGTATTGTTTAAGAGTGTCCAATTTTCATTACGCATTCATCAGTTGCTTCCATTTCCTAGCTATTGTGAAATGTATATCGATGAATATAATTAAGCAAGTATCTCTGAGAGTACTAAGTCAACTGTTAAATGTAAATGATGTTTTTCTGTTGACTTAGTCATTGCACATGAATCTACTGATATTTTAATTATTGTCTACAACCCCATGACCCTGCAGTCAATGCCCCACCAGCCACTCAGGCTGTGTCCTAGGGGGCGTTCTCGTCTGTGGCCCTGTCTTGGTCACAACTGTGATATGTAGGCTTAAACTAAGTCTCTATCATTTTATTTACCAAGAAATAATAAGAAGTCAGATGTGTAAGTAAAAACCTGTTAGATCAGAGAAGGTCGGTTCATGCTGTCAGTGCAAGTTCTGACTCAGTAAACCTAGCATTTGAATGGGGTTTGTGACCAACATGCTACTAATTGCTTAATGGTGACATAGACCCACTACGACCCGGGAGCTGGGGCAGCATGCAGGGCTCTCAGAGGCAATGAAACATGCCTCTATCATATTGGACTCAGCATAGTCAACAGGCAGGACTATGGAGTCTGTCCCAGCCTTGCCTGATTAGCATTTAAAAGCAAAAAAAAGCACTTCTGGTCAGAAAATAATTACAGATACACAATAAAAACAGATTCAGCTAAAAAAAAAAAAGACCTCTAAATGGAACAGTGTTAGAAATATGTGCACAGGCTTGGGAGAGAAAAGAAAAAGAATATAGACAGTTATAATATAAAAGAGTACATATAGTCATAGATTTAAAAAGTAAACATATACACCCAAAAGTAGTATTGCTGGGTTGTTTCCTAATTTTCTGAGAAANCACTTGGAGTTTGTTTTCTTTTTGGCACAAATGGCCTTTGGGTAAGGAACTGCCTATGTCTCGACCACTGAAAAAGTACATGATATCTAGATTGGATTAGCTGGACACAAGGGAAAAAACTGCTAGACCTTGCCAAGACAGGGTAAGATGGCTCTGAAAATTTTCCTGCCTCTGAAAATGGTATGCCAGTTATGCCAGGCTTTAACCAAAGTTGGTTGTTTCAACATTGCCAATAAAATTGGGTGATTTCTCAACTAGCCAATTGTCTCTGTCATATACCGCTAACTTTGTAAGCTGCTTGATTGCACTTCCTAAATACTCAAGTAATATTATTTACCTTCTCAGGCCTTCGATGGGGTTGAAGATTAAACAGCCTTAGTTACCTTCCTTTTATGATTTAGCCAAGCCAATTTCCAATGCAAGACTTAGACTCTTTAGAATAGAATGTTTATTAAAACATTTATCATGTGTTCTTTGCTTAATACTATTTATGTTGGTTGTAATTTTATACTTGATATCTGTTACTATTGCATATAGTTTTGTATAGGGTTTGGATTGCTCTTATTTAGACAAAAGGGGTTGTGATGGGGAATCTTTGTTAACCAATTATATTTAAGAGGTGGGACCAAGTTAGGGCATGGCTTTCTGAGTACTGGAAGAAAAATCAGGAGGCCCAAAGTTCATTCTCTCTGTGGTTCCCATGCTACACAGCTGAACTTAGACCTCTTATTCCTGTTTCATGAGTTTGACCCGTATAATAAAGAAAATATGATTGATCTATCTTTTACCAAGCCTGGATTTTTCTCTACCCAAAATAATTCAACATGAAATCAATCAAATACAACTAGGAGAAAGAAAAAAAATCTTTCTTATTTTCAGATGATATGATATTATTGAGTAAAACTGGAGATGCCAAAATTCATCAAGAAAACCTATAATATCTGAAGATAGAGATTTAACTATAATGAAAACTTGTGATATCTGAAGACAGAGATTTAACTATAATGAAAACTTGTGATATCTGAAGACAGAGATTAAAAAAGATACAACAACATTCTATTGTAACCCGGGCTCATGGATTAATAGAATCAATATTGCTTAAATCATCACTCTACCAAAAGCTATTTTTGTGTAATCCCAATCGAAATCCTTACAACATAATTCACACAAATAGACAAAAATACCCTAAAATTCATTTGGATGCCCCAAATAATCCTGACCAAAACAGCAATGCTAGAGGAATTACCATACTAGACATCAAGATATATTAGTAATAAGATCAAAATGGCACTGGCATTATAACAGATATGTGGAGCAATAGATAGAAATCAGCAAATCAAGATTAGTACACATAATTGTAGCTTTCTAATATTCAAGAACGGGTAAAAAACACTCTAGAAAGACTGAGTCTTTAACAAAAATTCAGGGAAGACTGGAGATACATAAGGAGAAAAAAGAAATTAGATCCAAGTCTTTCACCTCTCACACAATTTATCTCCAAATAGAGCAAAGAACTAAATGTGGAAAAAAACATATTCAATATCTCCAGTATATAGGTGTAGGAAAGAACACTTTTTTGTGACTGTCAAATATTTTATAGATCAAGAATCACTCTGCTATACTGCAAACACTGATCAAAGTAGTTGATTTTAAGAGCATAGTAAACATCATGTTGAGCTCAAGAATGAAATTTTGTGCCCATCAGAGGCATTGCAAATAATTTCAGGTTGCTATATGTGTTCTATTGACTTGTTTTCCACATATATTGAATTTGCAGTTTTTAAGCTTATTTTTCTTTTTTTATTATGAATTTTTTAAATACAATCTTTTCTCATTTTTTGTTTTTTTTCTTTCCTTTTTTATTGTTAAAAGAAAACTTTACATTTACTCCCCTTGTCCCAGGCCCTCCCGCTCCCCCACTACCCCATTGCTGTTTCCTTACTTCCTTAAGATGGGGCAGGATACCCTGCCCTGTGGGAAGCCCAAGGCCCTCCCCCCTCCATCCCAGTCCAAGAAGGTTGCATGCATATAGAATAGGTTCCCAAAAAACCAATACATGCAGAAGAGATAGACAATCTTTTTTCATTTTTATAGCTATCCCCATTCCCACTCCCTTCCCTCCTCCTACTTCCTCCACCTTCTCCCCATCCCACATCCTCATCCACTCCTCAGAAAAAGTAAGGCTTCCCGTGAGGAGTCAACAAAGTTTGACACTTTATTCACTTCAAGGCAAGACCAAGGCCCTCCTCCCTATATCTAGGCTGAGCAAGGTATCCCTTAAAAAACAATGTGCTCCTAAGTGCCGGTTCAAGAACTAGGGATAAATCCTGGTTCCAGTGCCTATAGCCCCACAGAATATTCAAGCCTCACAACTGTCACCCACATTCAGTGGGGCAAATTTGGTCCTATGCATGTGTGCCTGCTATCAGTCCAGAGTCACTGAGCTCTTACTAGCTCAGGTCAGCTATTTTTGTGGGTATCACTATGATGGTCTTGACTCCTTTGTTCATATTATCACTCCTTGCTCTCTTGGGTTGGTCCCAGGTATCTCGGCCCAGTGTTTTGCTTTAAATCTCTTTATCTGCTCCCATCAGGTTCTATGATGACAAAGTAGTCACCAGCCTGATTACAGGGGAAAGTCAATTTAGGTGTCCTCTCCACTGTTGCTTAGAGTCTTAGCTGGATTCATCCTTGAGAATTTCTGGGAATTACCTTAGTGCTATATTTCTAGATAGCCCTTTTGCATGGAACTAGAAAATGCTATCTTGACTGGAGTAATTCAGACCCAGATAGAGAAACATGATATGTACTCACTTATAATTGGATATTAGATGTAAAGCAAAGGATAACTAGCCTATAGTCCATGATCCCAAAAAAGCTAGGTAACAAGGAGATCCCTAAGGACACCTTCAATTGCATTTCATTTGTCCAGGAATTGAGGCCAGCAATTGATTAATGTGACCTCTAAATAAAAGTTCTGCACAGATAAAGAAACAATCAATCAAGTGAAAAAAAGTAAAAGAAAAAAGAACACACACACTGAAAAAAAATTGAGATAAATTTTGGTGACAATGTGAACACAAGGGTACCCTCAATCACTTTTCCTGGGATTTCAAACTGGTCTGCCTAATCTAGAAATCAGTGTGGAGGAAAAACAAAACAAATCTACTCTATGACCAGCTATTCCACTCTTCAGAAATATGCCAAAATGACTCCATGTCCTACTTCATACTGACTTTAACACCCATGTTCATTTCCATTCTAATTTCAATAGCTAGGAAATGGAACAATCCAAATGTTCTTCAACTGAAAAGAAGATTAAATACTGTGGAAATGAAGTATTTATACAGCATGGCATACAAAGCAGCTGGAAAGAAAAATTAAAACGTGATCTTTGTGGGTAAATTAATACAACTAAAAGGATTATATTGTATGAAGTCACCCAGTACCCGAAAGATAAATGTATATTTATCACTCATCTTCAATTTCTAGGGATGGTATAAAATCTGGAGTAACTGCAGAAAGGGGATCATGGGAGGGTCAATAAATAGATTAATAGCAGGGTACATGTGAGAAAGGAAAGGGAAGACAAAGGGGAAACTTTAATTAGGTATGAGGGAAGAAGATAAATAAATATGTGAGGCCAAGAGTAATTATGGTAATAGCAATGACATATGAAAAATTCATAAGGTATCACATTATTATCATCTACCTTAAATTTCATATAGCACACAAGCTTAGTTATACATATACAGTTTAAAAGAAAACTTTTATATCTAGTCTGATAGTGATTTTACATAAGCCATTGACTACCCAACAAAAACCTATCAAAAGCCATGAGAATCTCTTTGACTTATTTCTCAGAGTTTTCTAAAAGACTCAAAACATTACAGGATATTTTGTTACCTTTATTGCCTCCCAGATGTCAAAAATAAGCCCTATTGCTGAATATATCATGCATGTTGTACATAAGACCCAAAGGACCCGAGATGAATCTCACTTGAAAGCCTCCTCCCTGAGGACTAGATTTCATGGTACCAGAGGTGCCCTAAATGCTCCAAGGAAGGGAAACAAACCTTAGTTCTACACAGCTACGATGCCTATAAACCACAACAAGAACAGAATGCTGCAATAATCATAAGGACGCAATAGTGGCATACATATCCCCATTGCAACCAAAAGCTCTCTAAAGCCTAGCAGCAGAAGGGATTGGTATTGGAAACTTAGCCAATTACCTGGAGCTAGTGAAGTCATTAAATTTGGAGGAGAACCTACAACTGACACTTTACAAAATTATCATAGTTTCTAACTACATTGTCAATATTAATCTTTATACCCACAGATAAGTGTAGTTCTCAACCCTCCTATGAACATCAATAAAACATGCATACCTGTAACTTCAATTTTTAAAATTATTAACAAAATTCTATCCATGCTGTTTTTTCTGAATCTATAACTATTTAATAGATGAAAACAAGGACTAGTCCTCATGAAATAAAACTGTCAAGAAAGGAAAAAAAATAACAATTCTGGAAAGTTTTAATATTGAAAAAGATTTGTATTTTGACCAAGTTTAGCATTCTTTCGGCACTTTAGTTCATCCAATGTCTTTGACTCATTTTCTTGCTCCTAGTGTTTACTTCCTTTCTTCTCTGACACACTATCAATTTCTATGCATTCCACTCACGACTTTCACATCCTGTACATAAAGACCTTGACTTGGATGTCTTTTCTTATCCAGAATTCACCACGAGATTCATTCTATGTACACTGAGTCACCCTGAAAGCCACAATACTAGGAAGATCTGAGATGAGAGGATCCAGAATCCTTCATTAGTTAGAGGGAGGGGACGAACCATGCTATTATCAAACAATCATCTCTCCAGACTAAATAAAGATAATGTCATCTTGACTTTATCTATGGTTTCTCATTAAAGCATTACTCATGGAATAAAAAGAAAGGGAGAATGCCATTCCTCATGTGAAAGTCTGTGCATAAATTTGAGTTTAAAATAAACTCTTGATCTGGACAAGCAAAAATAAAAAATTAAAAAAGGAGAAACTGTAGAAGGTGAGCAGGAGTAATTCAGAGTTTTCTAAGTTAATTCAGGTAGTATTTGTGGAAGAGGAAATTCTTGCCAACTTGTTTTAGAAACCAAAATTTGACCTCTCCCTGTAAGAGGGTTACCAGTCATTTCTGAGGGATGGCTTTAAATCTCTCTTAGTAATTACTCTTTCTTATCATATAAATTAATGTTGTCCTAACTTTTGTGTAACACAAATAATAAAAATTCAGAGACAGATATAGGGGTTAAAACTGAAGATCAGAGAAGCGGAGTAGTAAGCCACTCGAAAGACATTTTACCTCTAGCAATGCTCAGATCAAAGGGGCAATCCTCAGACTGCCTAGACTTCACTGTGTCTTCACCATACCTCAGACTCCAAATTCTAGTGAGTTCCTTTCTCTTTTCCTGTATATTTCTCCCTCTGCCTAGCAATATTGTTCCTGTCATGTGGGCTCTGACATCCGCCAGCCTGACAAGGCCATGGCTTGAATACAGCCTGGCTAGCTGGAAAGCTAGCAACTTAGAAAGACAAAAGGTAGAGGCTTGGCTCCGGCCTTCCTTTTTACTTGTAGATTGCCCAGGAAGGAGTTGCTGGCTCCAAAGCTGGTGAGATATGCAAATGTATGGATGAAAGGTGTGGTGTCCCCCAGAAAAGGAATGTGAATAGAGAATTCCTGAGGGTGGCGGAGCAATTCAGGTTTGGGCAGAGCTTGGGGGAGAGAAATAAACGCAAGGTCATGCTGT
>JAQHUG010000008.1:4563018-4592579 GCA_028555095.1 Dicrostonyx torquatus
AAAAAAATAAAAAAATAAAAAAACAAAGGATTTGAAATGTTTCAAGCATTCAACTGAGTTTCTTGTGATTGGGTGAATTTGTTCTTGGCTTCTTGAATTTTGTTTCCTGTAATGTAGGTAATAAAAAAATATATACAAACTTTTTTAAAGCTAAAGAAAAGAATTTCTATTTATTTTGTCATATTATTATTCCAATTATTATTTGACACTGGGTTTTTATTAACAGGGCTCACTGATTCTGCTAAATAAGCAGGCCACCAAGGCCTGTCTTCTTGTCTCGGCCTTTTTGCTTTTAGGAGGACAAGTATATGACACCATGCCTGGCATTTTGTTTTGGTACATAGATATGACTTAGGTCTTCTTGTGTGACAAGGACTTTACTAAATTACCTTTTACTAGATATCTAATAATTTCATTCAAAGTATATTTGATTACATAATATAATATTGTTTTTGCATACAGATCAAACCCAGTTATTGAAGAGACTCTTTCCATGTGATTTTGACATACATATTGAAAATAAAGTGGTGGTGGTTGCAGGAGTTAATTTCTTGTTCTCCTATGTTCTTCCATAATATGCATGTCTTGGTTTGTACTAGTATCCTTGAATTCTTTCTTTTCTTTGTATGTGACTATAACTCAGATATTTTAAATTCAGAATTGTGTATTGATCCATCAGGCACTGATTATTTTGGTTAGAATTGCTTTGGGTATTCTGAATTTTTGTGCTTCTGTGTGAATTTTACATTTGCTTTTCTAGTTCTACCAAAAATGACATGTGCATGCTAATGAGGATTGCACTGACTCCATGGATTTTTTAAATATAGCCATTTGTGAAATATCAATTCTGCCATTTCACCATCATGGAAGAATTGTCTTCACCTAGTGTCCTTTTCAACTTCTTTCTTGTTTATTCTATCATAGTTGTGCTGAGATGTATTTCACCATTTGTATATGATTATTCTTAGTTATTTAGTTTTTACTTGTAGGTGTTATGAATGGAATTTTTTGATTACTTTCCTAGCAAGTTCAATATTGGTATATGGGAAAGCTATCAATATTCTTTTCAGAGTTTGCATTTTGCTCATTTCTGAATGTGTTTCACAGTTGTAAGAGTTTGTTTTGGATTTCATAATGGCTTCTCAATATAGAGTAATGTCATATGAAATTGAGATAATGTGACTTCTGCTTTTTATGTTTATGTCTCTTGTTTTTTCTTCCTCTTTATTAATCTAATCCAGATGTCACTGAATAAGTATAATAAAATTACAGAGTGGATGCTCTTTTTTTTCTATTTCCAATTTTAAAGAAAATGTTTGCATTTGTTCTGGATCTATCACAATGTAGCCTATAGAATTACCTCTTCTGCCTGGTAATATTGATGTGGGTTTCTTTCTAGTTCTATTTTTCAAAATTTTTTTCATAAAAGTATGTTCAACTTTGTCAAATTTCTCTATCTAAAGATATATCATATGATTTGTTTCTATTTATGTAAGATAGCAGATCTTTTGATTTGCATATGTTGAACAAACTTTAAATACTGGATACCAACTTGATCATGATCGATGATCTCTAAGCTTTATAGTTAAAATGATTTTACCAGTATCTTGTTTAAAATATAAGACTCTTATTCTATGAGAAAGTGTTTTACAGATTTCTTTTTTGATGTGTCCTTGTTTATTTTTAGTATCAACATAATATTTCAAATGAATGAATCCGGTAGTACTTCCTTACTCTAGAATTTTATTTATTTAATTGAAATTTTGAGGAAGTCAAATAATTTGAAACTTGTAATTACTAGTGAGTAGAAATGTAGGACACACAAAATATAATTTTATACTTTAAAAATATTATGTAAAATTAATGGGTTTGTTTCTTCCTGTTAATATCTAACAGAATGCCAACATATGTTTGAAACCCCATTTCTTGTCCAATAGAACCATGATACTTAGAAAGGATCTTCTTTTATCACACATGCTGTCTCCTTCCTGCTACTCTGCAGTCACTCTTGTTCTTTCCTTACCATCACCTGTGAGTCTAATCTTAGAAGAAAGGTAACCACATTGACAAGCAGAGTACTTTAACAGCTTCATGCATTAGGTTGTACACTTTGTTACTCATACATGACTTGTTTCTGCAAATTCTCATCTATTACATTTATTGTTTCACAGATGCCTTTTGTTATTTGAATCTGTGAGATAGTAGAAGTTAAGAGAATATAATACAAAGTTTTCAAGAATTTGTTTTAACAATAAAAGCCAAGAATGACAACTTTAAGCATTTGGGAGGTGAAATTGTATAGTGGAAGATGTTTAGTCTTCCACCCAACTGAAAATAGTACAATGTGTTTGTCAGGATGTCCAACAGACTCATGTCTAAAAAAAACCCATCTATTCCCATTGCTCTTGTTATCTGCCATACTCTAGAAGACCCTACATACCTTGGTGTAAGACTTGGAAGAATCAGACTGATGCTAACCTGGAAACGCTGCCCTACAGTATAGTTCTAATAGTAACAGAAGAAACTATGCATGACTCCAAGGGAGAAAGGTTCAGAACCTAAGTGGGAGCCAAAACAATGACCATCATGGCAATATATGACCAATGGTGCCTATATAGTGTCATTAAAATTTTGGGAGTACACAACAGCTACCTGAAAGTATTTAAGGCCTCTTATAAGAAGAGAAGTCTTTCTTTGTATTGTAAGCCTAGACAAAAACCCAGGGCTGGTGAAGAAAATCTACTGCTAGCATTTTACTAAATTGATATCATACCCAACTGCCTTCTAAATACTTATTGCTTTCATATGTAAGTGTATCTTTCACACTTTACTCAGAAGACTTCCTTTAGTAGCAGAGAACCAAATCTGTTCAAAGTTTAGAGATAAAGTGAACGTATCTGGGGTAGTTTGAATGTAATTGAACCCCATAATCCCAAATTAGTGACACTATTAAGAGGTGTGGCCTTGTTGGAATAGGTGTGGACTTGTTGGAGGAAGTTTGTTGATATAGGAGTCCCCTCTGTGTGCTGTGATTACCATTAATGAATAAAGAAACTGCCTTGGCCTGTTGATAGAGCAGAACTTAGGTAGGTAGAGAGGATTGGACTGAATGTTGGGAGAAAGAAGGGTAGAGTCAGAGAGATGCTATGGAGCTGATGCCAGAGTCAGACATGCCTGATATTTGCTGGTAGGCCATGACCTCATGGTAATATATAGATTAGTAGAAATGGGTTAAATTAAGATGTAAGAGTTAGCTGATAAGAAGCTAGAGCTAATGGGCCAAGCAGTGATTTAATTATGCAGCTTCTGTGCGGTTATTTCAGGGCTAAACTAGCTGGGAGGCCAGGACAATCAAGCGGGTCCTTCTTCTCCAACAGTTTGTCACTATGCAAGCAGGTTTTTGAGGCCTTTTTTGTTCAAATTTCTTTCAGAATGACAAACAGTCCACATCATGTGGTCTTCTGATCACCATGTAGCCAGCACCATGCTTGCCTGCATGCTTCCATAGTCTTCACCATGGTGATAACAGACCTTACCCCAGTTAAATACTTTCTTTATAAGAGTTGCCATAGTCATGGTGTCTCTTCAGTAGCAATAGAAACCCTAAGATGATGTCCAAATGGAACATCTATAACAAAACCACTATACTGACGACTCAGGGAATATCACTAAAGGGGAATCAGAGGATGAGGATGACTGCTGCAATACAGTGCATTCTAGATATGATAAAGATGCTGCACCTGTGAGCTCCACAATACATACAGGAAGTCATATAAATCTATATACACTTGGCACAATCTTATAAGGTATTACCCTTGAGCTAAAAGCAATCAATGACTGAGGGACAATCAGTTTTCTTCAGTTAAAAGCACCATGTTGGGTTTCTCAATACTAAGTATTCAGTTTTAAGTGTACACACACACATACACATACACACACACACACATACACACACACACACACAGAGAGAGAGAGAGAGAGAGCACTCCAAGTAATATGTGTGTATGTGTGTGACAAAAACAATTATAGAAGAAGACATGAGTTAAAGAGAGTATAGGAGAATAGTAAGGACGATAAGGAAAAGTTGGAGCTGGAAGAGATAGGTGGAAATGATATATAGTGTAGTCAAGTATAATATTCTCAGAAATGTAATGAAAATAATTATAATTTATAAAGGTTCCATTTATTTTAATGCTTGTTACTATTATTATTATTTTATTTTTATATTCTCAAATGTTACCAGAGTTTCTGGTATTTGACAAATATTTGGTCAGGCCAATTAGTGGGAAAAAATGTACATTTGCTACTTCATCACATTTCTCTGCAACAGTCTTCAGATGATTAAAATTGAGCATTTAAATAGTGCATTTTGTGGATTTTTATCCTATGCCAAGGCCATAAGAGGATTATATTAGAAAGGATATCTTCAATAAGACTCAATACAAGTGGAGGTTCCTACCAGCAAAGAAGGAATCCACCACTCAGTTTCATCAGGTGATTTAACTTCAATATTCTGCATTGTAGGCATAGTCTATGTTCACTATCTCTGGCAGCCAGCAAGCCTATTACTGTTTATCTGCCAATTCTTTCAACCTCCCAGGCATCCAAGAACATTATTTTAACTGGTGAGAACATTGTCTTTATCATCTTTGGGGAATAACTCCTTTCCTGACTAAAGTCACTTTGACCAGAGCATAAGACAGAGGTATACACTGTTCATTATCAAATCCATAAGGGTCTTGTGAAAGACTTCTTTTAGTAGTTTCCTTAAAATAGGTAGACTACAACCTTCTGAAAATAAGGGGTCCTTCTGATTTACAACTTTCTCTTTGATCTTCTTTTGGATGACTTCTCCCACTTCATTCTTGTTATAATTTACATATATGCAACTAATAGGACAATATCCAGAATCAATGGCCACCTTTACAATTTCCTTGACGTGGTCTGGGGGAGATTTGATTAGTCAGTGGGTTCCCCAGCAAACACTGCACATTATGGCTTTGGTATTAAGCTGCACAGAGCTTCATAGTTGCTACAGATATTTTTGCTGAGAGAATAGATATTTGTGTTTCATTTCTAATTTCAATTAATTTCTCAAAAGGTCAGTGTTGAAGACAAGGGGAAAATGAGGTAATTAGCATATTTAGCTATTGTAGTAAACTGTAATTATCTGTGAGTCATGTGGCTTTCTTATATGGTAACCCTTCAAATGGATAACAGAATGGAAAATGTGGGAGGAATTCCCAGTGCTACACCTAGCAAGGGGACCTGAAGAAGAGGTCCATCTTGTCCTTACTCCATATTCTTCTTTTTTTTTTCTTTTTTCGAGACAGGGTTCCTCTGTGGCTTTGGAGCCTGTGCTGGAACTAACTCTTGTAGACCAGGTTGGTCTTGAACTCACAAAGATCCGCCTGCCTCTGCCTCCTGAGTACTAGGATTAAAGCCGTGCACCACCACTGCCCGGCTCTCTGTTGGTTTTCATGACCTCTATACGTCCCCATGACCACTGCCTCTTTATTGGTCAGACTTATATATTAAATGGGTCTAGGGATAGATCAAAAGTATTTTCCCCAAAGGCTCTCCTTTCCTTGGTAAATAAGCAAGTTGCATTTATATCTTTCTCCCTCAGGCAGAACTCTCCAGTTCTGGCAGATATCAAGGGTCCTAGCTGCAATCTCACCCCTGGTATACTCTCTTTCACTGAACAAAAGTGCACAGAGAACTACATTGGACAGGATAAATGCTCAGTGTAGGAAATTCTAAATTATTTTCAACTTCAAGCCTCTGGTTCTAAACCCATTCACTGCTGCTCAGTGCTCCAGATATATTTTAGGGTTGTCATGGATTGGTTTTCTTTGATAGATCATTCACCAAAACACCAGCATTCTATACCTAAGCAGGTCTATGTGGACCTCTAATACTTCCAATTAACTCAAGTTCTGACCAGAGGCCCAGTATTGTCAGACATTTTTATTAGGACCATCAGCTCCCCAATAATGAATGACATGGAAACTATTATTAATTATGAAATTTCACCCAATAGCTTAGGCTATTTCCTAATTCTTATAACATGATCAAATCCATATCTTTTCATCTATGTTCTTTTATGTGCCTTGGTTACCTTTACTCTGTACTCCCCATCCTGCTTCCTCTCCAGCTGGCTGGCAACTCTACTCTTCTTCCCAGTGTTCTTTGTGCCTGGAAATCCCACCTAGCTATTGGCCATTCACCTTTTTATTAAAATAATCAGAATGAAACATCTTTGTAGTGTACAAAAAGTTTATTCTATATTATTTCCCTCTTTTATTTAAATAAAAAAGAAAGGTTTTAACTCTAGTATAGTAAAACTATATACAATAAAAACAATTATGAGGTAAGAAATACATTCACAATGTCCAGTCCATTTGTATTTAGCATATTCTGAGAAAATACTCTACTATCGATCCTATCTTAGTTCAAAGTTTTATACCTAAATCATTTTTTGTTGTAATTTGTATTACCATCTTGAAACTATCATTTTAAACCTCAAAACATTTTTCAGGTGAAACAATTTAAGGTTTTAATGTCTCTCAACCTTATGAACTTTACATCTCTTATATAATTTTCTTTTCTGAATTTGATAACAAGGAAACTGTAACACTATAACTATCCAGTCTTCAATCTCCATCAGAGACCCAAGGAGGATAAGATATTACTTGAGTAGACAGGAAGTATAGAGCAAAGAACTTCCAAAACTATAGAAACAAAAGAATTAACTGGCTGGCTGAACAGTTAACCAAAGTTACTTTGTACTGTTGTGGCATCCATATTCAATACTGGCCTAGAATATCTTACATATTTTTTCTGTGAAGCAGGAAATTTTGAAGGACTGGCCTACCCTGTCTTGATAAAGTTTGGCAGGTGCCTTCTTTTGTGCCCTGTTTGTCCAATTTGGACAGCATACTGACAGCAGTCAAAGGAAGGGCAGTTTCTTGTGGATAGCATTTGCCACAAAGAAGGCAACTTCCATTTGGAGGTTCTCTGATGGTCTTCATACTTTTTTGAAGTAGATTGGTGTTGCCAGGAGCAAACGTGTCACTGCCATGAAAAGTCTTATGATATTACTATATTTAAATGCCTATTCTGTAGGTCTTTGAAGTGTTTGAGGATAGCCTATCAGTATAAAATGTATCTCTGTGTGACTGTGAAAACATACCTAACATGACTATAAGTGTGATTGCTATAGATGGCTAAATATTAACCTGTATTTATTATTTTATTATTTTATTTCAAGAACTAAAACTTTACATTATATTTTTAAATGAGTGGAATAGGTACAATACCCTAGACAAGAATAGAAATGTTTATACAATATAACAAAAATGACCTTAAATTTGTATCAGTATACAAAAATCCATAAAAATGTAAAATATTTAAGATAAGTAGTTGCTTTTAATTTAAAGGTAGATTCAATAATCTATCATTTTCTTATCATAGTTATATCCCCTTCTTTCTTTTCAGAACAAAATACCTGAAATTAATCTTCTTTGTTCGGGCTTTTTTATGACTATTACCAATAACAATTTGTAAACAACCCCTCAAATGATGACAAATATCCCACTAAATGACCAAAATCAACCCACCCTTTTTCTGGGAAATGTGAGTTTCATTTTCTATAGACTGCATCCTGTTGTCTGGAAGCACAGAAATCCTGCCAGATCTTGAGAAAATAGGTAATAGCCAAATCCTGGTTAGCATGATCTGTGAGCCTAGATCATCTCAATCAGCAGTTTCGAAGTTGTTGTGGATGTCGAGCTCTAAGAAATCTGCAATAGAGGCACTCTGAGAGACTGGATCACATGAACCACCTGTTTCCATTGGTATCTGGTTCCCTAGATCTAAAATTACATAATCTTTCAAAGATGGCATCATTTCTTCTGCATTAATGCAAGTATTTACTATGTGTTGCACATAAACCAACCAAAGAATTTTTGTTTTATGTTTGAGCGGTAAAATACATTACTTGTCTTGTAGGTTTTTTTCAGGCTAATTTCTTTAAGTCTGGAGTTAAGAGATTAGGGGATCTGTCCTGATCAAATCTGATCTCTTTCAACCTTGAATGAATCCACATCCTTTTGTTTTCTGTGGAAACAAAAGCATAACCTCTTTCAGAAAGAAACATATTTTTTTTAACTTTCATTTTGAATTTGAGACATTTCTAAAATATAAGGTTTTTGTTTAATTAAGCCATCCTTTCCACAATGCAAAGTCTCTTAGCAACTGTTGTCTGCTGTTTAAGTTAAAACAATCAAAAATTAACAAACCACCACATAAGGTCCAAACTCCCAGTGATGCAATATCTTCCATTCTTACATAGCTTATATTTTTATTTCTTTACTTTTCTCTTTAAAAGAAAATTATTATTTCTAAACATTTTTTGTGATTCATTATATCCTTTTATTTTTCTTAAGCCTACACACATTGTTAAATACACTATAACCTATTTAGAGTTTTTCTGCTTGGATCTGCCTTTACTGAGCATCTGCAGTGTTCTCCGATTGCATGAGACAACTCTTAAACTCTTATGTTAACCACTGGCACAGCTCATCATAGAGCATGGTGCTGGCACATGGTGCTGTCTAATGGCTCTATCTCACAGGCAACAGCCAGTAGCCACAACTCTGTGTGCCACCTAGCCTGCCTGAGAGACAGTAGTCTCCAGGAGGCTGCATTTGACTTCATGTTCCAAACTTTTTTTAAAAAAGATTTCTCAGGCCTTCTGTGGATATACATGGCCAGAAGTTGGATGCCATATGCAGTCAGACATATTTGTAGGGATCACCAGCTTTCCAATAAAAACGATGAGACTTATTATTAATTATGAAAGCTTGGCCAATAGCTTAGGCTTGTTCTTGCCTAGTTCTTATAACTAAAATAAATCCATATCTTTTAATCTAAATTCTTTTACATGACTTTGGTTACCTTTACTTTGTACTCCCCATCCTGCTTCCTCCTGTCTGGAAGGTGACTCCACCCTCTTTCTTCCCATCATCCTGTGTGCCTGGAAATCATGCCTAGCTATTGGCTACTCAGTTTTTAAAAACTAATCAGAATGACACATCTTTACAGTGTATAGAAAGATTATTCTACAATAGGCCAGGACACAGCAACTGTCAAGCTATGAACATTGTCCAAAAACATTAAGCCTTGTATTTTTTTTATAAACTTCCTTGTCTACTTATATTTTTTTTCTATTTATATTTTTTCAACCAACTTTGTGGGTTTAATCCTTCACAAACCCAATTTACATGACAGTCTCTGAGATTGAGCAAAATTTCTACTGCTTTAAATATGATCCCTTGCTGACTTTTTGATTGTGCAGTGGTCATATTAAAGGTAAATATTGATTCATCTCTTATTATCTGAAATCTTAAACAAAGGCAGATTAGTGTATTTGTCACATGCCCAGTAAATGGGAAAGTAGAAATACCTACACAGGAATACTGAGGATTATTATAACTCCAGAGATAACAAACAAATGGACATATGTTATGCCTGTTGGTAAGAAGCATATCCCACAAAGTCTAGAAACATAAAAGATAATAAAAGAAAAACTAAGGTGGCTGGTCACCTTGCCCATAGAAATTCACGACTGAAATTCACTCTCATTCCCACCTATAAATGATGTAATTTAAATCTATGATTCTATATAAAACATAAGAGTATTTTGAGAGGTAATTTAATCAGATAAATTTTCCCTCTCTCAAAATATTTATTCAGACTATATTGAATCAATTCATTTTCTTTCATATTTTTCCCAAGTATATGGGTAGTTATGTAAAATTAATTCATGTTTATATGCCTAGTTGGCCAGAAACAGTTTTAGTATAATGCAGCCAGGAGCCCAACTTAGATTAAATGGCCCTAGTAGTTCATATGGAGTTTCTTCAGTGTCCATTATCTTCTCTGAAGTAGCTTGGTGCTGCCAGGAGCAGACATGTCTCATTCTCATAGAAAAGAGCCTGTGTTATTAAAACATCTTAAATGCCATATTCTGTGGATCTCTGTAGTGTTTAAAGATAACCTGTCTATCTAAAATATATCTTTGTTTGACCCTGAAAACATACCTAATATGACTATAAGTTCGATTGTAGCAGGAGACTAATCATCCTGCATTTCTTTATTATCCTAAATAATTGATAATAATAACTTTCAAAGACTAAAAGTTTGTGTTACATTGTTAAATGAACTGTATGGGTACAATACCTTGAACAAGATTAGAAATGAATGTACCATATGTTTTAACAAAATTAATATCAAATTTGTATCAATATATAAATTTGTATACAGTATACAAAAGTCCAATTCAAAGTAAAACATTTAAAACTAGTATTTTACTTTTAAAAGTAAATTCAGCAATCTACCTTTTTATCTTATCATATCTATACTATTTCCTTCCTGTTTCTTTTCAGAGTAGATTCAATAATCTACCCTTTTATCCTATCGCATCTATATCTCCTTTTTTAAATTTCACATCAAGACTCTGAATATAATCTCTTTTTAAAATTTTATTTGTATTTTAATAAATAAAGCTTTCCTGAAATCAGAGAGTAAAACAGCCACACTGGTCAGTGTTACAGACTAAGCAGTGGTGGCACACACCTTTAATCCCAGTAGCTACACTAGTTTGCCATAGAAACCAGGTGGTAGTGATGCATGCCTTTAATCCCAGCACTAGAGAGGAATATCAGATGGGAAGAGACAGCTCTCAGACACAGTCTCCTTCTGAGATTTCCGGAGGCAGGATCACGCTTTCAGACTGAGGTGGAGGTACTAGCCAGTGACTGGCTGTTTTGCTTTTCTGACTTTCAAGTTGAAACCCCCTCCAAAAAATAAAATTATGATAAATGTTCTATTGGGAAACCTGGGTGTATACCAGAAAGGGCATTGAGGAGTATTGCCTTTGCACATAAAACTGAATTAAACTTACGATTATGGGAAATAATAGCCATTGGTTATGGACATTGTTCACCCGGCCCTGGGCTCTTTCATCAGACAGGTATGGACATAAACAGGATGTGGCCCCAGGGCCAGCCTGGAGCCAGTCCGACACATCTGAGCCACATGATAAGGTAAAATTCTGAAGATGCAGAGGGGTTCAATCCCACACTTAGCACTGGTCAGTCCAAACACTGGGGAGTACTTCCATCAAGGCCTGTCAGTGATCCTGTGGACGTGCCTCAAGATGAGCAAGACTAACTTATGGGTAAGAACAGTTGTACAAACTACATTTATCACAGTTATGATCAAATAACTAACCACATGCTAGCTGTGCTGAGGAAGGGTCTGTTATGGGTGATATTGCACGGAGCCACAGTTTGGTTTAGCAGGTGAGGTGAGACAGCTGTTCACACAGCTCTCATTGACAGGAAACAGAAAAAAATTGTGCTGTTCTGGGGGTTTTGACATTTTTCTTCATTCAGAGACACAGTACATGAAACGGTGCTGTCCACAGTTACAGAGACCCTTCTCTCCTATAGTATCAAGTACAGAATTTCCTCACTGGTATGTCCAGTACAGATTTGTCTTTCAGGTGACCCTAATTCATATCAAGTTGTCAGTGTGCATTGAAATCACAAATCTATACAGTGTCCATAGGACACAAAACCATCCAATTGTAAGCTATAAATTTCATCCTCATTTCCCCATAAGCTCATAAACTCATTACAACACAATATGCATTGAGTCTACGAGTCTATAACCTTTCATAGTTGCAACACTAGTCATAAACCCACCCTCTTCCTGTTCAAAGCACGGATGGTTCTAGATCAGGTCAGGATGACAGTGCATGTTAACTATAGCAAAAATGTACTTTCTAGAGGTAACTACTCTAGTGTCTGGAATATATTTTGTTGTATATGGCATTGTTCTTTAGAGGAAAAGTGAAAGAAGCAGTGAGATCTTTTAGTGCTTATTGGAAGGGCTTATTTTGTTGCTGTTTAGTTTTTAAGGATTCCAGAAGATACTTGTTTCCAATACAACTTCTTCTAATTTGCAGTAGGGGACTTAATACTTTCAGTAATTCTGATGACTGTCTACAGAGGGTTGCATTGTATAATGGAATATGTATGTCCTATGGCTTTGGAAAACAATCTAAAGGCAAAATAAAAACAGAAGTTAAGAAACTAAAGCCAGTACCAAGCATGGTTGGAATAAGAAAATGTAAAATCCACAAGGTCATTGAAAAATCCCATTAGCTGCCTTTAATCCCACCACTAGGGAGTCTGAGAAAGGCAGATATATGTGATTTGGAAGCTAGCCTCGTCTACAAAGCAAGTTCTAAAACATCCAGAGCTATTGCACAAAGAAACTCTGTCTCCCATAAATCTGTATTTAAAATCTACATTACTGCCCTAATGTGCCTAAAATGTAGCAGCAAACACTTAACTATGCTTCTTGGATACTGGCAAAGACTCATGGATGTTAGACTGCACAAAACTTATGACTTAATGTCACTGTAGTCTTATGTTCAAATGCTCAGAAAGTAATGAAATAAACAAATTATCTGATCCAAGATTCAGTGAACATTTCACATTAGGTTATTAAAATTAAAGGAAACTTAATAAAAGAATGAAAGTCTTGGACATAGCTATTTTCCCATGGCATAAAGTAACTGTCCATCTTCATGGAACAAAACAGTTGTCGTTATTTGTGGGTAACCAAGGAAACCCTAAGTGAATGAGTGAAGATCAGATGAAGTCCTTAATGGATGAGTATTGTTGACATGATGCATGTCAAAGACCCATTTTCTCAGATCTAAAGGGAATGGGCAAAACTTCCCCAATACAGGTCAGGCTTGGAACTGGCAAAGCAGTCCTCCTCTGGTTCAAATATCAAATTTATTAGTAATTGATGATTTTCTACAGAAACTAACAACTGCACCTTCCCCCATTCATTTACAGCCTAAGGCTGCTCAACTACAGACACCTCCTATCTAGATTAGCTAATACCTCCCCTCCCACTCCCTCTATCCTCTACCTAATAAAGGTATGAAGTTCCTTGTTATTGCAGTTTTTCTCCTTCCATGAGGATCTGGACATCCCATGTGACCCCAGATTGTCTGTTAATGTGCCTGTTGTTTCTTCAGTATCGCAATCCTTTCTTTATTCTTTCACCACCCATAGACAGGGCTCTAGGACCAAGCTTCATGAGAAAGGGCAGTTATTTCCAATAACATGGATCCTAGTCATGATCCTCAGATATGTAGATACCACATGCTTAGTTAGCATGAGAATGAGTATGTTAACACACTCTGAGAGGAAACATCATTATAGCCTCACCTTGATTTCCCACATGACATCCTCCTGCCTCTAAAGGGAATAGGCTTGGGAGTGGCATGCTGTACTCATAGAGGTGAAAGCAGCTAAATGAATGAATACAGTGAAGCAGATTTAGTCAACAGCTAAGTTCTACTTTTTTTAAACCTTTACTGATTCCTTTTGCATTTCACATGATGCATTCCAGTCTCACTTATCTCTGTCTTCTTGCAATCATCCTCTGCCCTTGCCACCTCCTCCCAACAAAGAAAAGCAAATTTTAAAAAAGAAGCCAATAATTAAGCAAAACAAAGAAACCAAAATGAGAGAGAAGAAGAAGAAGAGGAGGAGGATGTACAGGAAGAAGAAGTAGAGGAGGAGGAGGAGGAGGAGGAGGAGGAGGAGGAGGAGGAGGAGGAGGAGGAGAAGAAGAAGAAGAAGGAGAAGGAGAAGGAGAAGGAGAAGGAGAAGGAGAAGGAGAAGGAAAAGAATCATCGTGCTGTGGAAGCTGTAGTGTGGTTGGTTGAGTCACACAGTGTACAATTTAGTCTAGTCATCTTTCCTTGCACGTTTTCATTGCCATGAGTCATTTATCTGGTTCGAGGCCTCTGGCTTCTGCTATGCCACCAATAATGGGTTCTCACTGGGACTCCTCTTGGATATCCTGGTGTTGTCCTGTATAGTGGAGATTCTGCTGTTTTGGATCTGCAGGTTCGTCCTCTTCCCATGCTCCAGCAGTTCATAGATTCAGTAGATGTTGGGGTGGGCCAACTGACAGCCCTGGTTCTGGGTCTGAGTGGTAGTTGGGTGGGTTAACCTGCCAGTTTTCCTTAATCGTCACTACCCAGGCAATCTCTCCAGCATTGCTTCGTTTATCTCACACATGCAGCCTACATAGCAAGCCTGAAAAGGGGCCATTTCTCCTGCCCTCAATCGTCAGATCTGGGTCACCCACACTGCCCAGGTGAAGTGCAGGGTTCTCTGTCCTGATTGTTGTAGGAGGTGGACAGGGTCAGCTTTCTTGCTCTCATACCCTCAGGTCAGAGTTGGCTCACCTGTGCCCCTAACAACAGGGTCAGCTCTAGTGTGTTTCAAGGCCTGCTCTCCTGTGTGCTGCAAATAGCTAAGTTGTTGATGGATTCCTCAGACATACCATTGTCTTCAACCCAACTATGCCTTTGTAAGTATTCTCATGCAAGTTCCAAGTGTATCAGGACATGACATTATTCACAATGCTGATTTGAACAGATTACTTTTTTTGTGTCATCGTTGCCTATCTGGAGTGAACAGACATTCATTTAGGTCTTACATGGAGAAATTAAAGTGTTTCCAGGAAAAGAACACAGAATACTCTTAAATCAGTGGTTCTCAAAGACTTTCCTTTCCCTAGAGACATTGAACACTGTCTGGAAACATTTTACACAGTTTTAATTGACCGAAGTTAGAAAAGAGGAGCATTACCATGAGCTAGTGGTAGAAACAAAGTTGTGTTTATATAACACGGAATGACCAGGTGAACTCCCAAACTCAGAATGATCAATTTCAAATATTGAAAAGTAAATAAATTTGGGAAATGTATTTCTCAGTGTTTAGATAGAATGTTCTGTAAATGTCTTCTAGATATCATTTAATTCCAGAGTTTCTCTATTTAGTTTTTATTTGATAACCTGTTTTCTGGTGAGAGTGGGGTGTTGGCACCCACTATCACTGTGTTAGAGTCTATTGGAGGTTGTAGATTTTGTTCAGGTGTTTGTTTATTTTTTGTTTTGTTTTCTTTTTTGGTTTGGTTTTTTTTGTTTTGTTTTTTGTTTTAATTAAGTGCTCCTGTGTTTGCTGTGTAAATATTCAGATCTGTAATATCATTTGGGTGGATATTTCTTCTCATGAAGTGTAATGTCCTTTCTTACCTCTCCGGTAGTAGTCTGGTTTTGATTTGAATTTTAGTTTTCTGAGTGCTAGAATTACTATTTGTTTTTTTCCTAGTTGCATTTATTTGGGATAACATTTTTTTTGTTCTTTTACCATGAAGTGGTCTGTGTCCTCTGTGGTGAAACATTTCTTGCTTCCAACAGAAAGCTGAGTCTTTTTATCTATTTCAGTTCATTTGTCTGTATTGTTGTACTGGGAAATAGAGACAGACAACGTTGAGAATAATTATTGGACACTACTTATTAATTCCTGTTGTTTGATTGTGGTAGTTTGCTTTCTTAGAACACTTTAAGTTAACTGCTCTGAGGTTATTTATTCCTTGGGTCCTTTTACGTGTGGTTAATATCCCCTTCATTCCTAAACAATCCTTCTGATAGCCTCTGTAGTGCTGACTTGGTAGACATGAATTCTTTTAGTTTGTTTTTATCATAGACTATTTTTCCTCTCCAAGTATAACTGATAGTATTTCTGGGTAGTAGTCTGAGCTTGCACACCTTAAACTGAAAAATCCTTCAGGTGAGAAATAAAGGTAGTGTAGATATATTATATATATATATATATATATATATATAACATGCATAAAATACTTTTAAAAATTTACTTTTTATAGCAGGGATTATGTGAAAATAATAATTTTACTTTATGTAATGTGTTGATGGATATGCTGCATTTCACATGGGTTTCTTAGTACATTGAATGACTTTAGTACTTGATGTTAAGTGTTTTCTGTGCATTGTTTTCCCAATTCTCTATGTTTGTGTTGCTCATTTCTAATTTCATTTATTAGGGGCTTTGTGAGGAAAATGTTCAGATTAGTATCATTCCAGTTAAACAGATTTTCATTCTGAGACACATGTGAGATATATCTCCTTCTACTTGAGTTTAAATTGTTGCTATGTTAGAGTTCTGTATTTGTCGATATTTAAGATGGAATTGATGAGAGTGTCAATACCGGTCATTGTCAAAATTTTGAAAAGTGTATGAATTCTGAAGCTAGGAAGACAGAAAGAAAGCTACCTTTCTGTATTCAGTGCTATCCTGCCATCACGAACAATGAGGTATTCTTTGCAAGTGATGGCAACAGGTCACTACACAGAGCTCCTGATGATGTGCAAGACATAAACATAAAGGAAACAAAATAACTGAGCTGTCTTTGCCACAATGGTATCCAAAATGTTAACATTAGACATTGAACTGTTAACAAATGGTAAGTGTGCTATTGCTCAAAGTCAGCAGAATACCTCAAGACTCTAAATTGTCTGAAGAGAATGACTTGAACCTGGGCCCAATGTAAGCTTCAAATATCTAACGAATACAGAAGCGCTGGTGTGTTAATAATAATAATAAATAATAACAACAATGATAAAAGACTTATATTTCAAAAATATAAATCTAATAAAATGTAAAGCCTGCTGTTTCACAGAGGAAGATACATCCAAATGTACCACATTATTCAAGGGAAGACACTGTGTTAAGACTTCCTTTGACGGGGACTGTTGGTAATCTTGTAATCAGAGCAAGAGATTTCGGAATCATTCATACATTTTAGCTGGGGCCCCATGCCAGAGCATGTCCTCTCTATCCGTGTGCTATGGTAGATGAATACTGCCACATGTCATTTGAAGGAACGTTTGAATAGATAACTGTCTATCACATCAATCTCCAAGTTGAAGGAATGTTCACTGAACTTTTAAATACATCACTGACTCCCAGTTTTTCTCCCAAACTGGCCTGCTCTGTGCTGATAGTCAGATGCAGTATAGCTTAAAGGAGGAAGCATTATGATCCAAATGTTAAACCAAAAAATTTCACAAGGTAAACAATACAACAACTGCTAACCTGTGGAGCAAAAACACAGGTTTGAATGTATTCCCCACTTTACTTTTGTCAGAATCAAAGTATCAGGATTATATTGAGGACCTTGTTCCATTGCGAGTTGAGTTTTGTGCAATGTGACCAAAAAAAAAAAAAATTAAACCAGCCTAGATGCCCATCAACTGATCAATTTATAATGAAAATATAATATATTTACACAATGGAATATAATTGAGCCTTTAAGAAAAACAGACTTATAAGTTTTGTAAGTAAATTATTGGAACTGGACACAATCATTCTAAGTAAAGAAATCCAGACCCAGACAGGGAAACATCATGTTTTGCCTCATTTATTGGTGTTATCTTTGAAATTTACTTTGGAATTATAAATTCAAAACAATTACTTTGAAATTTATAAAGAAGTCAGAAAATTAATAAGGAGATGTAGGGAGTGGCTTTTGGGGGAAGAGAGATAGAAACCCCTGAATGGTGTAATGGGCTAAATTGAATTGTGACTAAAGAAGGGGTGACCTGGGATGTGTGAGGGATGAAAGAATGCAGTGAGAAAAAGATTGAGAGGGAAATAACGGAACAGGAAGAGTCAAGGAGGATAAGGCTAACGAGAGAAGAATGAAGAAGGGAATACAGGAAGCGATAACCCGAGGCTTCATCCATGGGACCTTCAACATCTGCCACACTTCCTTCTTTGCTATTCCAGGAAACAAGGAGAAAAGCCCACAAACAGAGTGAGTCCTTACCCAGGGTATATCTACACAAAGCAATCTGAATCAGTACACTGGCTTCAGCTTATTTTGTATGATTATTGGCGGTATAGACATTATATAATCACATCTGTAGAAAAATAATGGCAAACAAACCAATAAAAGTTATGTAATATCAATGATAATTTACAAGTGAAATCTTCAAATTGGCATTTAAACTGATCTATAAATCGTCAGTGGTTAAGAGCCTTTCACCAACGCCTAGTTCCTAGAATGCAACTTCATCTGTAAGAAAGTATGAACTAACATTGACATTCATGGTTTAATATATATTAATGAAAGCTTATTGATGTTCAGTGTTCATCGCATGTGGCTAAAGAGCCTGGTGTTGGCAGTAGTTTACAGAACTAACCACTTCACATCTTTTCTTCACTTTCAAATCTTCTCTTGGTTTTACTCCTGTTTGCCCCTAAGTGTTAATTCTTTACTCTCTTCTCTGCATTCACCTGTAGCATTATTGAAAGGCACTTAAGAAGGTAGTGCAATAGGCTCCGTATTACATTCTCCAACAAGAACCCAACACCCCCATGTAATGATGAGATTACAATATCATGCCAAATCTAACTTATAATTGTTACCATCACTCATGTCTGATGCCCTACCAAAGGTCATCTAAAGATGATTTCACTCAACCATTATTCTTACCTCCTAACATGACCTACCCACTTTCCATGTTTTACTTAAAGAGAGAAACACTTTGTGGGCCTAAAATTCTCACTTTAATAATGTGATATAAACAAAGCAGTAAGAAATGGAATTTGGGGGGAAATTTTGTTTTTAGAGTTATTAACTTTCTAGAAACTTCACAAAGCACTCCACCTACCTCCCTGAACTTAATCCTCTCTAAAATTTTACTACACAAAGTCAATGGCTACGTTTTACAATTCTAAGATTTGTATCATCTACATAGTGATGTATGAAGAGCAAAGGGAAAGTTTATTTCAGCCTCTTTGAGGAAAATCTGCTCTATGTTAACCTATTACATCTTATTTCAATATGATCATTCAACTACAGTTGCAAAAAATCATAGTGAAAGTGATACACAGTCTATTGAGGGTCTGCAACAATCTTCTGTATCTAGTGTTTGAAATGTCTGTCACGCAAGGAGCCCTTGCTGTTCTCCTTACCAAAGCCAGAGAGATTGAGAAACAAACAACAGCAACAAAACCACCACCAACACAGGACTTCCCATGAGAACTAACGTAATGTCCCACAAGGTGAACCATCTACTGACACTTTGTAGCTTTTCTCATGCTTAAGTCAGAAGAGCTGTGTGACAAGATATGAATTTTTAAATGCTTCACCTTGCAAGAAAGAGATTCACTCATCTGTGTATGTCAAAGCCTCATTATAAAGGGAATGATGGAAACTCCACCCTTCTCAAAGATTTTTGACTCAGAACTTCATATCCTGGCATCTCAGTAGAAAAAGCTGATATTCGCAGTAATTATGACAGCACTTTCCCTCTTCAGAAAGAGAGGTGACCAATTATTTCAATTTGCGTAATCATTTACTTAAAAAAAATCAGGAATAAATATTAAGAATAAGCCTGAGATAACCACATGTAAAAAACCCCACCCCACCACTATCCTCTACCGGGCTCGAAAAGCCTGCCCAACCCTTCAGCCCGCTTCTTCTTCTGGGAGCCTCTCATTATCCATTCCAACCAGCTGAATGTGAACCCCAGCTCTCGAACCAATGCTTGACTCCATTGGAGTCAGATAACAACACAGATGAAGTTCCTGTAACACCCAGCAGATATTTGAACAGTCTTGACTATTTACATCTTAAACCACCAAATACAAACCTCATTGGCTCCAAGGTTTCAGATTCTTACATTGTTTACAGAATTGATTTCACAGAAAGAAAGAAAGGTGGTGTACTCTCAGAAACCATAAGATATAAAAAAGGATTCAGGGACTTTATTGAAGAAATGTAAAATTTCTGTAGTAACAAAAATGAACCTACTGTCTTCATTGTCCCTTTGTCAAATACATATTTGTTGGGATAATGCTTGATTTAATAACTAATTTAAACAAAACCTTAGATGGCGACAAAGATGGAAACAGTCCCAGGGAATTAGCAGCTGAAGCTGAGGGTGATATTATTTCTATGCATATCTGCAATTGCTGGTTTTCTGGCCCACATTAATGAAAAGCCATATGTATTTGACAATACTTATATTTCTCAGTAATCTGTTTTCAATATTTAGTAAAAATACTAAAATATAGTCTCTACCTCAATAACTCTCTTCTCGGTGATTAGATTCAGAAGGGAGATGAAGACTCTTAGGAGTGTCCGATCTGACCAGAACTCATGTCCTTGTGGCTAACCAATGAAGACAACTATTTGTATCTTGTAGCCAGTTCTGCTGCCTGTGCAACCATTCTAGTAAGATTGGAATTTATCTCAAGATCATCAAGTAATAAACAAATGGTCCATCACAACATTCTCATATAAAAGATAAGTCTTCTGCTTCTGGGGTGTCCCTTGATGCATTGGGGTGAAGCTGTCTTTAAGTTTTCTCTTTAAAGCATGTTTGATTCAATAAGCCTGTTCTTTAAGATCAGACACTGGCACTTTAGAAATACCAGAGTCTAAGAAGTGAATTGGTCATAATACCATTGTCATATTTCCGTAAAATGTTTCACAAACAGAAGTTAGGCATGTGACTATATGACTCACAACTTATGAGAATGAGAGAACATCAACGTGTGTCAAATGATTAGAAACAAGGAATGACACTACTATGAATCAATCTACCAAACATGGGATTTGGGGGATCTATTATAAAATCCAGCTACTTTTGATCAACTCATGTTTACAGTGAATTGACCAACAAGCCATTTCTAAGTAGTCTGAAATTTTCACATGCTCTGAGATATGCCATGATACAACTATGAAATGTCCTTGATTTCTCTACAACTGTCTTCAACAACTCTCCTTTTTATTTTTGTCTCTTTAGCATCATCTTAATAAATTGTGCACTTCCTATTTAGACCGGATTAATAAGACTTCTCTAGGTCAATATCAACGTTAGCTCATATTCACATCGTTTGCTACTTTCCCCTCATCCTCTGGAGTTTGGCATCACCAAACTGAAGAGACAGATGCTCCTATGATGTTTGATTCCCTCCATTTTTCTGGATTTCTTTTTCTCTGACATTCTGAGGATTTTAGTGGCTTATACAATGACAGCAAAGTTTTATTGTTATTTATAATTTAAACTGTATTTCTTGGAAGTAGCAGGTGTCCCTGTCATTGGGTATACAGGTGGGACAGCTAAAGGTTTAGTGTGTTTATTAGTAGAACAGCTACATAATGACACGATATCATTTACAATCTTCTTTTTCTTCCTTCCTGTTGAAGAAATTGGCTCAAAATTTAGTTTCTTCCAATAATCACTAAAGAAGGTTTTGGTTAACAATCACATCCTGCAATAATAGTAGATGACTCCTGATCCCCATTCTGGGCTTTCAATTTTCTTCTCCTTGTGATTCAAAAGCAAAACCTGGAATCTGAGATATGGTTTACTGGGTAAGGCCACTGACAATTCTTTTAGAGGACTTCAGGTAGGGTTCCTAGCACACACATTGTGAATAGCCACCATCTGTTACTCTAGTTCAAAGAAATCCAGTGACCTTTTCTGACCTCTTCATGCACTACATGTGTGTGGTGCATAAAATAACCAAAATAAACAAATTAAATACAGAAAAGTGACATCCTTGTGCAGAAATTTACCTGAAGGATAGAATACTATCATCCGTCCTTTTTGATTGACTCTAAAAGTAATCTATGAAGATTTTTTGCTATTCAATCTGGAGAAAGGTGATTTGCTAAGGGTAGCCCAGCTTGTTTACTGCCTCTAAGAAAACTAAGATTTTTCTCTTCCTTCACACTCAGACCATAAAGGCAAGTACGGTTTTCAGGATTTCTTGCACCACATATTAAGGATTTTTTGTAGGGATTTCTCTAGACAATGAAAGATAGTCGAGTAAAAATCCTCAAAAACATGAGATAAAATGACATGGATTAACTAAAGAAAAATGCGTGTGCAGTGAGGAGAAAGACTACAAGGAAAAGTGTGGTAAAAGACGTGAGGTGAACAAATGATACTGAGTGAATACTAAACTTGGTGAACCCTAAATCTACTTGATTATTAAGATCTAATGGCAAAAGTAAACTCTGATCTCCTTCCACTTTCCTTACTACTATGATATTTTATTTACCACGACAGTATTCTTTGCCTTTGTGTACTGAATGGTTACAACTCCAGGATGGGTGAGAAGCAGAACTTAGATGCTCTGCTTAAATGATGAAGACACCACAAATCTAGTACATGGGACTTGGGGGGATTGAGTAGGAAATTACCTGGAAGCTTCCTCCCTGATGACTATCTCTCACAGCACCAGGAAGTAGACAAGCTGCTAAGGGAAAAAATAGCCAACAGTCCTGCAGAGCTGTTAATGTCTGTGAACCACAATGATCATAATGGCAGAATGTCCCTAAAGGGATTATCATGACTCATATAACCTGGAGTTACCCAACAGCCAACTAATTGAATGTAAGACCCACTCAGTAGGAGCTATTTCATGTCTGGTACCCACTACACATGGCTACTATAAGAGAATTAACTTCTGCCATTTCACCTAACTGGAATATTTTCTAACTATATTCTAAATACTTAATTTTTTTCACAGATAAGTCTAACTCTAATTTCTCACCAAATAAACTTTTTTCATAGCGGAGATCCTCACAGGAAGTCAAAACCAGTCCTGACACTGAAGGGAGGTGAAGTACAGGTGTTCACAGTGAGCAAGCTAATGTGGTGAAGGAAATGTGACTGGGTGGGACTCACCCTGGGAGCTTCTTTGCAGAACAGTCCTGATAACTGAATCCAAACTTCAGATTACACAGGAGGAAAGCATCTGCTAACACATTATATTGTGCTTCTAATGTGGTAAGGGCTCACCTTATTGAAGAGAAAGACAAGACAATGTTTTAATTCATCAGAGACAGTGAGCAGCAGGGTACAGATATATAGAGAGGGATAATTTAAAGTGAAATGAATTAGCATAAAGTAGTAGTGGGTAATTAGGTCAATAAAATTATTGACACTGTACAGTTTACATTAAAGGCTTGGGCTACATGCCTTACTGGGACACACAATGGAGTGTAGAGTTGGCGAATATCACCCAAGGACGTGAAATAACTAACCTGTTTGTGAGCCTTTGCATGTAAGCACTGTTCATTGAGCCCTGGGATATCTCAGCAGACAGAAACCAGTGATTGACAGACTGTGTTCTGCCTGCCTGGAGCCAGTCACACACAAGAATCCAGATGACATAGCATAGTTTTAGAGATAAGGATTGGCCCAACCCTGTAATTACTCTCAGCAGTTCAAGCAGTGAGAGCTGTCCATACCTCAGCAACTCCGTGGTCCTCTGGATGCATCACAAATGAGGAACACTCATAAGCCATTGGTAATGGCAAGTGTCCAGATTGCATTTATCACTGCTGTGATGGAACAAAAACTAACAAGTGGAACTGTAGCAAAGAGAAGTCTTTTGTGTGTTTTGTTGCAACGTGACACAATTCCTCATGACAAAGAAGATGAGGCAGCTGGTCACATTGCTGCTACAAACAGGAAACAGAGATAGATAAACATTCTTGCCCCACTTCCTGTGTCTTTTCATTCAGTCTTGGATGCAGCACGTAAAATAGAGCTGTCATTTATGTGGGAGTGGGGAGACCACGAATTCCTACAACAGAGAGTTGAAGTTGTCTGCTCTCCAGATGTAAAAGAATAGACCTACCAACAATACACGGGAAGCCCATTGGTGCAGATCCTATATCCCACAAAATCTGTTGTATAATAGAAATGAGAGGCAATCTGGGTTGCTGATATATCTTGCCCCTAGGAGTTTTTCATTATGCTTCTATTATATTATAAATGATACATCCCATATCTATATCTTGGAGAAATCATAAAACAGAAACAGTGAATTGAATTAAATCAATTTCTTTCTCCCTGCATGTTTGTCCAGGATATATCAAAATGATCCATTTTCTTTTAGTGGAAATAAAATTTGTTTTCCAACTCTTTGGGGAAAATAAAAAAAGCGAATCAAGAGATTTATGGACATATGTGTCCAGGAATAGCTTGGAATCAATGCAGCCAGGAGCTCAACACTGATTAGTTGTTTCCAGAGTTTGGGATAGTGGGAATGCCAATCTCTTGGGATGTTTTCCGTTGTCAATCACCTTCAAGTTGTGGCTGCTTGCTGGAGATGATCATTTTAGTTGTTCATTTTATTAGCTGTCATCACTGTCCAGTTCCTCAGTTTTCAAGAGTGGAAGAGTCCCTGGTGAACTCTTGCAGGCCATGTGTACCCTTTGTTCTCAGTGCCCGTTCCTAAGGAAATAACAATTGTTGACTGCAATTTGGTTAAGTGACAGGAACATTTACATTTTGACACTGCACTCACTTTATTTGCTGCTTTTTGTTGCCTAGTTTTTCTTTCATTTCTTCAGATTATAGTTTAATCTCTGGCTCTATGTTTTAGGTGCAACAGCTATTTGGCATCAGCTGGGATAACACTGCAATATGTGGTGATAATAAGAGACACGCTTTGAAATAGTGGAGCAGATATTGTTTATTTTGTTATATTAAATAATCATTTGAATAAATTTTGAGACTATATATTGCAGTTTTGATGAGTGTTGAAAACAAGAATCTGTGCTAAACTTTCAACTTCTTTTTTTTAAATTTTTTTTATATTTATTTATTTTTTTATTGCTAAAAGCAAAATTTACATTTACTCCCCTTGTTCCCGGCCCTCCCGCTCCCCCACTACCCCACCGTCCTCCCCCTGCTTCCTTAAGATGGTGCAGGATACCCTGTCCTATGGGGAGCCCAAGGCCCTCCCCCCCTCCATCTCAGTCTAAGAAGATGTGCATTCATATAGAATAGGTTCCAAATAGTCAATACATGCAGAAGAGATAGGTCCCAGTGCCATCATCATTGGCCTCTCAGTCAGTCCCCGCTGGCAGTCACATTATTCCTGAACTCCATGTCTGGCATACTTCTTTGTTATTACGCCTTTTCTTTCAATAAGTATAGAGTTCAAGAAGACATAGGAATCATTTTCCACGTGGTCTGGGCCTGGCAATCAAAGAAACTTTGAATATATAGCTAGCATGGTGATGCAGCAAGAGGTGCAGGGAAAGGCTCATGTTTTCTTGAGAATCTTTCCCCAGACTACAACACAGGAACAAGAGAGAATTTTATGGATCTGAGTAACAGGAATCAGAAAGCAATTTAAGTTTCTAAAGTGCTAAAGGAATTGAGATGGAATGGATGAGGAAGGATCCAGAAAGAATTTGGGGGAGATTGTAGAAATTAGAAATTACTAGAGAAAGCTTGAAAAGGGCACGATGTGACTAAAGTGCCAAGACTCACAAGTGCTCACTGAAGATAAGAAGAGGCACAGATGTTAATGACGAAACTGCTACTGCAGTAGAAGGGAGTTCATTGCATGGGGATCGTTGTAGGCATCTTTTGTAGAATGGATACTGTTGCCTGCATGTGTGGGCACAGAATTTTACTGGCTAGACATCATGGTTAAATTTTGGACATACCGATCCTCTATAAACATACTGTTACCAATGTGGTGACCCCAACCATAAAATTATTCTTGTTGCTACTTCATAATTGTCATTTTCTGTTATGAGCTGTAATGTAACTATCTAATATTCAGGATATCCAATACGTGACTCTTGGCGAGGAGTCATTCATGTCCCCCAAAGGGTCGTGATTCACAAGTTGAGAACCAATGACTTAGACTCTGATTGCTACCAATACTCAGAAAATAATGAAATATTTTTATCCAGTATCCAAAATTAATATATATACTTACCTAGAGAAAAGAATGGAGGTCTTGGATATATCTTGAAATATTTTGGACATATATTTTCCTAGGACATGAAACTGCCTTTATTCTTCATGGAGCAGAGAACCGTGCTCATTTACAACAGGACATGGACCCTAACAATAGCCCCGAAGTAAGCTCTATTTTCCCCCAGAGTAATGAGGATGTTTCCTATTGGGGAAGAGCCATGGGGTGCTCATGGGATTCCAGACTTGATTTCATCACTCTCCCTAGCAGTGTGTGACCTTGTTTATCGTGTACTGCATATATAGGACGTAAATTCATGCACAATCTTGAATGCCGAGATGGGTCCCAGAACATGGAAAAATACATCTCAAAAACGTTTCAAAGGAGATATTTGATTGAGAATGAGAACATAAGAGACCATGGATCAGGTCTGAATAGTTGCAGAAAAAAGAACACACCAAGTCCTGTTTCATAGTTCTCTTCTATGATCTGAATGATTTCAATTAACTTAATTTTATTTGCAAATTGGGGAACATAATACACAAGGCTAGAAAGTGGATCTATACATGTTCAGCAATTCCATTCAGGCGAATATCTTTTCAAAAAAAAAGACATTATTCTACTACTTGTCTCTATTTTCTTGAAACCATTTTGAAGTTTAGTTTTAAAAAAAGGATTTTATAAAATGGAAAACTGAAATTATTAGTCTCCGCTTATTCCTTTTAGACTGGAGAAAATCCTTCATATAAAATTATGTGGAACATATATGTAATGTTTATGCATAAATATCATGAATAAAATAAATGTGAAAAGCACCATGATTCTTTAAATTTACATTATATGGTACAAAGTATGTAAAATAATAATTTTTATTTTGGGTGTAAATTTGGTGGATATATTATATGCTACATTTTAAAATATTTTCATTTACTTTTAGCATATGATTAGTACTTGGTTTTGTGTTCCAGTGCTCAGAAAACAATGAAATAATTTTATTCAGCACCCAAAATTTAGCAAGCATTTAAGAACTGATTTCCTATATATACGTATACATGTAGAAAATAATGAAGGTCTTACAGGTATCTCTTTTCCTAGGACATTAAAAATCCCCTTATTCTTCATGGAGTAGCGATAACGGTGGTCATTTATAGCATGCCATGGTCCCTAGTAGTGGCCCTGGAAATAGGTAATGTAGATACAGCTTAATGTCCTCACTGTAATGAGAATGCTAAAAATCCCCTGCAGTGGAAGCATCTTGGGATGCTTGGCAATGTTACTGAAATCAACAGACTCCCCCAAAACATGGGACTCTTTGAAAAGAATGGTTTGGGTTGAAGGGGGAGGGCAGGGGCAGGGAGGGGAGCAGAGAAAATGTAGAACTCAATAAAAATCAATAAAAAAAGAGAAAAGAATGGTTTGAAAATCCTGACTACACTCAAGTTGTAGGAGTGTGAAGAATGCTGAATCACTGCTGAAGTAACAGAAAAGATGCAGAAAGTCACACTCTGAAACCTAAGTCGGCACAAAAATGGTAACTATAATTGCACAGTAGAGTTTTTTTTTGTTTTGTTTTTTCTTTTTTCTTTCTACTTTATACAAGTGAAAATACTAATTTGTGCAAAGGAGGATGTTACAAACAGGTAAGGTTTCCATGACAAAGTGACTCTGGATAACATAAGAGAAAAAGATCTTATATTGGCTTTTTTTCTTCTGTAGCACGAACACTGTTACTTCTCCTGGTATCTAATATTTTCCTGTGGGAGATTGTGAACCCAACACCCACCTGTGAAGAGAATTATGACCAGTGTGTGTTCATGACTGACCTGCTTAGAATGGCAGTCTCTTTATCGAGGAATGCCAATGATACAGTTTTCAATACCTTCACTGAATAGGTAAGTACTCCACTGACTTTCAGTTTCACTGACTTATACTACTGGTTGGAATGGATGTAGGATGGAAGAGAAAGTGGAGTGATTAAGTTTCAAGAAATACACCTTTGTGAATAGAAGAATGTGGATGCTATTGATATAAGGAACAAGAAAATAGGAAATCTCTAATGTGATCTAAATTCGAATCTTTTAACTTCTTCTGTATTTTAAACTATCACTTAATTTTCTCTTCTTACACAAAGCACCAAAAGGCATTGTTGAGCATGAGAGTTGATGATTTTTTTCTTTTAGTGGTTAGGCCTCCATTGACATTCTTCTCTTGGAACTGTAGGCAAACAATAAAATCGGAAAACTACCTTGTAATGAGTTGAGGGATTAAACAGAGTTAAAGACACTGAGGATATATTGCTATGAGAAAGATGAATCCTTCAGTGTAGAAGGGGGAAACATCACAATGTCCCACTGCCAGATGAAAAGCTAAAGGCAATCCACAGCTACTGAGAGATGGAGAACTAGTCTTTGCATGGAGGAGTCCCTAATAGATTATCTAATCCCAAGTGGCCTGCCCAAAATAAATGTATAGAGGAGCAAGGGTAAATTAGCTCAAAAGTTTACACATACATGTATATGTGCAACAGCAGTAATTTTTGAATAAGAAGTCACAAACCTAAAAATGATGCAGATAGAGTAATCATGGATGCAAATAATGTGCTTATCTACAAAATTCTCAAAGATAATATAAAAATATTAGTTGGTCTTCAAATATACCCCATTCCAAGACATATGATATACAAAAAAAAAATCATTTGTTTTCTGTTGAAAGAAAAAAAAATCTTCTAGCTATATGATAAAGGTACTTTGAAGGTTGATATTATCTATTCTAGCTAAGTCAATAAAGTCAAAAGGGATGTGGACTTCCATTCCTGAAGGGCAAGTGAGAATGGGGCTCAAGGTTTGTAATATGTAGATTCCTGTACCTCATTTTACATGCCACTTTCTTACTATTGTCCTTACTTGATCAAGCATGTTCTAAATCATGATAATAATAATCTCCAACTATCAAAAAATTCACCCATAAAATTTATGTTGATTACCTTCTACTGTCAGCATAAAACAAATATGCAGTCACACAAGAGGAAAGATCAACTGGGAAATTGCACAGCACAATTGTTTGAGGGAATGTGTTTGAGACACTTTTTTGATAGCAAATTAATGTAGGCATACCCATACCATCCCTCTATGGTTTACAAAATTCGTAGACAGTTGGCCTTCTATGGTTTACAAAATTCATACGCAGTTAGTTGATCTAGAGCTATATATCTAACTGAACAGAAGTCAGAGATCAAGCCAGTAAGCAGCCTGCCTCCATGATTTGCAGCTTTGTCAGTGTCCAGTGCTCCATGATTCATAGCTAGTCAGTGAGGGTTGAAGAATAAGCTGTGACTAATGAAAACTCAGCATCATTGGGGGGAAATCAGAGAAATATTTTGGGGGGGCAGCAAATAGAAACTATTTTACAAGGTGGCCTAAGCTACACATCCCGCTGGCAGCAGGACATAGCCACGTGAAGATTCTTTCTCATAGCACCTGTTTGAAGAATGAATGGGTCATGGAGAACAAAGGGTTAACAATGTGTGATGGGTTGCTGGCCCTGCACAATGGCCATGAGAGGGTACTCATGACGGTGCACCTCAGTTGCAGTTCATAGCTATGGTATTGGAGATGATAGCTTTACTATTGCAAAATGGCAACTTTTAGGATGGCCAAGAACAGTCAACTAGGAAGAGTCTGAGAGCTTCAAGGTTTAGATGAGTATATATGAGACATTGAACAAGTTTGGAAATGTAAGGAAAGTGGTCATTTCCTAACTTATTTTTCATAGCATTTCCAATTAAGTATCTATCAAATATAATAGCATTCTGTGCATTGATTTGCTTTTACAATTTGCAGTTCC
>JAQHUG010000008.1:4608823-4624932 GCA_028555095.1 Dicrostonyx torquatus
CCTGGAACTAGCTCTTGTAGACTTCACTTTATATTTTTTGCTTCTTTGTCAAAAATCAAGTGTTTGTAGGTGTATGGATTGATATCTGGGTCAATTCGGTTCCATTGGTCCTTCTGTCTGTTTTTATGCTAACACCAGGCTGTTTTCATTGCTGTAGCTCCATAATAGAGTTTGAAGTCAGGGATGGTAATGTCTTCAGAAGTTCCTTTGTTGTACAGGATTGTTTTGTCTATCCTGGGTTTTTTGCTTTTCCATATGAAGTTGAGTATTATTCTTTCAAGGTCTGTGAAGAATTTTGCTGAGATCTTGATGGGCAAAATCTGTAGATTACTTTTGGTAAGATTGCATTTTTACTATGTTAATTCTACCTACCCAAGAGCATGGAAGATCTTTTCATTTTCTGGGGTTTTCTTCAATTCTTTCTTTAAAGATTTAAAGTTATTGTCATACAGTTCTTCCACTTGTTTGGTTAGAGTTACTCTGAGATATTTTATGCTATTGGTGGCTGTTATGAAGGGTGATGTTTCTCTGATTTCTCAGCCCAATTATTATCTATGTAAAAGAGGGCTACTGATTTTTTTGAGTTAACCTTGTATCCTTCTACATTACTGAAGGTGTCTATGAGCTTTAGAAGTTCCTTGGTAGCATTTTTGGGGTCGTTTATGTAAACTATCATATCATAATAGAGAGAATTTGGCTTTTTGTTTTCCAATTTGTATCCCCTTGATCTTCTTTTGTTGTCTTATTGCTCTAGCTATAACCTCAAGAACTATACTGAATAGATATGGAGAGAGTGGACAACCTTGTCTTGTTCCTGGTGTCAGTCAGATTGCTTTGAGTTTCTCTCGATTTAGTTTGATGTTGGCTTTTGGCTTTCTGTATATTGCCTTTATTATGTTTATGTATGTTTCTCATATCCCTGCTCTCTCTAAGACCATTATGAAAGGATGCTTGTATTTTGTCAAAGGCTTTTTCGGCATCTGATGAGATGATCATGTGGTCTTTTTATTTCCAGTTTGTTTGTGTGGTGGATTACATTGCCAGATTTTTGTATGTTGAACCATCCCTAAGTCTCTGGGATGAAGCCAACTTGATCATGGTGGATGATGATCCTGATGTGTTCTTAGATTCAGTTTGCGAAGTATTTTATTGAGTATTTTTGCATCAGTGTTCATGAGTGAAATTGTACTGTTGTTCTTCTTCTTAGTAATGTCTTTATGAGGTTTGGGTGTCAAGGTAATTGTTGCCTCATAAAAAGAGTCTGGCAATATTCCTTCTGTTTCTATTGTGGGAAATAATTTGAGGAGTATTGATATTAGGTCTTGATTGAAAATCTTGTAGAATTCTGCACTGAAACCATCTGACCCTGGACATTTTTTGTTGGGAGACTTTTGATGACTGTTTCTACTTCTTTATCAGGTATGGGTCTATTTAGTTTCCTTATCTGGTTTTGATTTAATTTTGGTAAGTGATATTTATCCAGAAAGTTGTCCATTTCTTTAAAGTTTTCCAATTTTGTAGAATACAGCTTTTCAAAATATGACCTAAAGATTCTCTGGATTTCCTCCATATCTGTTGTTACGTCCCCCTTTTCATTTCTGATTTTGTTAATTTGGATATTCTCTCTCTGCTTTTTTGTTAGTATGGATAAAGGTTTGTCGATTTTGTTGATTTTTCTCAAAGAACTACCTCTTTGTCTTATTGATTCTTTCATTCTTTTCTTATGTTTTGTTGTTTTCAGCTCTCAAGTTGATTATTTCCCACCATCTAGTCCTCCTGGGTGAGATTGCCTCTTTTTGTTCTATATTTTTCAAATGTCCTGTTAATTCACTAGTGTGAGATTTTTCCAGCTTCTTTTTTCTTCCCTGGGTTTTATTTTGTATCTTGTGTTCCATTTTTGTTCCACTCCCAGGAATAACATTTCCTTCTTTCCTTCTTTCATTCCTGTGCCTCACCCTTCCTCCCTCCCTTTTTCTCTTCATTCCTTTCTTCCTTTTATCTTTCAAGGCAGGATCTTTCTATATACATAGGCCCTATTGTTTTGAAATTCATTATTTATACCAGGCTGGCCTTGAATTTACAGAAATCTGCC
Source organism: Dicrostonyx torquatus (assembly GCA_028555095.1). Classification (NCBI taxonomy): domain Eukaryota; kingdom Metazoa; phylum Chordata; class Mammalia; order Rodentia; family Cricetidae; genus Dicrostonyx; species Dicrostonyx torquatus. The sequence continues at coordinate 4,610,916 of JAQHUG010000008.1, forward strand.
TGCCTCTGTCTCTTGGCTGCTGGGGTTAAAGTCCCAATGGCTTGAATTCTTAGTAGATTTATAGGATCAGGGCAGATGTATTAAATTGGTGCCTAAAAATATAATTTTAAATGTTTTTTATTAATTTTATTGAGCTCTACATTTTTCTTTGCTCCCCTTAATTCCTCTCTCCTCCACTTTTGCCCTTTCCCATGGTCCCCTGCTCCCAATTTAGTCAGGAGATCTTGTCTTTCTCTACTTCCCATGTATATTAGATCCATGTATGTCTTTCTTAGGGTCCTCAATGTTGCTTAGGTTCTCTGGGATTGTGAATTGTAGGCTGGTTTTTCTTTGCTTTATGTCGAAGAGCCGCCACTTATGAGTAAGTACATGTGATATTTGTCTTTCTGGGTCTGGATTACCTCAGTCAATATAATGTTTTCTATATTTATTCATTTGGCTGCAAATTTCAAGATGTTATTTTTTTCTGTTGTGTAATACTCTAGCTTCTTTATGCATGCATTTCATGCTATGAACTTTCCTCTTAACACTGTTGATGTCATTGTCTTGGGCCTGCTCTGACAGAGGTTGCTTCCTCAGGCCTGCTCCAGTGGAGGTCACTGGCTCAGGGCTGTTACCTTAGAGGTCGCTGATTCATGCCTGGTCCCACAGAGGTCTGCCTTGGGCCTGCTCCCTCAGCAGTGGCTCCCTTCTACCTGTTCCTGTGGAGGTTGCTGCCTCAGTCCTGCTCCAGAGGAGATTGTTGGTTCAGGCCTGCTCCCTCAGCAAGACCCATACCAGTTTACACTCCCACCAGCAATGAATAAGTTCTCCTCTTTTCTCTTATTCTTGCCAGAACTTACTGTGAATTTTTTATTAATCTTAGCCATTTTGATTGGAAGAAAGTAATACCTCAAAGTAGTTTTAATTTGCTTTCTTATGGTGGCCAAAGATGTTGCACATTTCTCTAAACTTTTCTCTGCAATTTAAATTTCATATTTTCAGAATTCCTTGTTTGGCTGCGTACCCCCAATTTTTTTCTTTTTTAATTTATTCTGCTTTCATACAATACATTCTGATCATATTTTCCCCCTCCCTCCATTCCTCACAGTTCCACACACACACCTCCCTTCCCCCCAGATCCACTACTTTTCTGTTTCCTTAAAAAGAGAGAGAGAAAGAGAGAGAGAGAGAGAGAGAGAGAGAGAGAGAGAGAGAGAGAGAAAAGACCTCCCTGTGATATCCACTGAATACACATGACAAGTTATAACACTACTAGGCACACATATCAGGGCTGATCAAGGCAACCAGTAAAAGGGAAAAAGTTCCAAGAGCATGCAAAAGAGTCAGAGACACACTAACTATTAGACATCCCACCAAAATCCAAGCTGACAATTGTAATATCTAAAGGACCTAGCATGTCTGTCCCTATGCAGGTTCTATGGTTGCCACTTCAGTCTCTGTAAACCACTGTAAGCTCAGATTAGTTGATTTTATGAACTGTGTTCTCTTAATGGCCTCGACTACTCTGACTTATAATTCTTCCTCCCTCTTCCATGGGCTTTCACAAGTTCTGAGAGGAGCGACCTAATGGAGATCTCCAACTTGGTCTCTCTCTCCACCTAATGTTTGGCTATAGGTCTCTGCATCTGCTCCCATCAGTTGCCTGAGGAAGCCTCTCTGATGACAATTATCTAGATACCAATCTACGAGTACAGCAGAATATCATTAGAAATAATTTCACTGACTATGTTTTCTTTCTGACCCTAGGTCTCTGGGATATCAATCATCTGTGTTCTGATCATCCAGGCAGTGTTGGGAATGGTTCCCTCTCAAGGCCTGGACCTTGCCTGGTTTCAGAAGATGGCCAGATCAGGCTCCATATACTCCATTACTAGGAGTCCTCACTAGCTGCACTCTCATAAATTTCAGAGTTTTCCCACTATAGTAGGTCCCCTCACCGCCAAAATCTCCAGTTCCAGTCATAGTTTCCCATACTCTCTCCCTCTTTCCCACTACAACCTGATCCCTCCTGTTTCCAACCTCACCTGCCCCCAGTACATTCTTTATTTTTCTTTATTCATTCTCCTGTTCAGTGGTATCTAGGTTGCTTTCAGTTTCTATTATGGCTAAAGCTGCTATGAACATAGTCAAGCAAGTGTGTTTGTAGTAGGATGGAGCATCCTTCGGGTATGTACCCAGGAGTGGTCTGTAGATAGATCAATTTCCCATTTTCTGAGGAACCACCGTGTATATTTTCATTGTGCTGTACAAGTTTGCACTCCCGCCAGCAATAGGAAGTGTTCCTCTTGCTCCACATCCTTGTCAGGATGAGCTGTCACTTGTGTATTTTATCTTAGCCATTTTGACATGTGTAAGATGAAATCTCAAAGCCGTTTTGGTTTGCACTTCCTTGATGACTAAGGATGTTGAGCATTTCCTTAAGTGTCTTTTGGCCATTTGAGATTCTTCTGTTGAGAATTCTCTGTTTATATCTTTACTTCATTTTAATTGAATTATTTGGTCTGTTGATGTCTAGTTCCTTGAGTTCTTTATATGTTTTATTTTAGCCTTCTCTCAGAGGCAGACTTGTTGAAAACCTTTTCCCATTTTGTAGGCCATTGTTTTGTCCTATTGACAATTTTCTTTTCAGAAGCTTTTCAGTTTCATGAGGTCCCATTTATTAAGTGTTGATCTTAGTATCTTTACTATTCAAAGCAGTACCATATTTTTAATAGAGTATTTATTTTATTAAGTTTTTGTATAATCCAAATATTAACATTCTTCTCATTCTGTAGGCATCCCTTCTCTAGGATGCTGGTCTCCTTTGCTGCACAGAAGCTTTTTATATTTGAACAGTCTTTAAGATACTTCTTGATTAAGTTAAACCCCAATTCAATTCATGTCATGCTTCTTTCCATTAGATTTTTAAAATGCACTCATAAATTCATCTCATCATAAGTGTTTCTGCCTCTTTGAGTCTTCTGTCTGCTTCATTTTTTCCAGAGATAAATAACTTGCTGGTGTCCCCAGGTATCCCTGCTTCTAAAACCAATCAATAATTATTGGGTGGGGATTCTTTCTTTCCCAATATTTCTTACTGGTTCATCTTTGAATACCAAATTAGTGTAATTATTTTCCAGTTTTATCAGAATTGCTTTCATGAACTGAAATACACTGGTTTTCTGTTTTGTAACAGAGTAGATAAAGATTCTCCAATTGATGTATAGCAAAGTAAATGAGCACACATTATTCTCACCAGAATTTCCTTGTTATTTTCTTTACCAAACTTTGTGCATCCAGAAGCAAGGAGTGATACTACGTAGTCTCTAAAATGATCACTAAGTAATTCCCAATCACTTACATTGCTAAACATATTGAAATCTCATCTTCCTTTTTGCATTGCTTTTTTTTGACATCGCCACTAAAGTGAGGAAGTGCAAAAAGGCTCTGCTTCTTGATATTGTTCCTGATTTTAGAAGATTTATTGTTAGTTTCTTCTTTATTTAATTGAAAATAGATTCTCTCATGCAATGCATCCTAACCACTGTTTCCTTTCCTTACACTTCTAACTCCCCCACCACTTCTCTCCCCCAGATCCACTTCTCCTTTATTTCCTCTTCAGATAAAAGCAAGACTCCAGGCCAAACAGGTCAAAACAAAATACAATAGGAAAAGACAAAATCCCTCAAATGAGTTTGCACAACCCACCCAGAAAAAGGAAAAGAGTCTTAAGAGCAGACAAGAGTCAGAAATACACCCAGTCCCAAGATCAGGAGTTCCACAAAAACACTAAAAATTTAAAGCCAGGCAGGCTTCTAGAGGATAGATAGATTGAAAGTGTGATACATGAGAAGGTGTGAGCACAACTAAAGAGCTTAAACAGACCTCAGGGAAATATTTTGGAAATGAATTTTAAGGGTGTTTTTATAAAGGTCAAAGGAATATAACCCTGGGTCAAGATGAGTTTATTGTTATGACCCAACTGAGTCAATATTCTAGGTTTGATATGGAAGCATACACAATTTTTAAGAAAGGTGCAGAATCTTAGTTTGATTGGTTGGTCAAAATATGGCCAGGTGGAAAGTATCTGGAGATGCCTGGTATTCCTTGTATTGGCTTTAATGAAGGACTTTAATAGACGGGGAAATTTCAATGCTAGAATGAATACCCTGTGTAAAGCCTAATCCTCAACAATGTGAATGCCCAAAAGACATGCTCTTATATTATCGTATAAGATTCAAAATCTTGAGAGTGACACCAGCACATTTGAAGAGCCTTGTAACTTTTGCTAGATCTCAGGTTCAGAGATGCTGCCTCTCAGTTGGATGAATTAAATTCAATGAAATTTAATTTATTAAATCTCAGGGACCATATGGCAGCACTGAATCTCACAAAGAAAGATGGTCATAGTTATTATAATAGGCAGGACAGACAAAGCTATATCTGTGATATCCTAACCCATGAAGGGCAACACAAGCAAATTAATTTTTATGGTAGCAGAGGCAGATGCTATGCCTGGATTCAACAACATGAACATCCATCCACTCACCAAGGCTGACTTGTGCCAGATAGGTCAACAGCAGAAACAAACACTGAGCTTCCCTCTATAGCACCATTCCATAGAGCTGTCCCTCAAAGGGACATTGTTACCTATTTTAAAATATATAATATATTTGAATTTTATGTGGGATAGTCAAATCATGTTATAATTATAATCTGGTTACTGTTTTCATTTTGAAATGAAGCATGACATAAGGTGATAGGGTTGTGTGTTGAAATGACAAGTAATGGTCTTGTGATGGCTATTCTTGGTTCTTATTTCACAAAACAAAACACACTGTATGTTCCTGCAAAATAGCCATCTTTATCAGTGTTTCCTGAAATGAGAAATGTACACAGTAAGTCTTATGGGACGTAGTCCACACCTACACACCACCAATTCTTTTCTTTTTCACATCTCTGTCTCCACATCCATGCATAGCTTGTACACTGGCCCAACTGTATTTCAGAAATTAAATGAATTTATGTTCACATAGCTAAGACATGCAAGTAAACAGAAGAATTCAGCAAGTAATTTGTGGACAGAAATTGGTAATAAACACATATTGCCCAACATAGAGCCTGCCTGGAGCTCTTCAGACACAAGGATCCTGGTGATAGAGGACGTTTCTACAATGAGAATGACAACAGTTTCACAATAACTTTAGCCAGTCCAAGCAATGATAACTGCTTACATCAAGGCATCATAGTGGTAATGTGGATGTGCCTTAAAATAAAAATGACAAATGACATGTGTATAGCTATAGCATTTTTCACAGTTATTATGAAGACCTGACAGAAGAAGCTGTAGCAAGGAAAAGTATGTTGTGTATTATACTCTAAAAGGGCACCGTTCATCATATCAAAGAAAAAGCTGGTCACACTGTTTCTACAATCAAGAAAGAAAGACAGGTGATTCTGTGGCCCTAATTCTTTTGTTTTTCATCCATTATAGACATAGTAGATGAAATGATGCTGCCCACATTAAAGGTATGCATTCGCCCATAAGGTAGCCTGATGTGAGAGTGTAAATTCATGGAGCCAACATGGAAATCATTGTAAAGTTTTCTTAAGAATGTAGGAAAGTTTCTACAGGTAACCTAGCTCTGTCACTCCAGGCCATATATCCAATGGCTTTTATATCTGACTACAGAGATACTCCTTTATTCATAAGCACTGTAGCTTTATTTATTTTATCTGTGAATTTAAATAGACTAGTTGTCTAGCTATTGTTGAATGTATGAAGAAAGATGTGATACAATTGGGAAATGCTAAGATTTAGATTTAAAGTGGATTCAGTGTGTTAAAAATAGTATATGGTGTTACTGTTGTGTCATAAACATTTGAATATTTTGAGAATTCCTATTACAAGTTTGGTGAACAAGAAAAATAAAGCCTCAGTTCCTGTTTACAACCCCTATGTAAAATTCTGACTGAATTATGTACTTGGGTAGACTTCTTTGTTGCTGGATCTTTTATTTGCTAACAAAGAATGGAAGACTAGTGTATATTTACTCCAATATAGACATCAGTTCCCAACTACTTTGAACCTGGTAAACAAACTAACCTTAAGAGTTTTAACATGGTAATAGTAAAGAGGTTTGAGGAAGGATTCACATGTTTCTCTTTAGAGTATTTCTTTTTCTTTCTGTGCTACACCATAAGAATAGGAAAGGTAATGGTAGATGTTAGTATCAATAACTGGACAGTTAATTGAATATGTAACATGCTAAAGCAATTTAGATGGCATTAATAAGGAAAACTCAAAAGACTGTCAAGAAAGAGGAACTTTGGGTGATCAATGGTGGCTTCAATGCAAAGTTTCTAATTAAAGTTTGACCAAGAGCTAGATGTAACACCTGCTTCTGGAAGACTGTGATATCAATAGGACAGCTCAGTCATGGTAGAAGGAGATTCAAAGCATGAGCAGTGAATCTGTTGCTGAGCTGAATGAAATCATTTTTGGGGGTGTGTGGATCACTCCAGGCATTTCTTTAGGAATAATCACTGTTACATGACATGGTATTCCTCTCTGTATGCTATGAATACTATTGGTTAATAAAGAAACTGTCTTGGCCTGTGCAGGGAATAGAAATAGGCTGGGAAAATTAACTGAATGCTGGGAGAAAAAGAGATGGAGTAGGAAGAAGCCATGTAGCCTCACCAGAGACAGATGTCAGAATTTCACCTGGTAAGCCATTGCCACATGGCGATACATAGATTACTAGAAATGTGTTAAATTAAGATATGAGTTAGCCGATAAGAAGCTAGAACTAATAGGTCAAGAAGTGATTTAATATTATAATTATTTTGGGTCTGAGCAGCCGGGAACTAACAAGCGACCTTCCTCCAACAGTTACATGCATTTGTAGGCACCGAGCACTGCTTCCTAGACTCCCAGTGTTAAATTTTGCATATATTAATTTTTATATTTCATATATATTTATCATTATATTTTGATGGAAGAAAACCTAATTGAGCAGAAATTCAAGATGGCTTTGAAATTCATCAGAGACATTGAGTAAAAGGGAGCTTGAGACTTTCCTTCATTATATTTGAGTTTAATTCCTGGGCTTTCATTTAAATCAATATCACTGCTTTTAAAATTATCTTTTTAAGGGCTGGAGAGATGGCTCAGTGGTTAAGAGCATTCATTGCCTGCTCTTCCAACGGTCCTGAGTTCAATTCCCAGCAACCACATGGTGGCTCACAGCCATCTGTAATGAGGACTGGTGCCCTCTTCTGGCCTGCAAATGTACACACTGACAGCATATTGTATAAATAATAAATAAATATTTTAAAAAAAATTATCTTTTTAAAATGAATATTTCAAACATAAAAAGAATTGGACTTATCTTAAGCTACAAGTGTGTTCTGAGATCTAGAAAACAGATTATGCAGTGTAGATTAGAAAAAAGGTTATTAAAAGCTATTAAAGGTTGGGGTAGGTGTTCTTTTGGAACACATAATGTATATCAGGGTTGGAAAATATCATCTTTGAACCTAATATTGAGATGAACTTTATGTGCTTATGGGAAATGTGATCCTTTGATTTGAACATTGTTCTTCAAGCTCTGGGTCATGTCACTGTACAGTATGGATAATAAGCAGTATATGGTCAGAGAGTCCAGTCTAAAGTCAGTAAAACACAGGATTTAAGAGATATGCTACAGTCATAGAATTGAGAATGACCCCAATCACCTATTTATCCTGATCATTACAAGCAATGGAAGCCCTCTACACCAAGATTCATTTATGGGTCTATGGAAGTGCCTCAAGAATATGAAGACTAATATTCATAGAAAATGACGTTAGAAAAAAATTTTCTATGATAAATCTGAGAGAGAAAAAAAGAACTTTGTTGAGGAAGCTTATTGTGAGTTATACTGAAAGGGGACACATTTTATTATGGCATGAAAGGTAACAAGTCAGGAAAGATGTGTCTGCCTCCACTTCATTCATTCTTCTTATTAAGTCTGAAATACAGCTCATAAAATGGTGCTGCACACATGTTAGTTGGATCTTTGCCCCCCAAATAGCCAGATGTTGAATCTTCCTCATAGACATGCCAAAATGTGTGTCTCATAAGTTATTCAAGATCATATAAAATTTGAAATATATATTAAATTTCACAAACTTAACCCATCAATAAGCATATAACCATACAATGTTTAAGCCAGAATGTTCAATTCCTTTACCATTAAGCTTATAATTTTATCATAATGCATATTCCATTGAGTTCACTAATGAGTCCCTATAGATTTTAATTCTTATCACTACTAATGAGTCTAATATGCTTTCTAACACTCTAGAGAATCTCTTAATTGTGATATTCTATAAAATAAAATGACTATACACAATTCCATTATATAAAGACAACATCAAGCCTTGTACAGACATGGCAAACATTCTTCCAGAAGACAAGTAACAAAGCATTTACAACTAGAAAAACAGGTATGGGCATGGTTGATAAAGGACAATGAACAACCATAAAATTACTAAAAATCTCAAGACAAGATTCATTAGCTCCCTATGAGGAGTTTAATGGTGAGGTCCTACCTAGCAATAACCCCAAAAATATAGTCTATTGACATTAGGTTAGATGCAAACAGTACTAAATGGAAAAGATGTGTGTTGCACAGCTGCATGTTCTGGTGGGGTGAGAGATGACTGGAGCAGAGATAGAAGACCCTACAACATTGCTTTTCATAATATCAGATACCACTACACTTGCTACTGCTATAAAGTGTCACTAAAGTATACCTGGACAGCTAAAGATAAAACATTTCCCAAGGCAAATCAGATGTACTGACTCATGAAATCGTAGGACAACTACTAAGAGTTCTACTGAACACATTTGGATGTAAATTAAGCCTAGTTCCATTGACAAAACCCATGTTTACTAAACAGAGATGCCCTTAGCTCCAACAGAAAGGACTTTGATGACTTTTCTCCTTAAATGAATACAATTTGCATACCCAACGTCCTCTAAGAATTTGCATTTGAAATCTACTTTACTGCTTTTATGTGCCTAGTATGTAGAGGCAAACACTGCGTAGTGTTTTATAAATACTAACAAATATTCATATAAAGTGATTAGGATATAGAACTGTCATCTGTTCTTGTGTTCCAATTTTCAGAAAACAAAGCATTACATACATATACCAATACATTCAAGGTTCTACAAACATTTAATATACTTAAATATTAAATATACTTGGTATATTTCAGAAAATATATAAAGTAAAATATACTTACGCTAGTAAAGATCTTGGACATAGCTATTTCCTAAGGCATTAAATTGTTGTTAGTCTTCATGGAACAGAGATGGTTGTAGTCACTTATAACATGACATGGATTATAGTCATGGTGTTAAACTGAATAATGAGGATACAATTATATTTGTCTTTATGATAATGAGGCTGCTAACAGTCTCTGAAGAGTAAAAGCTGGGCGGTGGTGGCACACAAATTTAATCCCAGCACTCAGGAGGCAGAGGCAGGTAGAACTCTGTGAGTTCAAGGCCAGTCTTATCTACAAGAGCCAGTTTCAGGATAGGCACCAAAACTACACAGAAAAACCCTGTCTCAAAAGAGAGAAAAAGAGAGAGAGGGAGGGAGGGAAAAAAAAGGTGGAGAAGACAGAGAGAGAAAGGCAGAGAGAGAAAGAGACAGAGAGAGAGAGGCAGAGAGAAAACAGTTGTACAATACAATACACTCTTAGACCACTGGTTTTCAAACATACTTATCTTATCATTGAGTCACATACCAATATCTAGAGACAGTTTGCATTGCCTTAACTGACCCGAGGTAGGAAAAAAAAAGTGTTGCAGTAGTTTGGTGAAGGAAATGAGAGTTATGTCTCTACAAGCTCAAAAAACATAAAAAGCTCCAGAACGCAGAAAGGTCCATCTCAAAAATTAAAATATTATGGAGACATTTGAATGGAATGAAAACACAAGAGTCAAACCTCTACAGCTGTAAAAGAAGAAAAGTTGAATTTTCTGGTTCATGGGTCTCCTATGAGCTGATTGACTTGAATGAACTCCATTGTACTTTTAATTCTGGGAAAACATTGAACATTGCTAGTATGTAGATCTATGTTGTGAGCTCCTTCTCTGTGCTTGGATTTGATATAACATGGGCTTGCACATGCTCTCAAAATTACTGTGAGTTCACGTTATCAGCTGCATTCTGTACCTTACATACTTTTCACCCTGTCTTTTAAAATAATCCCTGAGATAAGGACAGCAGTAGATATGTAATCCCATTTAGGGCTGAATAATTTTGCAGTTTTATTCTATTGGAAACTTGTTGGTCTCTAATAATCACCAATACTGCCTTCTACGATGAGGACTTAGAGATACACTGATTGAGTATAATGAATACGTCACCGACAGTTACTTTAGTCTATTCAACAGAATGGCAGCAATAGGCTTTCTTCTAGAGTCTATCACATGTATGGTCAGACAATTGTGATAGAAATGGGTTTCATATTGTGACACTGGCTTAAAAAACAGACAGTGGTTGGTTGCTCCCGTGATATTTATGCCACTATAACACCACTTGTCATTTCTTACCAGGCCAGCCATTACTGTAGCTCATATGGTTCATGGCTGGATCAGATGGATGATTTACATTCCTCTTCTGATTGTGAACACAACATATTCCTACACTATGAAAGCAGCCAAATAACACTAACACTTCTGTGTTGGTACAGGCTTGATGTGTTTATGTTCTATACATGATCATATGATGTCTTCAGAAATGGGGTCTTCTCATCAACATTTGGAGCATCACCAAAATCATTGACAATAGTCTGTTATGTTTTGGAATTTAGGACCTTACTAATCAAAAACTCCAATAGACATAACCCATGCTCAGCACTTGGCTAGCTATTTTTTACATTGTAGTGACTAGTAAGGGATATTCTTGTCCCATGATAGTGTAACAGGTATCTTTAATTCTTCTTGTATATGTGTATAGATATGTATTTAGCAAACTTCTACAATAACAGCATTTGATTTGACTTTTCAAAAAGTCTTTAGCACTTTGTATCCTTCACAGCATTCCCTGCTCTGTGCTGCCCTCCAATACTCCAATTTGACCCTTCTTGATCCATGATTCCACTTTAACTCTGTATATCAGAGTTTCTTTTTTCATTCCCTTGATAGCCACTTCTCTGTATGTTTTTCTAATAAAGTACACAAATCTGAAGATTCAGTGTTAACATCCACACCAGAAAACATGGGATGCTTGCTTCTCTGTCCACATTACTATATGCTAACCCAATGCATTTGTCTGTAAATTTCAAAAATCCATTTAACTTAACAATCGAGTAATAGTTCATTGAAAATACTCCACCTTTTATCAGTCAGTTGATAGACATCTAGACTATTTTAATTTTCTTACTTTTTCCAAACCAAACTGTATCCAACTTTATTAAAGACACTTTTCATAATCAATCATGGTTTTCCAGGCAGGACATGGGCAGGCAATTATTAACAGTATACAAGAACTTCAAAACACTCTTCTTGTATGGACTACCAAAATCAGAAAACAACTACAAAGCCCGATGAGTCTTCATTTGAGGCTTTGAAAAGGGGGAGAGCTTAAAGTGAAGGCTGACATTTCACATTAAGGATGTTGTTTAACAATTTTTCACAAGCTGACCCTGTTTTTCAGGAAATGAAATAAAAATGTCGGTATTATCAATCTCAAGACCCACAATATTTTATGAAAAGAATTGCTGTTATTTTGAGGATGCTCATTGATATCACTGCAAAGTCCAGATTTCCCAAAAGACCAGCAAAACCAATTTTTGGGTTCAGGTTCAAACAGGACTCTGGTTTTTAAAGGAGTTAAGTCTATGTCTATGATGTGGCCGGGGAGGTATTAAAAATAAATTTAGAGTTTTTCTGCACAACAAGACATGTTGTACCATGGTGGCCACATATGTCAACAGTAGGATGTGTCTCCTGAGAGCCAAGAGGAATCTTTCAGACTTATCAGGAAAAGATAATTTCCATCATCAACCATCATCAATACAGCTTGTCAGACATTTTGTTAGTGACCCATGTTCCTCCCCCAACCCCCAAAGTGTTCTGTATGCTAACAACATAGCTTTTTAAAAAAGTAAAACAAAATTTTGCATTATTATAAAACGTGATAAAAAATAGTATTTCAGACTGTACACTCACCAGAAGTACAGTTATCAAAAATGCACACATTTCACTTGGCATTACCACTACTTTCAGGGTATTTTTTGGGAGGTGGGGGTCTGGTCTGTTTTGGAACCTCCATTTTCTGCAGGATTATCTGCATCCTTACCAGCATTGACTTTCCCCTTCTTCCCTTTGGGTGCCTTCTCTCCCTTCTTTGAACGAGACTCCTTAGGCTTCGGCTCTGGCTTCGGAGGAGCAGATTTAACAGACAACCTTGCAGATCTTCTCTGTTGCTCATCCTTCACCTTGGCTTTACCTCCTTTAGTATCCCTTTCAGCCGTTCTTTTGAGCATGGCTACTGTGGCATGGAGTGGTGGGGATAGCCGCGCTGAATGTAGGGATGCAACGGTACATGGCTTTGGCCAGTCTGGGAATTGTTCTCTCTGCTTCTTCCATCAATTTTCATCTTAAATTGCTTTCTTTATTTCATCAAGCTGCCTGTTTAATGGTATTCAATAAAACACTTATTCCTATCCTCTATGACTTCCTTAATCATGTTCAATATTGTTCTTTTTTAAACCATTTTCTTGTACATTATGTAACTGTTATTTGTTTTTCAGGGAACATTACTGTATGAGTACTAATTTTGAGTGAAGAGTTATTATTTTGCATGTACAAGTTTGTGTATTTGTGGTGGCTCCTAGATACTTAGAATTATAGGTCACTGGTAGTATTTCATGATATAAAACTCTCATCTCGGTATTGTTGAATGGGTATTTGAGAAGTATGGTTCTAGAGTTACAGTGATAGGTTACAGAAATTGGCAGCATGCATTGCTTGTTACTGTCTAAGAAATAGCAGGAATATAGAGTGGGGATGGGTGGAATTGCCCACTGCAGGAGTTTAGACTGTCTGCCTAGAGATGAAGTGTCAAAGGCACTCAGTGGGTGTGATGTGGTTTGGGGTAAGTCTTGGCTTAACTACGTGAAGTGAGTGTTTGGTGATTTTAATAAAAATGCCCCCAAAACTCATATATTTGTATCTTGATCCTAAGTTAGTATTCTATTTCAGAAAGGATTAGGATGTGTGACTTTGTTGGAGGAGGTATGGCACTGGAGATAGGCTTTGAGGTTTCAAAAGCCCACATCTGGCCCTGTTTTCTCTTTCCTTCCAAGCTATGAATCAGGAGATAAGCTCTCATCTTCTCCTCCAGCACCATGTGTGCCTTTTGCCACACTCTCTTTCATGAAGATCATGGTCTCACCCTCTGTAACCATAAACAAGCCCTCAATTTAATGTTTTCTTTTAGAAATGGCCTTCATCATGGTATCTTTACAGCAATAGAAAAGTAACCAAGAGAGGGATTGGAGGTCATATAGAAAGTTAGTCACAGTTCACAATTCCTCAGACAGGTCACAGTATATATTTTCTTGCTTGATAGTGTTTCCAAGTAAAGTGAATGTGGAAGAACCATAAATTAATTTTGTGAATGATTTGTCTATCTGTCCTCCTTATAGACTGAAAATTCTTCAGATGATGAATGAATATGCCATATACACACATTTTAGATGTAAATAACTATCGTACATAAAACAACTTTGGGTAGGAAAGTTTGCATTCTACAAGAGAAGTTTTCCAAAAATAATTATAATTTTTTGAAATTAAAAGGCTGATGAATATATTGCAAATAAATCAGTTTTTATATTTTTCTTATTTTGAATATTTCTATGAATAAATTTTCATAATTCTGTAATTTTATGTTCCACAACTTCAATCGCATTTATCAAAACTTCTTTAGAGCAGTTTTTGAACTCATGTCACCAAATTAAACGA
>JAQHUG010000008.1:4631681-4670595 GCA_028555095.1 Dicrostonyx torquatus
TATTTCAACTTTTAAGTCTTGAATTGTTTAATTCACCTCTTTGATTTTTTTCTTGCCATTCTTTAGGGGATTTATTTACTTCTTCCAATTTCTTGCTTATCTTTCCCTCACTTTCTTTAATGGATTTTTTCATTTACTCTCTAAGGACCTCTATCATCTTCATAAAGTTATTTTAAAGGTCATTTTCTTCTGTTTCATTTGCATTGGTTGTAGAACCACTAGGTTCTGGTGGTGTCATTGTGCTCTTTATGTTGCTGAATTTATTCTTACACAACCATTTGTCTGGGTTTGGATAATTATAAGGGCTAGTGTTGATTCTTGGGAAGTCTTTGTTGGATATGTCTTTTATTCCTTTAGTGTCTGTTTCCTTTATTATCTTTGGTCCTAAATGACCAAGGATTCTGGTGAATGCCTGGTTGTCAGTTTGAGTAAGGTTGTTTCAGCTGAGGTTTATGTGCGTTTGGGTACCTAGATCCAGTGATCTTCCTCTTTTCCTGCCTGTTGGGGACTTCATTTGTGTCTGTGGAGTCGTCTGTTCTTCCAACTGGTTTGGGTAGCTCTTGTGCCTACAGGTTTTGTTGATGTTGCTGTGGAGAGGTAATCATGAAGAGGGCTGGGGTAGGTGGGATTGGGCAGCAGATTGGGTCTGTTATTCTAACTGGTGTAGGTGGAGCTTGTGCCTCTAGAGGCTGTTGATATTGCAGAGGATGGCTGGCCAGCAGGAAGATGATGATAGGGTCAGTGGCCTTGGGTGGCAGGGTGGGTCTTGTAGGTTATAGAGTCCAACATGTGGAATCGGCCTCCCTGCAGTACTCTTACCTGCTAACTGAGTGTTGGGGCTTAGAATTGTTTTTAATTCATTTGTGAAAATAAATTTATGGGATTCCAATATTGATCAATGGAAAAGAATAAATATTGTAAATGAGTGCTGTACAAAGCAGGGAGATAAAGTAAAACAAAGATCCCAGAGCCAGTGTTATACTGTCATATAGCATCAAGGACCTCAGGAGCACAGCACCCTGTGTGAGCACGTTGCTGTCTCAAATGACAAGACTGAAACTATGAAAATCACAAAAGCTTTGTAGGCTCTTTTATCAAGCAAGTTTTATAATCATAGAAGGTCTAAGCTATTCTACACATTACATTCATACTTTAAAGAAGACCGGAATATTCTAAGGGTGACATGAATGATATTCAGGAGTCACGTTGGTGTTTCCAGACTGTGCCATCTGTTTATATGCTGCCAATATCTTCATCCTCAGTTTCTGTAAATTTGAAGTTATATGTTTAATAAGATAAATAAGAATCAAATGCCTAAACTGTCCTTTCCCAATGGCATTGACGTACAAAATGTTACTAGATATTGAACTAACATTACAAACTCATAAGTGTAGTATTCCTGAAAATCAGAAAAATCCCTCAGCACATTAATGTATTTACCCTGGCTCAACCTAGGATCCAAATGTTCGGAGTGTTCAGAAGCCCTGCAGAGAGTTACATGAAAGATACAGAAAGTCACTGTCA
Organism: Dicrostonyx torquatus; assembly: GCA_028555095.1. Taxonomy (NCBI): domain Eukaryota; kingdom Metazoa; phylum Chordata; class Mammalia; order Rodentia; family Cricetidae; genus Dicrostonyx; species Dicrostonyx torquatus. The sequence continues at coordinate 4,633,206 of JAQHUG010000008.1, forward strand.
TTTCAGAATCTGAATCTGTGACAATACAATTAATTAGCCAAATTTGCACAGTAGAAGCTGTTTATTACTCTCCGCCAGTGGAAATACCAAAGTGTACAAAGCAGGTCACTGTGAACAGACGTGCTTCCACTGGCAAGGTGACGGAACAACCTCAGAGCAGGTGGCGCATTTGCTTTTGCGATGCAGAGACACTGCTCCTGGTGCCAGTCTCCATCCTGCTCCTGTGGAAGAATATGGCCTCAGCGCTCACGTGTGACAGGAGGAATCCACAATGCAACTTTCTCAGGATGGACCATTTGGGCACACTGCCACTGTCTCTAGAAAAGCAAATGCTAAGCCTACAAGATCATTTGTTGACTTTATAAGTACACACCTTGACTTCTGGTTTCTTTTCATAAAGGTTCTTCATAGTTGGGATGAGATGTACTGCAAAAGAGAAAGCCTCAGGATCCAAATTTTAAGCAATCTTCAAAGCCAAAAGAAAGCAGTTATACTAACAAGGCAGATTAGAAAATATGAAACTCAAATATTTGCTAAAATACATTTATTTTATTTTATTTTTACTATTTATAAAATACCACTTTGTTTTACTGGTGCGGCATAAGGCCCTGACAAGCATGGCTGAGAGAGAGATGTGGTTCTCCTTCCTTTATCAGGTAACATAATTTGATAGGCATTCTTCATTTGGGGCACTGTAGATATACAGTAAAGAATACCAGCAATGTGATGAATTATACTGATTAAATAGAATGACAGACACTGAAACTAGGTCTGTACGTGAAAGGGAATTAATAATTCAACAGGGATAGGGGAAATTTCACAAGTTCCCGCCATAGGTGAAGAACGATGGGCAATCATTACCTCCTGAAAGAAGAAAAGTCAGTCGTCTCTGAGAGGAGTCCCTGATAGTTCTGCAAACCCCAAGCGTCCAACCCTAAATGGATGTGCATAAGAGCCACAGCAATCAGACTCAGAAGATTCTACGAAAGCTATATATGTGTAACAAATATAATTATGAAATAAGAGCTCATGAATGCGACAGAAATTGGGGGGCATATCAGAAAGTATAGAGTTGAGAGGGGGTGGCAAATGGCATAGCGTTTTGTGAATAAAATTCTCAAAATAAATAAAAATCCCAAATAATAATAATAATTATTATTCAGATATCTCCAAAGAATATGAATCATCTTTAAAACAACTCCAGTGTGGCACTATAAAAATAAGATCCAGTGCATATAGACAAAAATGTCCTCTATGTATGATAAAGCCCCTTTAAAGTCCTTATGTTGCATATCCTGGTAATTCAAAGAAACCAGAAGGGGTGAAGAATATACATGGATAAATGTGACTCAATTTATTTTTATGTTTCTGCCACTTATTTTATATATATTTTTACTATTTTCCTTGCTTTATGGGCCATATTTCTAACACTCCAACAATCTTTTCAAACTCTGTAGAACCTTGACAATATTATTTGTGCTGGTTAGTTTCTATTGCCAACCTAACCCTAAACAAAGTTGTATGGGAGGAGGAAAAGTCAACTGAGGAACTTCCTAGATGGGATTGGCTTGTAAGCAGGTCTCCAGGGGAATTTTCTTGATTGTTAATTGATGTGGAATGGTGCCTCCCATCGTGGGCAGCACTAGTACTACTCATATACAGATGGTCCTGGGGAGCAATAAGAAAGAAAGCTGCAAAGAAGCCAGTAAGCAGATTGTCTGCATGTCTGTCCCTGATTTCCTCCAATGCTGAACTGTGACTTTAAGGAATGAGCTGAAATAATCCATCTCCTCCTCCTCTAGTTGCTTTTCTGCAGAATGTTCCCTCATAGCATCAGAAAGCAAACAATGGGAGCAGGGGAAAGAGAACATGGCTGGGGTGTGCCTGGTGCTGCGGTTTTGGGGAAGAATTATGGAAGTTTTGGATACTTTCATCTAGAAATCCATTTAATGCTCAGAGCATGAAGTGTTGCTGTTCTGTGGGCGCTTGGAAGATGACAGCGTTGATAATAGTGCAGATGGTGGAGAACTAGATTATGAAGTTTCATAGGGAAGCAAAGACTAACTCTCAGGGCTGTTCCTGTAGTATTTTAGATTTTCTGTAGAAGGGAAACATTGCGTGTTTCACTGAGTGTCTTGGCTAGGTTTCTATTGCTGTGATAAAATCACAGGTCCAAACCGAATGGGATGGAAAGTTTATTTGACTTACACTTTCACATCGCTGTCCATCACTGAGAGAAGGCAGGGTATGAAATCAAACAGGAACCTGAGGTAGAAACGGAAGCAGAGGCCATGGAAGATTGCTGGTTACTGGCTTGCTTGGCATGACTTGCTCAGTATGCCGTCGTATACCACTGAGTGCCACCTGCTCTAGGATGGCACCACCTGCAGTGACTTTGGAACTCCCACATTTATCATTAACCAAGGAAATGGCTGCATAGACTTCCCTACATTTCAGGCCAATGAAAGCACTTTTTTCCTCCCAAATGACTCTGCCTTTTGGCAAGTTGACAGCAAACCAGCGAGCACACTGGAATAATGCTTGCTGGTGAGTTGAGGCTGAATAATTGACCATCACTAGCAACAACAACAAACAGCTTCATCAGGAGAAATCTCCTGAGATGTATTTCTTTTGGGTCAGCAAACAATGCTGCGGTCCAAGATGACATAGGCAGGACATCAAGCTGGTAATGAAACATGGCCCTGCCTAAGTGTCTCCCTCTTGATACTTTTGAAACCTGAAGGGGTTATGAAGGCACCCAAGACTATATTGTGTGATGGGTTGGTGGTACTGCAGAATAACCCTGAGAGGCCACTCATGAAGGCGCAATCTTGGTTGGAGTCAAAACCCAAGGGTACCGGAGATGCCATCCCTCCTCTCTTTCTTCCACAGGACTCTTGGAGCTCAGTGTGTGCTAGTCTATGGAGCTCTGCCTCTTATTTCACGCATTACTGGACAGAGTATCTCTGATGACAATTATGGTAATCACCAATCTGCTTTGTGTGCCAATCATATAGTTTGGTCTCTTAGTACAGGCTTCTGACAGTGAGAGCAGGACTTCTCCCTGGAGCTTAGCTGGCTTTTGGTAACCTGTTCCCCATGCCCTGCCTTGATGTAAAGGAATGAGCTCTATCCTGCCTCAACTTGATGTGCCATGTTTTGTGCAAGTCTATTACAGGCCTGTCCATTTCTAAATGGAGATGGAGGAAGAATGGATGGTGAGAGACATAGAAGGGAAAGGGGAGGGGCCAGGAGGAGAGGAGGGAGGGGAAACTCGCTGGTATGTAAAATAAAAATGAAAAAAAAATGTTATTTAAATAAAAATAAAAGTAATAAAATTAAAAAATAAATAAGTAAATAAAAAGAAACCCAAACTAAGCAGTTTGTATCCATCATAAATTTTAGCTTCGGTTACAAATAAGATAAAACCTATTTCTACTTTCCACTATAAATTTACTAATTAAACACTCATTCACAATCTATGGTGAAATAGCCTTCACTGTTTTCAATTCTAAATATAGAGTTTAATTTCTGACATTATTTTTCTCTTTCAAAGCATATCCAAAGGCAGGAACATATTAATTTATCCTGAATCTTCATAAAGTATAATGATTAATTTGCATTGATATAAATGTGCAACAAGTTTTTTGTTACATAGATTTGGGGTAATTGAATAAAAGTTTTTGTCTGCTAGTAAAAGACTTTCTACAGCCCACATACAACAACTGGGAGCTCAGAAGTATAGTAATAGAGACATTAGTAAACATAAATTCTTTTCCATTTAATTAAATCTTAATTTACTCTATACACCAGAAGCTCACTATTTCAGGGGTGTTGGCAACTTGAACTTTCTAGAATGTACTTTATGCAGACACCTTCATCCAGATCTCAGTAAAAAGTAATTGTTCCTTGCAGTTGTTTAAGTTTTACCTTCCTCGGCAGAAAGTTCAGTGCCTAACTACCTCAACAGATGATCTTAGTCTAGTCATCCCTTGACTATTTGAATATCTGCCACCAAGCACAATTTTTATTGGACCTAAAGTTTAGGGTACAGAGATGATTTCCTCTGAAATGTGACAGATAATAGTGTAACATCAGAATTCATAATAGATAAAGGCTGAGGACACATAAAGTTCGATTAGTAAAATAAATAGAACCAGTTTGTTCATTGTCCATGTGAAAATCCATCTCTAAAATCAAGGAACATCTTACTGGTGGTCCATCTATCAACTCTCATAAGAGCATACCTTGTCTGGTATGTTGTGAGGGAAGGAAGCCTTGCTTTGTGTTTCTGGGCTTCATGCATGAGTGTGTGTGAGTGTGTGTGTGTGTGTGTGTGTGTTTATGTGTATCATTCTTTTCCACAAATTCTTTCATGATCTCCAATATTTAGGAGAAATAGCTATGAAAGCTCCTAAACACATGTGGTACTTGACTGACTCTGCTGGTAAGATCCTGGTCAGATAAGAAAGGAAGGAAAGGCAGACTACCCTGCCTGGTCAGGAGTGCAAATCCTACAGCAGTCAGACAACAATGACACTAGCCTTTTTGTTTACCATAATTTGCTACACTGCCTCCACAAAGATTTCTGTAGGGCTTACACTCATCTGAAAATCTTGAGGTGCCAAAAGCTCCATGACAGCCCCTGCAAACCTAGCAGAAGATATTCCATCAGAGATGCCCTTGGCTGGTGCTTTACGGCTATAAGACTTCCTTTATGTTTTTTTCTTTGAATGCGTGTTTGACACAATGTATCTCTTATTGAAAGATAGACTGAATGTTTTGAAATACCAAAATCTAATAAATCAATTGACAAAAATGCGTTTTGCTGATCTACCTATGCTATTGGTATATTCCAGGGAAATACAACCGTTAACATGCATTAGGCATGCAACATTTTGCAACTTACTTAAAAATCAGAATCAGAAAATTTCAATGTATCAAGTTCTTATATCAAAACTAACAACAACTTAATCAGTCTCTCCAGGTTTTCAAAATCATAGAATATGTGGTATCTATTATGAAAACTAGTCATTCTTGATCAACCCTTTCTTACAGGGTTCTGACAGACAACACAAATGCTATACAGTTAGCCCTCCCCAAACAACTCTGCAGTTTTCAAAACCTCTGAAATGTGTTTATAACACATGTGAAATATCTCTGAATTTCTCTACATTTTCCTTCACTCCTCTGAATTATTTTTCTTAGCATCATATTAGACTTACTCCATGTGTTGAGTTTGTTAGAAGAAAATAAAGACTAGTCTTGGTGTCACACAAAGAACAAATAAACAAAACAAATGTAGCTCAGCAAGGCAATTTGTTTTTTATTTTTATTTTTTTAAAAAAGAAAACTATCTTCTTTTATTAGACAAACCAATCCAAGTTACCACTCCTACCGCCCCTTCCATTCCACTTACTCCCAACCCCACCTCCATCCACAATGTATTTTTGCAAAAAGTCTACAACACAACCCAAATCAGGCTAGGAAGCACATTTAGCAAAAATGTCTTCTGTCTCTTATTCTGGCTAGAGATGGTGGCAGTGCTATTTCCTGGTGATGCGAGCTCAACTTCACAATCTGATCTGATTGGCCAATTGACAAGAAGAGATGAGAAGTCAGGAGACCTAATCTTGCTAAGCTAATTGCCTACGGGAGGAAAAAAAAATCTTACAAACATATGAAGTTTTTTAGAACAACTACAGCTTCTTCTCAACGCGTACATTGTTTAGCACTATTTCTAATTCTCTGTATTTCACAAACACACCATTTAACACTATTCCCTCATTCCCTGCATCTTACGCTTGTAGCATTTGAACTATCCCCTAATTCTCTGAATCTCCCATTTACGTTATTTAGCACTCTTCCCTTATTCCTTGCATCTCATGCTTACATCATTCATACTATCCCCTCATTCTCTGGTTGTTGAGGTACAAGTCTAGGAAGACAGAGGTGAGCAAGTCTTTGACGTTTTTCCCCCTTCTTATACATGAGTTTCTTCTATTCCTTTGATTTTCTGATACTTGGATACAGAGTTGGAAAACATAAGAAAATTATGACATTGTTGACATGATAGTGAAGTGACATGAAGTGAGCATAGCAGTTTCCTCTCTCACAGGACACAATTATTCCTTAAGACACGCACAGTTGAGATGGCTCAGCGTTCAGTGTCTGGCAGTAAAAGAGCTGTGTCTTACCTGGTGGCCTTTTTACAGTCTCTGAAGCTTCTCCCCTCACTGTGGAAGATTTTGGTTCAAACAAGGGTTTCTACCTGATGCAGTTAAGAATGCCCCAGTTCACAAACGCCCTCTGGACCAGCACTGAATCATCCTGTTTTCCCTGTTGGGTTCTCTACAAATTCTAATTTTTTTTCTGTTCATGAGATATGAGGTTGTTTGAAATTCAGATGAATTCACAAGCATTCACATAAGGAATGACATGTCATTTCCCCTTCCTTCTGACCCTATGAATATTCTTCTCTTGCCAAAGACCAAGGGATATGCCAAGAAGACATTTTCTTCATTAAGTCAGGAGAAAGGTGGTATTTTGGGGTAGTTCAGTTTGTCTTCTGGCTCTAAGAAACTCAAGATTTTAACTTCTTTTACACTTTAATCTTTAATGGAGTTCTGCTTACCAGACAATCTTACAGCTCATGACATTACTAGGGAAAGTGAATACTCCTTCTGGGGTTCTCATCTTGTGAGCAAAAGAATTATTGAGCAGACTCAGAAGAAAGCTTGAGAACAAGTTTCTTAAAGTTTGAAGGAAAAGCAACAGAGCAAGTCGTGAATCTTGACAGTTGTATGAAGGAAGGTTAGAGAGAAGTGAAAGAAAAGAACTTGTGTCCTAAGAACTAGGGTCCAAAAATCCTGGCAGGTTCATCTCTGGAATTTGGCAAGCGGTTACATGGCAGTGTGTTTGGGAAGCTTTGGAGAGGCTGAGAGCAACTTTATCAATTTGACAACAGCATTACCAAAATAAGAAGTTTTACCCCATCTTTTATTATACTTATACTTCATTTTTTGCTTTTATAGATTTCTACAGCAGAGCAAAAATATTAACAATAACAACTTACACAGGTTGGAGGTAAGTTTAGAAAGAAAATAAGGAGCAAGTCAAAATCAAAAAGGTTTTTAAAATATTTCTGATAGGTAATATGATGACTAAAATATTTAAAACATAATTGTATGTTTTTTAAATCCCTTTGGAGGTCAAAAGGAGTTTAATCAAAAAGACAATCTATTAAAATTGGATTGTGTGGAAGTTTTCATCTAAAACCATTTTTGTTACAACCCGGGAACCTATTACATCAAACTCTCTGCAGAATATAGTAAAACCTAAAACCTTCCAACAAATTCTTCCTCCATGAAATTGCTATGCTTTGATTTTTCTTTCCTTTACAATACCAGCAGTATATATATTTTCAATTTTATATGAGAAAATTCAATTGTTTTCTACTTCAGGATATACTGTAATTATTTCTCAGGTACTTCTAAATATCCTGTTACCTAGTAAGAAAATCTTTTAAAACTCATAATTAAAATTGTCTTAAATTTTAAAGATCCCAAATCTGAATTTAAAAAGCCTTAAGTTTAAATCTTTAAAGGTTAGAGATCACTGTTAATTGAATAGGTTTTGTTTTTTCTTTAGTTTTGTGCCTGCCCTTGCTCTGATAAAAGATCAGACTCTCTCAATGAAAATAGGTAAGAGGGGCTCATGAGAATCTATCCTCTATTAAAGGCACAGTTTTATATAGCATAAACACAAATTTTATACAGTATTCCAAACTTCTAATTCATAATTAGCAATGAATGGACATTTTGACATTTGTAAATATGACTGTGTCGTGGACATCTTTTGCTGTCAAGTATCTAAAGACCTGTGCTCAAAGTGTACTACAGATGTGTACAATGCCTCTTCTTAACTACTCAGTTACAGAGCACGACCCCAGGCATAGCGCAGGACCCTGGAAACTCCAGTAAAATACCATTGAATCGTATCTGAAACTCAACTTTGTCAAATAGCTTCTTATATATCTTCTTTCTAGAGACTCTCATTAGAGTTAAGTGCTAATAAGGCTAATGATTATGCTAGCAAATGGCTTGAGAAATTTTAAGATTAGTCATGTTAGTGAAGTCCCTTACTATCCAAAATATAAACCTATTACAAAACAACACTATCAAATACTTCATTGGAAGATGGATGGATAGATAGATAGATGATAGATAGATAGATAGATAGATAGATAGATAGATAGATAGATAGATAGACAGACAAACAGATATAAAGGGTTATTTACATTCTCCTAAATCTTCACATGCTGTCTACCTAGGCTAACTTTAAATTCAAAAAAAGATATCTTAAAAGATAATACTTTTTCTGCTGTCCAAAAGCATCTGCAATAAAGGAAACACAATCTAAAGCAAATGCTAAACAAAAAGAAAGAGCTCTCAATGTTCTAACATCGAGGTGTGGTTATTCTTATATCTTTTCAAAAATTAAAGACTGTCCCCAGATGGCTCCTTATCTGATGCATTCAACCAGGACATCTAGAGACCACCAGACCAATGGAATATCTGCAGGCAGATGACAAACTTATTGAAAGGAATTGTCCCAAGAGTGAGAGTAAACTGATACCTTGGGGGAGGTATCAGCACTTTAACTCATCAAGTAGAGAATTGGGGGAAAACAAGGACTAACCCAAAATTGATAGTTGCATTTAAGGACTGTATTGCATGCTAACTCTTGTCAATGCAAAGTTCAAATGCCTTTGTGAGGGAAGATAAAAGAAACGCCGTGATAAAAGACAGTGTGATACTGTTTTGTTATGCTAAGGATTGTTTGTAAACCTTTATGTGGAATAGGCCTCATTATACCCATTTTGCTCACAGGAAATTTGCTAGCAGAAATTAAGCAAGAGAATTGAAAATGACTTTCCCCTTTCCTCTGTCCTCTATTAGTTGTCTAATAATTCACTTACGCTTTTCTGTATTAATTAGACTACCCATAGAGGCAATGCATTTAACCTAAGCCTCTTATGGCCATGATTTTTCTTATAAAAAATTTAGAAAGGAGGAGATGTTCGAAGCACAAAGGTTCTTGCACCCACAGATCGCCGGGGAAAGCAGGAATGTTAAACACAGGGCCTCTTCTCAAGTGAGGGGATAAAATACCTGTTTGGTACTCAGAAGGCTAGGCATGAATTTTGTTAATGACCTGATAACCTTTTGCTATCTGTGAAGGTAGGCATCACCCACCTTTTGCTATAGAAGTAGACCTCGCCAATGTACCCCAGAATGATTATTCCAGACTCTTCCCTCCCGAGACTGCTACTCATCCTCAAGGGAGGTGTTACATGCATTTTATAGCCTGCTATCAGAGATCGCATTAGAATCTAGGCCTTTTAGCTATAGAACCCACTCTCATGGTCACATGTACTTTAAAGGAGTGTCTATGAGTGACACCTTAAGCTTTGTAGTATGTCTAGAATTGGAATGGCTCTTCCTGGAAACCTTTCCCCAAATTGTACTGTGTTTTAAACATGCTGACAATGAACTACCTGTCATTAAAATCCCCAAAGTCTGGTCAAGGTTAATGAAGTCAATCTGCGCTGGGTTTTTATTCTCATCTCTTCACGTATCACTGCCTGCATGGATAGCTGTAAGGTCTCTTTCTATCCATGTCACCCAAAACATAGAGACCTAGAGATACAGTGTGAAAGCCAGCCAGCCACTCTTGGTTATATCTTGCAGTGCACTCGTCCATAATACAAGTATAACACAGCTGTACCATCTCAATAGACAGTAAAATGTTCAAAAAGTATAGGGATAGAAACATAAAATGGCTGGCTCTACGTTTAGTGGCTCTAGGTTTCTCCAGTTCCTATCTCCAGCTACATTCTTCTGACTTCTTATCTCCTAAGTATCATCTTAGACACTTTCCCAGTATTCTGCTTCACACTTAAAGGCTTCTCTGGATTCTTTTCACTTCATCTCGCAGTGACATTACTTAGTACTTTCTCTTATTCTTCTGGTGACTGAAGTTACATAATAATAGAGGCAGAAAAAAGCCATTTCTACAATGCTTCTTCTTATTTATTCTAAAATCTCATTTCTTTGACTCTATAGGAAGTAGAGAGGTACTTAGGAGCAATTCTAAAGTTCTAACATCACTGATTTATGGAATGAGATTTATTGTATACTGGTGCTGAAAATAAATTACCTCAGAGACAAGAGCCTGTCATGGGCACTCTAGTAATTTTTAATGGTTATATCTCAAGGTATCAAGTCTTCATCAGGAGAAATTCTATGGTTGCATTCCCCATGACAATTCCAATCCTCTACCATCTGTTTTCTCCCTTACAGTCTGCTCTAATAACTATTAAAGAAAAGTGATTCGAAGTATGATTTCTTCTAACTGATACAGTGGCATCACGTGCATTGTGACTATTTCACTATCCTGGCTCACTGATAACCCCTCCTGAGTTTCACATCTATTTTCTCTTGTGTTCATCAAGATCCACAGTGGATCATAAAGTCAAAATAATCGGCATAAATTGACCTGACCAAGAACTCTCCACTTTAGATTTTTTTTTGAACCCAAACAGTAATGTCCTCTATCATCAATCATAATAGACTAAGAAAAGCAGAAATTTTGTTAACTTGGGATACACATGATTTGCTGAGGGTAGCATTGTTTGTCATGACTCCAAAGCAACTAAAATATGGGTTCATAAAAAAAATTGCCACTCTGCTTTTAAGAACACATCACAGCCATTGCTGTTCTTTCTAGACAATGGGAGACAGCCCAGTCAGCATCCTCCCAGGCTTATTGTTGATGACGTTATTCTTTTGATAGCTTTTTAAAATTCTTTTGGAAGCAAGCTTAAGAGTTCCTAGCCTCTTCTGTATGTCTGAAGAGGTGTACTATTTTTGTAAATGCAAAATGGTGATAATCTGATAGAAGACAGGAGGAATCTAAGTGTTTCTCTTTACAATAGCTTCTCACTCACTAGCTAGGACAGCAGCCTAGGATCCTATTTGGATTGAGAGGTTTGAGTGAGTCTGAGAGACAGACTGAATTAGTAGGATGCTAATCAATAGATTTTTTAAAATAGAAATAAACAGAAAAAAATGTGACAACTGTTCTGGCATCAACACAGAGTTCCTTGGAAAATACAAAGAGAGCAGGTGGTACTTTGCTCATAGGCCTCAGGGAGGCTATAAAGTCTGAAGGATGGGTTCCCGATGGGAGGAAGTGGTACAAGTGGGCTTATCAGCAATGTGTGGAATGTTGTTGCTTTGGTGAACATCATAGGATGTGAAAATAAATCCATGGCAAGCCCAAATTGTGCTGCTAAATAATGAGCGTGAGCGACTGGATGGAGAGAAAGAACAGCGATAATGACAAAGTTTAGTATGTCCTGTGTGGGCAATTGCCCAGTTTCAGTGTGTGTGTGTGTGTGTGTGTGTGTGTGTGTGTGTGTGTGTGTGTGTATTAAATAATGTTATTTTCTCCACTGAAAGAAATTATGCGGAGGGAGTGGATTTGCTTCTGAAACCAGAATCAGAGACGTCTGCCTGGGCTTTGAAATGTGGAGTGAACTTGTGTGAAAAATGAGAATACTTGGGGATGGAATCTTTTCGCCTAGGCCTGGGCCCTTTCAGCAGACAAATCTGCTCAATGAAAAGGCAATGGCCACAGGGTAGCCTGGAGAGAATAGGGACTGGGGGCATTCTAAAGATACAGGAAAGAATGCATCCTGTTCTCTGCTGACTCTGACCTACGTCAGGCCATGTGAGCTGTTCTCCACTCACTGAATCCCGGTAACGAAGCCAAATGGCTCGCCGATAATGAAATGATAGTTTATTACAGAGACCTACGTAAGTCGATGACTGTCGTTTACCCGACTACACTCAACAATGAATGCAGAAAAAAACAGAAACAAGTAATGACATGTTTCCCTTTTTATTAGAATGTTCTAACATTTTTATCCTTTTATACGCTAAATACTTATATGTCGTATTCTATATAATGCTTAGAGCATTAGCTACAATAATATAGAAGGGGGACTACAGGAGATACAGATGTGACTGTCAAAAGCCAATGAATCCTTATTGAATAGCAAAAAAAAAAAAAAAGCCCCATGAGATGATTATTTCGGTTTGGTGGAATAAAAACTTTCTGGGGGAATCAAGATATAAAGTCAACCAGAAAAGAGGCAGCTTTCCTGTATGCCAATAATGAATCTCTCAGAAAAAAAATTTACATTCACAATGGATTCAAGGTAACATAAAATAACTTTGAATAACCCATTCAAGGTAGTGAAATACTTAAGCTAAAAATTTTTAAAACAATGGAGAAAAAGATTGAAGAACAACTAAAAATACTAAGAGATGGAAAAGCTCCTATGCCTATGGATTAGCACACTTGAAATAGGAAAATCGGTTCTATTGCCAAGATGTATCTACAGATTTTATGCAATCTTATTAAAATATGAATATCATGCTTTCCAGAACCTACAAAAAAGACCCTAGAAGCTACCCAGAAGCTGGCCTCTTTCTTTGATAGACTATAACTTACAAACTAAAGTAAGCCCATCCTTCCGCAAGTTGCTTTTCATTGTGGTGTTCACCATAGCAACAAAGAGGCAAACTAGGATAGCAAGCCACACAGCCAATTGTACATCCATGTTTCTTGCTGAGCTTGTCCCAATACAAAAGACAACTGCAGCACACTACATGCCCATCAACAGATAACTAAAAAGAGAAAATGTGGTCTTTATATACAATGGAACTTAATTCGATCATAAAAATGCAGTTATGCATTTCTAGAAAAATGTATTGATCTACATATTAAGCAATATGAGATGATTTTGAAAACATAATATTGCCTGTTTTTTTCAAGTGGATTTCAATTTAAACATCAATGCATACATAAATATACATACATGAAAAGAAATTTAAGATAAGTTGTACTGTGGAAGCATCCTAAAATGAATGAGTTTGGAAGAACATGACAGGATAATGAAGGGGAAGAAAGACTAGCTCTATTTCATAACTGTAATATAAATTTATCTATACATGTGTATGCATGAATACATACATCCACATCTGGAACATGAAAACAGGACTGAAGAGGGCAAGAAGAGAACACAGTGCAGAAGAGTAGAAGATGGTACTTTGCCAGGAAAACCACAGGCAGTTCCAATATGTACAAACAAAAGTAAATGGGTAAAAGAAAAAATGAAATTAGACAGAAATCATATATATATACATATATATTACATTTTTTATAAATTGAGAGATGGCCATGTTAATGTCTGATAAAGTATTTCAGAGGAATATTATTACAGATGAAGAGGGCTTTTAAAGACATTACATAAGTAAAATACCTGGAGACATCAAAAGAAATAATTTTTTGTTTGTTTGTTTCGTTTTTATTTCTTTTGTTTTATTAGCCAAGAATTACCTTGAAATTGTGAAATTCCTGCCTCCATCGCCCAAGTGCTGTGATTATAAGTATGCTCCAGCATGCCCAGTTTATGCAGTGCTGAGAACTGAATTCAAAGCTGCCAGCATCCTAGTAATAAAATACTGGGTGAAGACCATCTCCTAACTCTAACTAGGTTCTCATCCTGCCCTCCTTCAGGAATGGTACAGACAGACAGTAAAGAGAATAAACGGAGGTGCTTTAATGTCAATTCTGGTAAAAACTACTTAAAACCAATTGCCAAGTGTTATTTAAATGAAAAGAATTTGAACTGTGGGAGCTGCTGCTAGCTACCTGGGAGCTTTTGTGGCTCTGAGAAGTGCTACTGCTCAATGCTCTGGATGGCCTAAGCATTCCATTCCAGAGCAAGTCTACAGGTATGTAGTATGTTATCAGCTCTACTACTGACTTCCAGAGCACAGGGGGTTCTCTGAAGTGATGGGTGGTCCCCATTTCTGGAGACTGGAAACCCCTGCAGGTACAAATTCCTGTCAGCAGTTGACGTGTGGTGCCTTGGAGGCTGAGGTAGGAAGATGTCCCTCAGGCCTGTAGCCACTGGTCAAGACTTGGATGCAGGCTCCATTCAGCTCCCTGCTTGGAGCATAAGGTTCAGTGATGAAGAGGTGATTCCACCTCTAAAGAATCCAGCAAATCTGCCCCTTGGTGAGTTTATGGTGGGAGCCTCTGGGGCCCCAGAAGTCGTCAATCTTCCTTTTTAGCTGAGTTCAATGAATATGGGACCTGTGCATACAATTCAAAGAACTGCCAAATTTAGTTAAAGCCAGCTGGGCCCCATAAACTGAAAGACTAAGTAATCTAGCCAATCAGAGAAGATCTGTCATAAAGTTACCCTCAGTTTCCGTTTAAGTCAGTCCTTGTAGGCCTTCTGCTGCTTTTCAGTCTGGTTCACCTTAAGGCTCTCTGTCAAACCCTGGAGCACTTTGATAGCCTGGAGTTCTTCTTCCTGCTGACTCTTTCTTGCCCCTGGGACTTAAGTTTCCTGTCCGTTGGTCAGAGAACCCAATATCCGGGCTGAAGCCCTTATCTGAAGGAAACCTCCACATTTGAGGGTCAAGGGTTATTACCCCTATCTAAGCACTCTATGAAACTGAGCCACATTCCTAACCATACACAGAAATTTTAAATGTGAATATAATGAGGAAGAGAGATGAAATAAGAATTTACAGCACTGAAAGAAACTCAGAAGTTTATCTGTAATTTTTGTGTAACTATGAAAATATCTCTTTGAGAAAGTGATGGAAAAAAACAGTGTGGACAGTAAGTAAGAAATGATCCAGGAGGTCTGACCCAAACAGGACCTCAGTCTCACAGAAAGGATTCAGTAGTAAGTAAAACACATCGTCCACAAAGGCTACGGCAAAATCTCCACCAATAAAAATGCTATGTTCAACCATGAATCGACATCCAGAAGGATTCAAAGCCCCGACGCTGCACAAGGTCTTCTTCCATTGCTGTAAGCAGAGGCAAGTAAAACCAGCCAACTGGACCACTCTGCGGGAACAAGAAGTTTACAGGGAAAACACCACCAGCTTCAAAGTGTCACCCTAAAAATACTCACATACATATGAGACACACACAAAACAGTTATTTCCTCACACAGTAAGCTAAAGTCTATGAACACAAAATGATCTCAAGTACATTAGACAGTTACTTATGGGAATTCTAAGAGCTGGATTGAGTCTTCTTATTTGCTGTCTATAAAAGCTTATATTGATGTCTGTAGCCGCAAAACAGTGTAGAGAAGGTGTATTGGGTCATTAGTACAATCTGCTTCATGAAAATCTCTCTCAGATTTTTAGAAAGACATCTTAGATATGTACAACAAATTTTCAGAGTGTATCACCTAGCATCTCCAACATGGCTCAAGAGTGGTGTAGTTTAAATGCAGGTGCAGGATAACGAAGCATGAGAGACATCTATGAGATGAGGTACTGAGTACTTCCAAGGCAGGAATAAGTATATTTTCCTTCTGATTTTCCTATGAGACTGTTACGCATCATGGGATGGGATTTCCTAAAATGTCTTTTAAGAATCTACTCACCTCATGCTGCTCAAGCCTCTCGGGAGCCTATACTTTTTTGAATACAGGAAAACTTGAGTAGCCAAATTTCTAATAGCGTTGCTGCTTCAGCTATGAGAGTATTAGCTGCAATTAAACCAATTTATGGGGAACTGAGATGTGATTGCCTCTGTCGTGTATTACAGATGTACTTTTTGTGGGATGTAAGGTCCTGACCTACTCCAGGCCTGGCAAATTCCTTTGTTGCTAGGACCATTCATTCGGTAAATAGAGAAAGGAAGACAAGTATCATCTCATGGGGTTACGCTTCAGCCTCCCTCAAATCTACATGGCTGATCTGTTGCTATCTGCAAGATTTCCAGTTGTGGTTTGTCTGTGATGGTTTATATTTGCTGTAAACAAAGGCTTCTTTCATGAGGACTGGCACCACATTTATCTGTGGATGTAAGAGTATGATTTAGGTTAGTGTTAGGCATTATCTTCAACTAGCAAAGTGTTGTTTGTAGATTCTTTTCTAAGGTCCATGACCTCACTAGCTTCAGTAAGCTGGCAAGGTTTTCCGTGCCAGGCATGACTTCCTTCATATTGAATGGGCCTTACGTCCCACTAGACAGCTGTTGATTGGAACCAACACGTGAGTACGACTTAGTGCATCTTTATGCACATCTTGCCATATTGGTCATTATCCTGGTTCACAGGTACTGCACCTAGGTAGGACTGTTTAATTGCTTCCCTCCATTGGCAGTCTACATATTTCTTGGTACCAGAAGACTTTCAGGTCGTATCCATCTCAAATTATCTTAAGCTTGTATCCTAACTATGCCGTATCTTTAGCAATAGGGACCAATCCTCAACTCCCTGAGAGGCAACCAAGGGTTGCACCAATAGTCTATATTGTTTTGAGAGCCACTTAAACTACCTTGACCAACCATTTGAAAGGAGGTTTGTCAAGCCTGATGCTGGGGTTTTGTCTACAGTTCTAGTACAGAGTATGGTCATCTCAAATTACTTAACTTCATTTAAGCTACACACACACACACACACACACACACATGCGTATACATATACACTAATATCTGTGGTATGTAATGTTAGGTAAATATAAAATCACATGATTTCTCGAGGCCTTATCAATTTTTCCCCTTCTCTGCCTGTATTGACCTCCTTGATTCCTTCCCATCTGGAACCCATTCTTTGTTTTTCCACTTCATTCATATTACATGTATCCTGCTTAAAGTCCCCTTCTATTTCCCTCTAAAGTCACTTTCCTCCCTGCTCATGCCTATGGTCTTTTATACTTCCCTGGTTTCTGTGATTACTTCATGTTTGTATATTTGTGTGTGAGAATCTGAAGCTAGGAACCTTAGATATCTTTGTGGGGGGATGGTTTAACTCAATACAATCTTTTCTACGTCCATCCAGTTACCAGAAATTTTCACTTTTTTCTTTAGAGCTGACTAATATTCTATTGTGTTTATGTTTTTTTTCATTATCCAGTCATCTCATGGGGGATATTTAGGTTGTTTTCATTATCTGGCTACTGTGAACAGGGTGGCAATGAGGATGCCTGGGTAAGTGTCTGTGAAGAAGGATGTTGAGTCCTTTGAGCACATGCCAAGGGGTGGTAGAGATGGCTTCTGGATTAGGGATGTGTGTGTGTCCACTTCTCCTGGCAGTTTTAGGGTCCATCTGGAGTAGATCCATGCCGGCCTGTGCATGAAGCCTCTGTCTCTGTGAGTTCATGTGAACACTGATGGTGCTGATGCAGAGGACCTTGTTTTTGTGGTGTGTTCTATCCCTTCTGGCTCTTTTCCTCCTCTTCTGGAGGGTTCCCTGAGATCTGAGGGGAGGGATTTGATAGAGACATCCAGTTTAGGCTGAATGTTCCAGGATCTTTGAGTCTGCATATTATTTGAATATGGATTATGTATTTGTTCCCATCTGTTCCTGGAAGAAATTTCTCTGATGATTGCTGAGCAAGACGCTGATCTATGAGTGTAGCAGGGTGTCATTAGGAGTCATATTAGTGCTGATTTTTTTCCTTGTTAGAACAGTAGTATTTGGATTTACCCAGAGGTTTCTGTGTCATTATGTCCTATTGGGACTTCCTTTTTTAAAAATAATTTGATCTTAATTTTACTTCTACTTTTTCTCTATTTTTACCTTATTGGTCTCTTGTGTATGTATTATGGCTTCTGATTTAGTGTTTTTAGGGGATTGATGATTGTGCAAACAAGTGGGTCTCTGCATCTATATCTGCTTCTAGTGCCTTCTCTCGGGCTCTTTTCTTTCTGTTTGTTTCATTCAATTCAGATATGTTAGTTTTTCTTTTACCATATCATATTAATTTCCATTAGAGCCTTGTTGTTTTCTGATGAGAGACAGAAAAGGTAGACCTGGATCTGAGTGGAAGTAAGGAGGAACTGGGAGGAATAGTTGGGGAGGGGCAGAAATCAGGAGATATTATATGAGAAGAATCTGTTTCAATAAAAGGAAAAACATAAAAAGGGAGAAGTGGATTAGAAACTCATTCAAATATTCCTAGGGCATTCTAAAATAAGATCATGTAGATTTTTCAAAGATGAAGAAAGGATATGGAACACTTGGGGACAGCCGCAGACCATGGAAGGAGTCCTCTGATGGTGGGAACTTCTAACAGAACAGATGTTGCCTGCCTGAACAAGCTACGTTATGTAACTAAAGATACAATATCCAATAAGAGACTTGTGAATTTCTTACTGACAGGCAAACCACTGTTTTGAGTGAATGCTGGAACCAAATGAGCGCTAATTCATAATTCTGAAATACATGGGGAATACTTAGCCACAGTGCTTGAATGAGGATACAAAACTCTAAAGGGAAATAGGTTTTATACTTATCCCAGAAATAGAAATTATACAAACCAGAGTTGGTATCAACTGTACATTATCTCCATATAAAGAAACTGGGCTGTGATAGGTGTGTAGTGCAGACACAAGATGCATTGCAGAGGTAGAGAATATTGTGTAAAGGAGTGACTATAAGTCAAGTATACGTATTTGGGGGACATGAGATCTGGTGTGAGTAGGCATTGTTCATGTGACACTTTGACCCAGATAAGTACTGTCAATAGGGAGGCAGTGGCCATAGGGCCTTCCTGGAGCAAACGGCTGGACTAGGTAAGTGTGAAAAATCTTTTATCCTTCTTAACCAATGGCTAGGACAATTGGTAAGAGTTGCTCCATTAGCTGCTTGGATCCATGGTCCTGCGGAAATGCCACAGGATAAGGAGGAAATGGACTAATGAGGAATGAGAGTGCATTCCTGAAAGCTAAATAATGTAGCATCCCTCACCCACACACTGTACCCAGGTTGCACTTTGGAGGAAACTGGAACAAACTGTGAGATCTTTTCAGGCTTGCTACCTTGTTTTGTGTCACATTTCTTTTTTTCTTTTCTTTTCTTTTCTTTTTTTTTTTTTAAGCTTTGGAGCCTGTCCTGGAACTAGCTCTTGTAAACCAGGCTGGTCTCAAACTCACAGAGATCCGCCTGCCTCCGCCTCCTGAGTGCCGGGATTAAAGGTGTGCTCCACCACTGCCCGGCTTTGTGTCACATTTCTTTAGACTCAGAATACGATTATCAATTTGCAGTTGTTTGAAACAAGCAACAGTGCCTCTTTAGAGATTGTCTCCATGCGCTGAAAAGCATTGCATTTATAATATTAATATCCAGTATCAAATCTATATGTAAATCTAATTACTGGAACAGAAAAAATAGCAGACATGCTAGGAAAAAGTATTCCCACAAGGCATAAGCTTATTGAAAGACTCCAGTTGAGAGTAATTGACTTATTACACAGTAGCAACTATCAAGGTCCTTATGGCCCATCACACCACACAGTCTGTTGCCATTGCTCCTGGATCATACCAAAACTGAAAGTTAGATTAATACTAGAGATACTACATAACTATGGAGAAAAAAGGGGAGACTAAGCAGAAGGTCCCATGACGCTGTCTAAATTTCTTGATGCCAGACAACACGAAGCTTGTTACTGGGATCAAGTATGTCAAAGGATTTCATGTACCTTTCATTAACATAATTCATTCAAGATGTAATCATTGGTTCAATGTGATAAAACTCTTACGTGAAGAGTCAACTACATTTTGATTGTATTTAAACCTAGGTCTACAGAAGGAGCTAACGTTTTCTTCAGCCACGATGATGGCAGGGATGCCTTAGATTCCAATAGGGCATCTTTAACAATTGCTTCACTAAAAGGATACAATGTTCCCATTGAATTATCTTTTACCAAAAACAAACAAACAAAAATGAGTTGTGGTGGCACTTTAATCCCAGCACTCAGGAAGCAGAGGCAGACAGATCTCTATGAGTTCCAGACCAGACTGGTCTACACAAACTAGTTCTTGGACAGGCTCCAAAGCTACCGAGAAATCCTGTTTCAAAAAACCAAATAAATAAATAAATAAATAAACAGACTTATAAATGTGTTTTTGCAACTACATATTACTTCTAGTTTCAGTCTAGGGTATAGAGCTAAATCTTTTATAGTATTCCATTGACATTGGCAAACCCTTTTAAATGTTAAACTTGAAAATAAGTGACTTTTGCCTGGTGTTCAAATGCTAGGAAACTGATGAAATAAATATATTATACCACTGAGGTTATGATTACAGAGGTGACATAACTGTATGAGAACCAAAAGAAAAAGTCCAAGAGTTAAGGCGTAGTTAATCTCCTTGTGTTTACCTTTACTATAATTTCTTCCTTAGTCATGACTAAGAAAGAAGCAAAGGAATGCACATATAACTAGGTCTATGGCCATGTTCATGAGGCCATTACAATTCCCTAAGGGAGTGGAGTCACAGGAATCTCATTGAGATTCTGGATGCTCTTCCCCCAATTCCCCAGAAGTGCGTGGCCTGAAGGTGGTGTGGACAGGTATATAAGATGTGTAAAGTTAATTGAACAGAAGCCTCTTCCCTGGGTATCCACGCTGCAGTGAGACGGTTCAGAGATGCATCTGTCTTTGACTCAGCAATGCTCCTCCTGTAAGTATTGCTTTTACTCATGTTCCTCGATGAAGATAAGATTAACAAGTGTATTATTTTATCAAGCTTAGTTTAAACATCCTACGCTTCTAGTGTCATTTGGTGTTTTATTTGACCTGAATTAGAAAATGGTAGAGTTTCTTTATGCCAAGTGTGTGGAAAACAAGAATGTTTCTGTAGCACTTCCATGCAAAGAACCATTACAAATCGTGGTATGAACAAATATTCAAAATTGAAGAAATAAAGACATTTGCTAAAATGAGAATACAAGAGTCTATGGGAGATAATATTTCTGGGGTCACCTCCACGTGTTGCTTTATATGAATGAATCTAAAGGACTTCTCAGTGGAGGAGACTGATTTAAACAAGCCTAACATATATGCATACCACACAGCTTTGAAAATTTCATTCTGCCAAAATACCACTTCAAAAGAAAAAACATGTAAGGATTAAGCATTTGTCTCTAGAGGCTTCATGACATTTTTAAGTATTAGTAATAATGATAAGATGGATGTTACAAAATCTTAGGCTGTGAAAGTCTTAGCGATAATACAAATAAAGAATATCTATAGGCATGTTTTATAGAGAGATATATGTTGTACATAAATAAATTTGCGAAATTGCTATGAATTTATAAACTTTAACATAGGTGAATAAATTATTTGATGCTATCTCATTTTTAGCAGGATTTTGAAGATTGACTTATTTGATTCACAATTTTTGGCATATCTAGTTTTTTTTTTTTACTATTTCTGTTTAGGGATTTTACTATGCATGAATCTTTACTAATTCCCCTTTTTTATGTTGGAAATTTCTAGCTACAGTTATCCAAAGCTTTGTGGACATTAGGATCTTAAACTCACATTTTGTATCTGAAATCTTTCAGGTTAATTAATTAGGTGACTAATGAAGATAGACTTAAATTTCATACACACATACATACAAACCTGTTCATCCGTTTGCAAGTACAAATTATTAATAGGTTACAACTGTGTCTCAGTCAATATAATTAAAAGCAAACTGATGGTGATAATGAAATCATCAGTTAGCATTGTTACAAACTAAAAAGGTATGTGCTACACAGAGCAGAGAAAAGTAGATGCAACAGACTCCTAGGCAACCTACAGCAATGTATCACTCTTTCTATGTAAGGCCAATAACTTCAGATAGCCTTCGACCTCAGGATGCTCAGGACTGCAGAGATGCATAATGAGAGTTCACAGGTATGTAGGGTATGCAAAGATGCATAGTGAGCGTTCACAGGTGTGTAGGGTGTGACAATTAAAATGGAAAGTCCACAATGCTCTGTGGACCTGTTCTGTCTCCACATACTGGTCCTAGGACGATGGACAATCAGGCAACTCTATACACCATTTTTTTCAACAATATAATATAATAATAGTTATGAAGGCCCAGAATACTCAGAAAGTTATTGTAAGCATCAGATTCAGAAGAAACGAGCTGAAGGTTTTGACAAAGCAACAAAGCTATAACATGACTGTGGTGAGAAAGAAAATCCATACTATGACATTGTTCTCATGGCAGTGCTGTCTTCATCCTCTTTGTCAGCAATGTTGGCACCATGTCTTTATTTAGATCAGACAAGCAAAATGAATGAAACCATGAACTACACTATCCTTGACACATCAGTGTCCAAAATGTTTCTACTTTACACTGAATTAAAAAGGACAAACTACTGAGAATTTTATACTTAAAAACCACCAGAAATCCCAAGACATTAATCTACCTGAAGAGAAGGACTAGTTCACCCTGGTTCAGCTTTATGTTAAGGTATAAATGTTTAGAAAAATACAGAGACATTCAGAGTAATACAGAGTAATAGAAGATGCAAGAGAGTTAGCCATTTTCTTTTCAAGCTACAGACCTGTGCAGGTATAATTACTTAGTTGAATATATACCACAGAAGAGGCTATTCCTCCACAAGAAGTACCAATTTATGTCAAGGAAGACACCGGGAGCAACTTATGTTTCCCCAGACAGGGTGACTCTTGATAGCCTCATAGGAAGAGACCTCAGAGTGATCTTCTTCTTTAACAGGGACACTGCTCTTGCTGCTGGTGTCCATGGCCCAGGCGGAGAATGAGACCTCTTCTGTGAATGTTAAAGTGTGGAATATCTACTACCACTCACCCACTGGGGACATGATGGATTGGGCAATCAAGTTAAGCCAGGATATGAATCACCTAATTTCAGAACTGTCCACTTACGTTGTAAGTATCCTTGCTGATCTCTGAAGTCTTTACATTGTTTTTCGTACCAGTGAGGCTGAAAGCAGAAAAGCATCATGGGCTGATTTCAACATAATATACCTTCACAGGGATAACCTTAAGCTACTGAAATGTGAAGTAGAAGAACAGCACAGCTTAATAAAATGTAAAATGCTTGCTAAGAATACAATGATTTTTTTTCCTCAATAATTTAACTTTTCCTTCAACTTACTCTTCTAGTACAAAACTAGTGAAGAGATGTATGTCCTTTAATGTTTTTCATTTAGGACACAATAAATGTCCAATAAAGGAGAATTGTTTCAAAATGAATTTAGGTGGTTGACTAGAAATTAAAAAACTAAAAATAGTTGATGAAGAAGAAAAATAAGCAAGTAACTTCAGAAACCCACAAATGCTAAAAACTATCCTACAATGAATTTCAAGACCTGAGCTTAAGATGGTGGGTCTAGTTTAGAGTTGAAAGTAGATCTCCTACTCACGGTCATGGTGAAAGTATTTGAAGGCAATGTACCATCTAACTGAGAGCAGTTAAAGAGGTGACCGTAGATGAGGACATTAGTACATCAATTAGCATATAAGAATGTGACTCAAGGCTTATAATATTTATCCATACCATACATTTTACTTACTAGCTTTTCTATCCCTTTGTATTTCTACTATTCCAGCAATCCTTTGAAACTACCACAAATTTTCTCAGTAATATTTTTAATAATAATGTATCAGATAAGTATGCCAACGTAAATGTAAAAATTAAATAGTGGCATATTAGTCAATGTGTATATGATTAATTTATCCTATTAATGGCCTTAGCATTTGCTATTTTCTAATATATTGTACTCGGTAGCATAGAACTCACTTTGCCACAGCTCAACTGTAAGGTGAGTTTACGACCATCTTGTTATAGAGCAGCTGTGCAGATACAGGAAAATTTGAAAGAGACGCTCTAGTGGTATGATGGCTAGTTAAGCAACATCAGTTTGGATCAAAAAGTAATAAAAAAGTTAATAAATAAAAATATATAAGAATTTTGGCAGTAGCATGAATAGTACCATGTTGCAACACTTATTTTTGCAGTTTTGTAGGTTTTAGTGTCTGCTTGCCACATAGTAACTTTTAGAAAAGATAAGAATAACATGGAGGGAAAGAGATTGAGAGATTAGATAATCAGATGAATCAAAAAAGAGACTATAATTAAAATGAAAATAAGTCAATAAAAAGTTACTTGCCTCATTCCTTATTTTTGTTTTTAGGGTTATTTAGTTTTAAAACTGCATAGCTTTCAAATACATTCATGCCCAAGTCATTGATTCATTTACTCAACTTAGAAATGACAACTAATTGAACGTTTCATCATTTCAGAATAGATTTTATGCCAAGGACCGGGGATTTGACAAAAGGATCATCAGATGCCACACTTCTTCCCTCTCTAGACCAGAAAACAAGGAGCAAGCACAAAATATTGAAGTGAGTTCTCAGCCTTGGTTTGCTATCAAAACAACTGAAGCAATGCACTGGCTTTCCCATGCACTTTTATTACTTCCATCATATGACAGTATAATAGTATATGGAAATCATGTAGAAAAAAGTAAAAAGTAGATAAGGAATGACAAATCAAAAAACAATCCCATTGGAAAAAATTACATAATGTCATTGTTAGTAATATTGTAGCAGATCTGTACACTATCTATTCAGAAAACCCATTTTACTAATGCCTTGCTCCTGATATTGCACTTACTGATTTGTACTAAGTGTGAGCCAACTCTGAGTTCATGGTTAATGAGGTATGGATCTATATGCAAATGAAGCACTAATGGAGTTGGGTTCCTCATCGGCTACACAAGGTCCTGTGTTGGCAAATTTTAACATTACTGAACACTTTATCATCTATTCTTGGCATTTATGTCTTCCCTGGATCTACTTCTATTTTTTTTTACATAACTTCCCACTCCTCTCTGACCTCCCTACCCTTTCCCCATTCCATAACTGGAAGTCTAGAAGTCACTTGAAGAAAGGGGTCATGGAATAGGCAATACGATGCTCCTCAAGATAAAACAAGCCGCTCTTGTGATGAGTTTATGTGCAGTGCTGACTCTACTTATGTTTATTTCTCACTTCCGATTCCCTTCCGTGAAGCAACCTAAATGATTTACAGTGAACATTATCACATATCCAAAATTTCCACACAGATAAATTCCACCTTCATCATTTTTAGTGTTACCAGCATTTTGTATGTCTACAATTTTGTTTATTATTTATAATAATAGTTAATAACACAATAAGAGAAAGAGGAAAATCAAGGAAGAGATGACAATTGCTAAGAGTTATTACTTGGCTAGAAACTTTGTAAAACACTCCTCTGATATCTCTGAATTTAACTTTGTCAAAATTCTATGGCATGATGACAGTGGCTACATGTTGTGATTAGGGGGGAGAGGGGTGCGTGTTGTTTGTTCCCTGCACCCAGCTTCCAAGCCCCCAGCTGCTGGCCCGCTCAGCGGCTGGCTGCACCCGAAATAACCACGTGACAAACTGGATTCATTTAAACTCTGCCTGGCTTATTATCATTAGCCTTTTCTTGGCTAGCTCTCATAATTAAACTAACCCATTATAAAAGTCTGTAAGTCACCACGTGGTGACTTACCAGAAGGGTCTAACCTGCATCCATTTGCGATGGTGGCTTGGGGCTTCTGCTCCTTCCTTCTTCTCCTCCCAGAACTTCCGTTCTGTCTACTCCGCCCACCTAAGGGTTGGCCTAACTATAAGCCAGGCAGCCCTTTATTTAACCAATCAAAACACAGAAATACAGGTGGACCCTCCCACAGCTACACTTTAAGCTTATAAAATCTTTACCAGAAGAATGTTCTAAATAAGCCTATGAATGACCAAGGGAGAGCCCATTTCAGCTACTTGAGCAGAAACAACCTGTCTTTTACTCTACTGCGTTTCTTTTGTCCTAATGGGATTGTTCAATTGTGCTTGCTTAGTCTGAAGACCTACTGATGCTGGCGCACACTCTATTGCAAGCCTGGGCCGACGCGCTGCACCACCTGTGGGCAGAAATGGCTGACAAACTGGGATGCACTCCTCCCACCCTCACGAAAGCCTTGGAGATAAAGACTATAAACAGAAATCTCCTCAAGTCCTTGAAAAGGATCGCCAGCAAGGTGAGCAGCTTCCGAAAGATCTTTGTCTTTTTCACACATGAAACACTTCCCTTTGCAGCAAAGAAACTGGGGTGTGCAGTTAAGTCAGTATCCCCACTACTACTCACAATGCCAACCTTCTCAAAGGCACTTTATCAGCTGTTCAGATCTCAGGAGAAAACAGTTCTTCCTCACAGTTATTTGGAAAGTACCTTTCTAGACCAAAAGACAAATGTGTAACTGTGCCAGCTTTTCATATTACTGTCAATGTTCAACTAGCTATATCTAAAGGCACCAATTCCAAATTCTCAGTGTTCCTAAGGATTTGTACACATACACTCTAAGGGGTATTTATTTAGGAGAAAAGAAGAAAGTAATAAGAGAGTGGCGTCTGAATCTATAGAACACATAAGCATGTCAGGGACAATTCGGAAGAAATATAAATTTCAATAATTAACAAAATTTGTGCTACCCCTCAATGATCATTGATATCCAATTACTAGCTCCCCATCTGTCTGGCCCTGTGCTGTGTGAGAGTTGGTCCTGGGGAGACACAAGACAAGCAGCTCTATTCACCCCAGAAAGGGCACCCATGGCAGAACAAAGTCACAACTACACTGAAGTCCAATTTGGTGAAACAATGAGTTTTTTATTGGTGGTCTAACAAGTTGAGAGTTACTGACAGAAGAATGGACTACCCAACACAGGTGACAACCATGAAAGTTGGAACTGTAGAGCTCTTGCAGAACTTGCAATGAGCTCAATGCTTCTGAGAGAACTTCTCCCTATAATTCATCAGGGCAGCATCTTCACAGCTAGAAATTGTTTATTGAGTCTATTAAGATGGGTAGAGCCTTGAGAATCTTCAAAGAATGTAGTCTGCCAGACATGAAATTGTGGAGTTTTCTTTTGAGTCTTTTGAAACTGCCACTTTGTCTTGGGGAAAAATTTTCAATTGGGAACCCGTTTTACAATGCCCTGAATAAACAAAGTTCAGTGGACATCAATTTCATGCCACAAAATCTATCAATCTGCCCCATTTCTAGTTTTAAATGACTAACGTATTTTAAATCCTCTCCCACATAAATGAAAATCCATGGGTTTGACTGAATGTTACAATATTAACTTCTCATAATATTGAATTTAACATGTAGAAGAAATAGGATCCCAAACTCTGATCTATAATTAATGCTTAACTATTATTTTCATAACTAGGCTAATTTTGCACTTGGAGAAAATGTGAATGTCCCAGCCTGGTCTGAATTGGAATGTTTACAGTCGCCCAATAGAGACACTAGATATTTTGCCTTTTATAACTTGTTTCGCTGCTTGGGAAGCGACTCGAATGACGTGGAAATGTATCTGAAGCTCCTGAAGTGCCGAATGCTCAAAAGCGGCTGCTAAGACCGCGTCTTTTCCTTCTGTTCTGCCTCAGTGATGGTCCTCAATGATGCACTCGTGCATAGCTTCTTTTACATATTTATATGTTGAGCCTGTGCTTGCGTGTAATTGGTCTGTTCTTCAAAAATTGAAATTAAAAAGTCTAAACCAAGTTGTTAAAGATACCTTTTGTTTAATTCAAAGTCTGCTAAAAATACTGCTGAATTATTATTTTTAAAAAAAGTCAGAAGACGTCAGAAGTTATCCTGGCAAATAGTATACTTTACAATATAAGCTTAGAATCACAAAATGTTGCCTGAGTGAATTGGTTAAAATCAAACAATGATATTGCTATTCATTAGTCTAGCCAAATCTCATAAATGGGAATATCTTGGTCTACATTATGAGAGACAGTCACTCTCTATTCCCCAACATTTGTGGTATATCCACAGATAATAGTATTACAGTGAAACTGTACTGTCCCTAAACACTGTGACTTTTTCAAAGAGCCTGAAACATGAGGATATAAACATGAAGTGTCCCTAGGCTTCACTGCAACTGTCTTTAACCACGATCCTCTGACTTCTCATCTTTTTTCACCAGCTTAGATGTGAAGCATGTGCTCTTGTCACTCTTATGGGTAGTTTCAACTTATTCTCATCTCTTGTATTCCTGTCATTCTCAGGTGACTCAACTCACAGAGTTAGAAAGACAAATATGATCTGTTTTTCAATGTTTCTTCTCCTTCCTTCTTTCAGATTTTCTCTTTTGCTTTTATTGTTTTAGATCTAGCTCAGATCATCAAATAGTATATGGTTGTCATATGACATATGACATATATATGACATATACCATAGATTTTGCAAATTTCTAGACAATGGGAACTAGCCCAAAATTCTCATACACATTAAGTTAGATTGAAAATCAAGTTAAAATAGAGTTCAATTAATAAGATACCCTTAGAATACTAACCATCGTGAAAACCTGAGTCTACCTTAAATTATAAATTATAATAACAAATACTATCCTCCTTCTCCAGCCATACCCCGTACTATTCATTTCATGAAAATGTTCATTACATTAGAAATATGCTGTACTTTCATTCATTGAATGGATACAGTCCAGAGACAAATAGAACTCAGAAACTCTGAAAGTCAGAATTTAAAAGAAAATTGTCTGCCAGATTAAGAAAAAAAAAAAAAAGACTTTTCGTAGTTAAAGTTGTCCACACAAACTGGTCTCATCTCTCATGGCCACAGTTGTTTTATTTGAATCTAGTTCTTGCCAGTAACGTTGATGATCACAGTCTTTCAGAGCACAGCATAATACACCCAAATTAATCTGTCAATCTTTCTCTTACTTCTTAGATACAAGCAAAGTATCAACTCACCCTGATATATTCTAGTCTTCGCCCTATAAGCAGCATGAAAGCATGTTGAAACCCAAATAAATTTATACAGCAGACAATTTCTGATAATAATATAAAATGCTACTCTGCTTTGCAAGTAGATTTCTCCTACAGACTCATGCATTTTTCTAACACAGAGCATGGCATTTAAAGGGAGGAGACTTGGCAATGAACAGCACCTTAGTTTTATGGAATCTGTTCATTCTAAGTATGAATTTAAAAATTTGGGTGCAATTTGAGGGGTTACTGGTTAAACCCTCTACCATATAGGGATATATTAACTGAATTTTGTTATTTCTAGACAAAACTTTGGAGAGCCATAGACACTGGGGAAGAGTTGATAAGGAATAGCTTAAAAGATACTTCACAGAACAACTATTCTTTAATTAATTTATTTCCTATTTATCTGATAAAACACCCTGACAAGAGCACCTAAAGCGAGGAGGGGGTGTATTTTGGATTTCAGGTAGAGAATGATAGAGTCAATCACGGCAGGAAAGGTGATCATGACAATAGAATCCTAAAATTCTTGATCACATATTCATCCACACAGAGAGAGCAAAAAGATGGAGATGAGGAAGAGGAGCCAGTCTATAAAAGCTCAAAATCTGCCTCCATCACCTCTGTTGTTTGCTCCATAACATTTCCAAACATTGTCACCAACTGGGGAATAAGTGGCCAAATACATGGGTCTATAAGGGACATTTCCTATTCAACTCACCATTACATACTTTTCTATCAGAAAACACAGTAAAATATCACCAAATGTGATTAATTTACAGGGAAGATATTGTGCATGTGTGCGTGTGTGTGTAAACTGTGAGACAATTTTCAATACTTCTTCACAAAATATAAATAAAATAAATTAAAAATCTAAGTAAACTAGAAATCAAAAAATATACCTCAATGTAAAAAAAAGCTACAGCTGAGAAATATATACCAACTATTTAGGAAAAAAAACTGACATTTTCTCAAAATCAGCAAGAAAATCATGGTGTTCATTTTCTCAACTCTTACTTAATATAATGTTTGAAGTCTTAGACAAAGCAATAAGTCGAAAGAAATGGGGAATTTTAGTGATTGGTAGATTCCCCAGAATGACAATTGCTTTATCATAATCAGTAATCTTATCACTGTTTTGTTAATTTATGCTCACAAGTATCTTATTGAACGTATTTACTACGAGGAATTTATAAATAAGCAATACTCATTTTAAAAGAAATTGTATTTTATGTCCACCCACACAAAGTACAGATATGTACATATTAACAGGCCATGATCATTGGACGAGAAAAATGCAGAATGAAGACCGAAAGGTCTATGCATTTAAGATGAGATTAGTCAATGAATGAATAAATTGTGGAAAAAAAAACTGTAGAGGTGAAGATACAGTAAATTGGGATTTTATTCAAAATATCAAGTATATGTGTTCTTTTTTGAGATTTCTAATGTTTAAATATATATTTTGAATTAAAATATGATTATATTACTTTCCTCATTCCCTTTTCTCTCTTCAGTTTCTCACAGGTCTCAAAATACTCCCCTTTGCAGTGCACAAATTCATAAAGATTCACCAATGATATATTAAGAATGCATTCTCTCAACAAAGAAAACAGATATTGAGCTGGGTGGTGGTATTCAGGAGGCAAAGGCAGGCAAATCTCTGTGAGTTTGAGCCCAGCCTGATCTACAAGAATTAGTTTCAGAATAGGCTTCAGAGAAATTCTGTCTTTAAAAAACCAAACAAAAGAAAGGAAGGAAGGAAGAAAGAAAGAGAGAGAGAGAGAGAATAGATGTAGCTAAAGTGTTCCAAACCTTTAAAGAAGAGTTAACAACAATGTGCCTCAAAATATACAATAAATACAAATGTATAAAACAATACCAAGCTCAATTTATGAAGAAATGTAACCCTAATACCATAAATTAGACAAAATAGCAAAAAACAAACAAAAAATTATTTTATATGCATACATGTAAATATTTTCAATAAGATACTTGTAAGTATAATTTAACAACAGAATAAAAGGTCATTAACTATTGCCAAGGTATTTTCACTTGAAGAGCCAAGGCTGTTCAGTTATAAATCAACCAAGTAATACAGTAGGTAAAGCGTCTACTAAATCCAATTTGCATGGCCATCAGTGTAGACGAAGAAATTCCTCCTGCAAATTTCAACATTTCTTTATAATGAAATAGAGGAGAAATATGATAGTCTGCAAGCCAACTTGCAGTGTATGAGGAAAGACCAGTTTGTATGACATCTAAAATGAGATGAGGGTATCTACTCTTTGAACTCTTATTCAATGTAATACTCAAACTCTAAGCTAGAGTAAAAAAGAAAAGTTAAACAATAAACGGAACACATTTAGATTGCAGATTCTATAATTAAAGAACTAAAGTGAACAAGAACACTCACTCTTACATCTGACTAAACACCTTGAGAAAGTAGCTTAATTTAATGGTAACACAGACCAAAAAAAAAAAGCTAAGTACCCGCCTACAGACCAAAATTTACATCACTGTAGATTAATCAGAAAATACCCAACTCATACTGGCCTCAACACTCATACTGGTCTCAACAAATGGAATATCATATTTAATAATAAACTTAAAATGGTACAGATGTCTATATTAAAGAACTATAAAATAATGAATATATATTGAAGAAATTGTAAGATAGAAAGAAATGGTGTGCTTGGGGATTGAAGATTTATATTTTGAAATGGCTATTTAACCAAAACAATATAATAAATCAGTATAATCTTCATTAAAATATCAATGACCTTTTTTAAAAATCTAAAAATACAATACTAAACTTTGTATGGAAACATAAGGGGCCCTGATAGGCACAGTGAACCTGAGAAAATAGATCAATTCTATTCCTTGCTCAGAACTGTTTCAATTTCGTATAGTCCATGGTCAGTTATGGGGATAACATCGTGCTTGATTGTAGTCCACTTGAAAACACCTCACAATGCATGTATTTTGAAGTATTGTCTCTATCAGCTTCAGAGTTTCATGTCTTCAATACATGATGGTGTTTAATCCACTTTAAAGTCAGTTTTATAAATGGTGAAAGAATCAGACAGCAGACAGAAGAAATAGCCTAAGAATGGGAGGAAATCTTTGCAAACTTTACATCTATGAAAGGGGTTTTATTTAAGGTGTAAGTTCTAAAAGTTAAATGGGAAAAATTGAACCATCCAATCATTGCATGGTGAAATGAATTGAACAGATAGGTATCAAAAGAATAAATACAGATTGCCAATGATTTTTTAACTTAATAATTATTAGGTAAGAGGAAAATAAGTAAAATCAGATTTAATAGTCACTACCATTCCAGTACAAAGGCCATCATGCAGAACACAAACATTCTTGAGAATGTAAGGAAAGAATAACATGTATGGGGCTGGTGAGAACACGAATTGATACAACCACCACAGAAATTTCTATAGAACACATCCAAACTTAACTAGAAGTACCACAAGGCTTACCTTGATGGCTTATGTATACATTTTGTTTACCACAGAGAAACTTGCACTGCCATGTTTACTGCTATTCAAATATATGCAATATACGAAAATAGAATAAATCAGTGGTTCTCAACCTTCCTAATGCTACAGTCTTTTAATACAGTTCCTTATTTGTGATGACTCCAACCATAAAATTATTTTGTTACTATTTTATAACTGTAGTTTTACTACTGTTATGAACCATAATGTAAATGTCCTATGAGCAGGATGTCTGTTATGGGACCCTCAAAGAGTCATGATCCACAGGTTGATAATCACTCGCCCAAATGTTCATCATCAGATAAATATAAAGTGAAAAGGTAAAATAGCTACAAAATGGAATTTTATTCAGCCATAAAGAAAATAAATTAAAGCCTCTGCATTAAAATTATGTGGAAGTAAAGAACAATATGTTAAAGAAAGCAATCCTGTGATTAAGCCAGTTTCTGAAAGAAAGATATTAGTCATTTGCTTTCTTATGAATAAAGCAAATAAATACGCATGTAGGACATAAACCATAAAGCTAAAGAAGGAACAATGAAGCACCAGGAGTTGGGAGAAATGAAAACAGAGGGTAATAAGGGAGAGGAAGAATATTGCCCAGTTTTCTCTCAAATACAGAGTCCAGATTTCTCTCTTTTCTATCTCTTTGTCTCTCCCTCTGTGTATGTCTCTGTATCTCTCTGTCTCTGTTTCTCTCAATCTGTGTGTTTCTCTTTTTCTATATCTGTTTCTCTCTGTGTGTGTTTCTTTATTCCCCCCCCCCCGTGTGTGTGTGTGTGTGTGTGTGTGTGTGTGTGTGTGTGTGCCTGCTTGCTATGAAAACAGAAATGTGATTATTGGAGGTATGAAGGAAAGAGAGATATGGGAGAAAGGAGTCAGGGAAGGCAGTACTGGGAAAAACACAAGAAAACAAGAACAAGCTATGGTGGCGTAAGCATCAAAATGATATATAATGAAAACCAAAATGAATATCCTAACTAAAAGTAAGAAAGGAAAATATAGAAATGAAAACCCAAGAGCACAATGAAAGTTCAAATCCACATATGAAGTAATAGCAGTTGAGAGAAGATGAATAAATCCTGCACAAACTCAAGCCAGACAAGATACAAGTATCAAGAACCCTGGGCATAAAGTTCTGCCCTAGCAAAGGAGCTATTGTTAACTGCTGAGAGTCAGTTTCCTCCTTTTTATTTTAGCTTTATTTATTTATTTATTTAGTTAGTTAGTTAGTTAGTTAGTTCAGTTAGTTAGTTTTCATCCTGTTGCAGTTTTCTCTCCATCCTCTCCTCCCATTCCCTCTCCAAACCTCCACTCTGCCTCCCCAATTCACTCCTTCATTCTGTTCAGAAAATGGCAAGCTTCCCAAGGATATAAACAAAGTATGGCATACCAAGTTGCAGCAAGACAAACCATTTTCCCTTTTATTAAGGCTGGACAAAGCATCCCAACATAAGGAATAGAGCCCCAAAAGCCAGCAAAAGAGTTAGAGATAGTCCCTGCTTCCACTGTTAGGAGTCCTACAAGAAAACCAAGCTGCACAACTGTCCCCATATATGTAGAGGACCTAGGTCAGTTGTATTTGAACTCCCTAGCTGTCAGTTCAGATTCTATGAGCTCCTATGAACCCAGGTTAGTTGATTCTGTGAGTTTTCTTGTAATGTTCTTGTCCCCTGGGGCGTCTACAATCCTTCTCTCTCTTCAGCTGTATTCCCAAGCTTGATCTAATGTTTAACTAAGATTCTCTGTCTGTTTCCATCATTTGCTGTATTAAGCCTCTCTAATGACATTTGGGATATATATCTAAACAGAATTCTCAATGAAAGAATCTCAAGTGACTGAGAAACACTTAAAGAAATTTGCAACAACCTTAGTCATCAGGAAAATGCAAATTAAAATGACTCTGAGATTCCATCTTATGTCTTTCAGAATGGCTAAGATGAAAACACAAATGACAGTTCATGCTGTAAAGGATGTGGAGCAAGGGGAACACTCCTCTATTACTGGTGGGAGTGCAAACTTGTACAGCCACTTTGGAAATCAATATAAATATTTTTCAGAAAATTGAGAACTGATCTATCTCAAGACCTAGTTATAGCACTCTTGGGTGTATACTCAAAGAATTCTCAATCATGCCACAAGGACACTTGCCCAGCTATGTTCATATCAGCTTTATTTGTAATATCCAAAACCTGGAAACAACCTAGATGTATCTCAACTGAAGAATGGATAAAGAAAATGTAGTACATTTACTTTGCAGTTACAAATTACATTACAATGGAATAATACTCAACAACTGAAAACAATGAAAACATGAAATTTTCAGGAAAATGGATGGAACTAGAAAAACATTATATTGAGCGAGATAACCCAGACCCAGAAAGACAAACATTGCATGCACTCAACTATAAGTAGATATTAACTATAAAGGATAACTATGTTACAATCCAAAGACCAAGAGTGGCTAGGTAACACAGAAGGTTCAAGTGGGGAATGCTCTGATCTCTATGGGAATGGAAACAGGAGAGATTATGTGGATGGACTGAAGGTGGGTAGGAATGGGAACATCAGGGCCCAGGGTCAGGGTGGAAGGGAAAAGTACTGAGAGAGATGACTGGAAATGGAAGGGTGCATTTCAGGGTCAGGTAGAAACCTGGTTCAAAGGAAACTCCCAGGAATCTGCAAGGTTGACCTTAACTAAGACTCCTACCAATAACAGATGTATAGCCTGAGGTCACCTCCTGTATTCAGGAAAGACTTCCAAGGGAAGAATTGGAATTCCAATCCAACAGAACCTTTGACCTACAATCTGTCTTGCCTAAGGTATTTGCTGGGATAACGGTGACATAAAGATTGAGGAAGGGGCCAACCAATGACTGGCCAAGCCTGAGACCCATGACAAGAGAGTAATCGCACTCCTGACACTGCCTGGAGCACCTGGACACAGGACCCAGAGGCTGGATGACCCAGAGACCTAGGATAAAACCAAACACAACTGTGGAAAAAATGACGATGCAATGATGCTTAATGATATTCTGCTCTACTCATAGACTGGAGAGTCAGTTTTTTTTTTAAGGGTGTGGCCCCTGATAGATTAATCTTGGTCTGGTGAAAACTATCCAAGAGTATATGGGCAGCACAAACCTTGTTGGACTAGCTACAAAGAAAGAAAGAGAACACAAAGTTGGATGTGTAAGGGAGGCTGTGGGTCTGAGAAAAGTTCGGGAAGAGAGTGAATGTGATCCAAGTGTGTTATATAAAATTATAAAAGAACTAATTTAAGAGGTGAAAAAGGACATTCCATGTAACCATTATATTTGTCAAAAGGGTCATTATTATTATCTGATAAAATAGACCTCCAAAAATTATTATAGATAAAGAAGACATAACGACATTAACTTCTGTATTACTCACTATTCTATTGCTGTGAAGGGACCATGACCAAGGCAACTCTTATAAAAGAAAGCATATAATTGGGGCCTCCCTACTGTTTCAGAGGGTCAGATTATTATCACTGTGGTGGGGGCAGGGTGGGAGCATGGTGGCACTCATTGTGCTGGAGCAGTAACTAATTAAGATGAGAGTTACATCCTAATCCGTAGGCAATGAGATACGGGGGCCAGGGAGGGTGACAAAGAGAAAGAGTTAGAGACAGCATGGTCTTTCAAAACCTCAAAGTCCACTCTCATTAATACACTTTCTCCAAGAGGGCCATACTTTCTCATTGTTCTCCCTGGTGACTAAATATCCATTATGCTGTATTACATAAAAGCTCATACTGGTGACTGAAACAGGAGTTGGTATAAAGGAAGTGATCTAGGTCAGTAACAGACTCAGTTTAATGGAGATTTCTTCTCAAAGCATCGCTAGTGGTAAGGGTATATACTCCTACATGGCTAGGGGAGTCCTGTCCACATGAGACACAGTTCTGTTGAAGGTACCAATTAAGCATCCCATATATAAAACCCCTGGTTAAAGGGCCAGAATTCCTTCAAATTCAGAAATAATGTATTCTAATAGTTTTCCCTGTGATACCAAACTCTGATGCAACCAGTTTCACGGAAAACATACTAATGAAAATTAAAAGACACAGTTTAACACAAACCCAATAAGAAAAAGTGATTTCAACAACCCAGTTTCTCTAATTAATACATCGTCTGCGCAAAACATAGAGAAACCTCATATATAAATGACTTATGTCAAATGATCCTAAAAGATAGCTCCAAAATAGTTCACTAAAATGCTAAAGAATGTAAATTCTAAGTAACATCTGAAAGAGTTTCAAAAATGCACCACATGGTAAATCATAGGACAAATTTTAAAATTTATAGAAAATTTGAAATAAGTGCATATGTTCTTTCTAACCATCATATAATACTCCTTAAAATCTCATTCTGCCACTGTGCTAGATGTATGATTCCTAACTATATGATAAATCATATCCTTATGTGCACAGAACTGTGAGAAGTGAAGACAAAATGACCACTGGGGATTTTCTGTTTGCCAGATTGACCAAAGACCTTGTCTTTAGGCAACAAAACAAAGAGTGGATAGTGCAAGGCACCCAATATCCTCCTCTGAACTTCTACATGTATGCACATAGATAGATAGATAGATAGATAGATAGATAGATAGATAGATAGATAGATAGATAGATAGATATAGGTATGTGTGTGTGTGTGTGTGTAGATATAGATGTTTTAGACACACACACACACACACACACCATCACTCACTCAAAATAAAAGAAACTCTGCTAATGATGGATACACTGCTGTGACATAGGATGTATCCGAGGAACTCCAATGGGCATGCCTCCTCCTGGGATGCGACCTCCTCCTCCCGGGATGCGAGGTCTGCTTTGATACTCGCACAGCATTATGGCAGTAGTTCTGCCGAGGTGTGGGTCCTTTTCCCTGGAGCCAAGTTACCACACACCTGTTTGTTTGTATGCTGTTCATGGAGTCTCCCTGGATCGTCTGGTTTCACTTTCAGGGCCCCATATGCCCTCCAAGGCTCTAGACTCATCTTGGTCATCCTCCTCAGCTCCTTGCCTGTTTCCCAAAAGGCTGTACATAGTCCTTTTTTCTCCCCACTGTGACCTTTGAAGCTGGTTTA
>JAQHUG010000008.1:4699645-4713247 GCA_028555095.1 Dicrostonyx torquatus
GAGCATGTGATCAAACAGGCCTCTCTGAATGTGGCTGACAATGGGGGCTGACTGAGAAGCCATTGATAATGGCACTGGGATTTGTCTTTACTGCATGTACTGGCTTTTGTGGACCTTAGTCTGTTTGGATGCATACCTTCCTATGTCTAGATGGAGAGGGGAGGGCCTTGTACTTCCCGAAGGGCGGGGTAAGCTGCCTTCTCTTAGGACTGGAGCGGGGTGGGGGGGGTGAATGGGAGGAGGGGAGGAAGTGGAAATTTTGAATGGTATTATTTATAAAGCAATTTAAAAAAGAAGACACCATCGAATTTTATTAACACCTTCATCAGGAAGAAAGGACCTGATTACAATTCTAAACCATCTCTCTTTTCTGTAATTCCAAACACATGACCTCAGATTCTTTAGACAATGACTCCTTGCTTTGGAGTTTTCGGGAAAAGCTATTATTCTTACATATCTGCTCTCTGCATTACTTTACTAATTTTAATTCCTTCCAGGCAAACCTTTCACTGTAGTACAGCCCAATCACTCACAGGAAGGCTTCTCGGAAGAAGCCAGAAGTAAGTGGAGTACTGACAAATTTTCTGGATGTTTCTGAAAGGAGATGATTGATGTCTGCAGATGTAATCTATGCATGGACAAATGGATTTGGGAGGATCAACTGGAAGTGTTCATTTGCCATGTTCCACAGGGC
The DNA here is from genome assembly GCA_028555095.1 of Dicrostonyx torquatus. Lineage (NCBI taxonomy): Eukaryota > Metazoa > Chordata > Mammalia > Rodentia > Cricetidae > Dicrostonyx > Dicrostonyx torquatus. The sequence goes on from JAQHUG010000008.1 coordinate 4,700,340, forward strand.
ACAGAAGTCCCATTCTCCTTCTTTGACAGCAATAGAAGAGTGCCTGGTAAAAGCAAAAAATCACTGAGATGATCTTTCACGTGGAGTGATGAGTCAATCTTCCTAGGGAAGCTTTCTCTAGACTCCATGCATGCTGTTGCATGGGGTGTCACTTTTCAGCTGGAGTGAGATACTAAACATCCCTCATTATCATATTTTAATAAAAAATATGGTTATTTGACTGTATACTTTGAAAAATGGGTGACCTCTTAGGTTTTTGGAATGTTTGTCTGTTGTAGGCCACCTTTTTGGGGTGACTTCTGCCGCAATCCTATCCGTGACGAGATTGTACATTCCAGGGTGGGAGCATGAGGGTTAGAATTATTAGTCTAAAGGAACATAGATAAAGGAGAAATAATAAACAGAAGCATAGAATAGTAGTGGGGGGAGCTCCAGGGAATAGTAAAAATTGCCCATGTTTAATTTCCATTTGCTTAAAATACCCCAATCCAAAGGGTAGGAGTAAGATTTAAAAAAAACAAACAAACAACAACAACAAACTGCATTAGCTTAATACCAGGAATATGGAACTGATCAGTTGAAGGATTGTGGGCTACATTCTTAGTTAAGCATTCTGTTGCCAGAACAAGACACATGATGCTCACACCATAGACCAAAACATTCTGTAGGCAAACCCCTCCTTGGATGGAATCTATAGTTATCTCCCAAAGGGAGAAGGAACCTAGTTGGATCCTTAGACTTTTGATGAGGTAAAAACAGATCTACTTCTTAATACCTGAAATACCGGGTCTGGATATTAGCCACATCTCTTGACAATAACCTGGAAGGACCAGAAGTAAGTTCCAACTCCCTTGACTTTTACTCAAGACAGAATGGACCCATACCTATGGGCATTTTCTTTCCTCAAAGTGCTTCTATTACTCATTAATCTTGAGTATGGGGATGTAAGTCATTTTTTCAGAAAGCTTAATGTCATATTTTATTATAATTTTTATTCATCAGACTTACTAGTTTGTTTTGAAATCAATATTCAATGTTAGTATGTACAGACTTATTTGACAAGAACAACACAGTCCTTCTGTGTGCTTCATCATCATGCCGTATGAGAATCAATACCTGTTTGCTGAAGTCCTAACACCGAGGATGAAAAGAGTTCTGTCATTAACATGATGTTTGGCCTGGAGTTTCCAGTTCACCAAAATAACCCAATGGATTTTTATCTCTGCTTAAAGCTTTATATAGTCTTCTTCAATAACCCGTTGAGTGGCCTGGGATTCATTATTATCATGAAAGTGTGTTGATGAAATAGCTTGCGGAAGTTAAATGATTATTCATAGTTCCGTTCCTACCTAGCAGTGTATGGAGGCAGAATGTCGCATTGTAGACTCGAGTCTCAGCAGTGTCAATGTACATGCCTGTGACCCTCACAGTATTTATTTGGGTAGCAGAAACCACTCTGCTCTCATAAGGTTTATTTTCTCCAAGGTTGTTGCCATTCCTTTTATAGAGTAACAATTTTCTTTTGACATAGGATGAGAGAGATCTTAGGAATTTGATTTTATCTACTTCTTCTGCTTTGTATTACATGCACCCTTAACATTTTCAGAAATGATTAATGGTATTTTAATTATCTTTTAATCAGATGGACAGATACCAACTCTACTCTATCACTAATTTACTATCTCAAGAGGAAAGAAACAACATGAACATGCCATTATCTACAAAAGGTTTTAACTCTAATAATGCTGTTCTGTAATAATTTTCCTTTGAAAAGTGTATTTCCATGTTTTGAAATGTCCAACAAAAAATAAGTGAATTATGGATGAAAAATAGCCAAAATAAAATACCCCAATAACTAAATATGCAAAATCGTGCAATGTACCAGGCAACAGAACTATTTTAGATGAAATATTGATGTGTTTCCAGGCAACCCACATAGATAAGTTTCCATTTTTTATCTGATAGATTTAAACAGTGTAAGGTAAGTTCAAATAGACTAACGCTTTCTGCAACATAAATTTTGTGGTTGTTACTAATTCATTTTTTTCCCTTGGAAATACTGTCAAGAAAGTGAAGGCAAACAACACTAGTCTGCCTTTCTTTGAAATGTTGTTTGGTTTGAGCCACATTGTTAAAACAGTAAGTCACACATCTGCCAGCATCATTTGCATAAAGCTTCAGAACTGAAATTTTCATTAGGATGATTATGTCAGTATGGTTATAGAAAAGTCCCAGGAGCCAGAACAGGTAACTTTTTTGTTTTTAAAGTTGTGACAGATTGAACCCATTGGCCCTTGTATTTTCATTGCAGTAAAATAATAATAATAATAATAATAATAATAATAATAATAATTTCATCAAGATAACTTTTTAAAATTACCTTAAGTTTTATTAACTTGTGTACATGAATGTTTGACTGTATCCATGTCTGTTTACCACCTGTGTAAGGTGCCCCTGGAAACTGGAAGAGGGCTACAGAGTCTTAGGGACCAGAAAGAGTTATAGACAGCTACGTGCCACCTCATGGGGACTGAGAATTGAACCCAGGTCTCTGAAGAATAATCATTGTTCCTAACCATGGAGCTCTGATTGCTCCAAGCCCCAAACTGAATTTTTCTAAGATGCATTATTTCTTGTACTGGAGCAACCTGTGAATTGGAGTTGTAATGACCCTGTTTGTTTTCAGTTAGATACTGCAAAGCCTTTCTGCTCTATACCATTTCAATTAAGATGGAACAAAATGTCTCTAAACACTGACGAGTCTCTAGGACAAGACAGACTCCCTATTGGGAATCGCTTATCTACAGTCTGTTTTACAATTGTGTATTTCCTTAATAGAGCAATATTTAGAAAATTCTCAGCACTGTTGCTTTTCTTCCAAGGTGAGTCGTGAGTAAATATCACTTCATGCCACATAGAGGACAACACAAAGTTGCCTATCACAGCCCAGTTTGATAAAACAATGAGCTGAACGGTCTTAGAGCAACATGGGCAAGGAGTTTCTTAAAGAAATTTGTTTGAGAGAGCTGCATCTCTGAAAAGTACCACTGAGGCATTGTCTCTGAGTAAGGAAAATTGCTTCTGTGGAGGTCTGACGTCAGTTAACTTTCTACTTCCTATACAAACCAGCATACTACCTGTAAGGTTCATTGGGGAGTTGAAAATAGTAATTTCTCAGATTGTAGGTGATGGTTTCATGACAGACTCAATACCAAACACTGACCTGACCTAGTAGTAGCTATTTCTTTTTCTTTTTTCTTTTTTCTTTTCTTTTCTTTGTTCTCCTTCCTTCTTTCCTTCTTTTCTTCCATTTCCTTATTTCTTTTTCTTATTTCCTTGCTAAGCTATGTTGTAAATGACCACAATCACCTCTATTTTTGATGACCAATGGCTGTCATGCTCAGAGGGAAATGACTACATTCCAACACTGTGACCATTTCCTCAATTTTCACATTCTTGTGTCGTTTTCCTCGACATATATTGATTTTGTTCTTTTCTAAATATTAGAGTCACATTGTCACATTGTGCCAGTCACTTATCCTTAGCATTTTGAATGGTATGACTTCCTGCAAATGATCAGCAAGCAATAGAAACAGTCTGCCTCTGTATGCTAAGCGGATACCTTCAGAAATTGTATCAGTATAAACACAAATATTTAGAGACCAATATGGTAGGACCTCATATCAATCCACTATAACAGCAGCAAAGGCCTATTATATTGGGGACTATGACACTCCTACCCACAGATTCTCAACCTGATCTACAGTACTAAATATGGCTTCCCCCTGACAGTAGTAGGCTTAAATACTCTCAGAAAATCTTTATTTACATAATAGTTGTGTCATGATTGGGCCAGAAGTCACATCTTGACTGAATAGTGAGTTAAATTATCAAGCAGATGACTCCTTTATCACAGTAGTAAGCAAAGGACTATCTGTACTATGAAAGCATGCTTGTACAGTAGGAGTTTCCAAGTCAGTCCCAACATGACATGTCCATATCTTTCAATCAAATGACACTGTGTCTTCATAAATAAATTCTCACCACTTTGTTCTGGCATTCATTAAACAGCAGCACCCATATCCTGTGTAGTATGGAGAGCCTTAGAAAACGTCCTGTCTTTTAAACAGATTAGCCATCTTAACATTGACTTTTTCTTATAGCCATATAGCTTTTGTGTACATATTTTCTTACCATGAATACTTCTTTCTTCAAAATGATTTTGTGGCTATATTCACTGTCCTTTGACGGTTTTCTGAATCAGAAGACAAAGGAGGTTAGCATTAAATAATGCAACTCTTTACAGAGGGTGGGCAGGATCTTTAAAAGCCCTTTTCTATCCTGTTCAATTAAGTTTAAATTGATATTAGAATTTAGTATCTTAGGATACTTGAAGACCAATCAGCAAGTTCTCACAAGGTTGGAAAAGAATCCATTAGTCATTTCAAGTATGTCTTCCAAAGTGTAATGTTGGGTTTAATGGCTTGAATAATCCATTATAATTCTCTGTGTGATCTGGCTTTCTGAAATCTGTAAGACACACACTGATTAACATTGCATAGTGGATACTTTGCAAAGGAGATAATCTAAAGACAGGCATTTATTTCACACTGTCATCTCTTCTAACATACAAACTGTGACTTTTTTGAACATTGACTCGTAGCTTTGGGTTTCCTTGGCTCCTCTCCTTTCCCTTCCTCACACAGTCTTAGTTATTTTAATTCTCTTCAGTTCACACCATTAATGCAATGCAATTCTCCTTTATTGTATCTCTAGTGGACTAAGTGAAGGATGCCAGTGAAAACTGATGCTCTGTACATGAAAATAACAACAAAAAAGTCATAGTTCTTCAACTACACAGTTTATACAGTTTTATGTCACAGATAGAAATGTAAAGTGCATTTTAAAAGACATATTATAGAATAAATATTTAAAACACTTTTATTGATGGTCTGATATTGTGATTTCTTTTATTGTTTTATTAAAAAATAAAATAACAGTAAACATTAGGGAAACAATCTGAGATATCCACAGAGAAATGCATAGACAATCACCATTTTCTCTCCACTTCCTGAATCAAAAGGCACACCACCCCTTGGTTGCTCATCTTCCTTTGCCTCATGCTCTTCTATCTCCCTCTGAGTCCACCAGGAAACTCTGTGATCCCCTCTGACCAGCTGAAAGTGAACAACACCTCTGAATCAAGGTCAGACAATATTGGTTGTCTGAGAAAAATCAGCACAAGCAAATCTCCCCCCAATTTTCCCCCTTTTGTCTAAATTTTAAAAAGGGTTTTAGCTCAAGAACAGTAAAACTATATTCAACAAAACAACTACCATATTGTCTAAATACATATGAAAATAATTAACTTTAACAAAACTGATTATATAAAATAAGAACAATTATCAGGTAATAATTATATTCACAATATTCATTTGGCAAATCCATTATCTATTCTATCTTGGTGAGTCAAAACTTTTATACCTACTTCATTTTCATCTTAACTTGTATTACCAACCCAAAACTATATTTTTTAGATTTCAAAACATTTTCTTAGATAAACAACTTAATTAAGCTTTTATGTCTCTCAACCTTATACACTTTACATTTCTTTTGTAAATTTCTTTTTCAAAATTGGTAACAAGGAAAGCTGAACCTATAACTATCTAGTCTTAAATCCCATCAGAGACAATGAAAAGAATATATTACTGAGAAAACAGAAGTGCAGATCAAACAGCTTCCAAAACTATAGCAATGACAGAAATGTCTGGCTGCCTGAACAGTCACACAACTTTTCTCTGCAATGCTGGGGTATCAGTCTTCAACCTATGAGTCTAAAATATCTAACAGACTTTTTGTGAAAACAGAAAATTTTGAAGAATTGTTCTACCTTGTCTTGGCAAAGTTCGGCAGTCACCTTCTTTTGTGTCCTGCTTATCCAGTTTGGACAAAATGCTGTCAGCAGTTGAGACAAGTGCAGTTTCTTCCCAGTGGCTAACTTTTCCACAATGAAAGGAAACACCATATGGAGGTTCTTCGACAGTTATCATATCTTTTTTGAAATAAATTTGTGCTGCCAGGAACAGACATGTATACTGTCATGAAAAGTCTCATGTTATTAAAACATTTTAAATGCCATATTCTGTAGGTCTCAGAAGTGTTTAAAAACCATTTATCTTTTAAAAATATATTACTGTTTGACCTTGAAAATATACCTAATGTAACTATAAGTTTGATTGTTATAGATGACTGTTAACCTGTCTTTCTTTATTATTAACATATTTCAAAGTCTAGAACTTTACATTACATTTTTAATGAGCTATATAGGTACAATACCTTAAGCAAGAAAAGAAACATATAACCCAATATAACAAAATGAAACATTTCTTAAACAAGAGTAGAAACATGTATACAATATAACAAAAATAATCTTAAGTTTTTATCAATATAGAAAAATCCATACCAGTTTAAAATAACTCAGTCAGTGTAGTATGAGACTTAATCTCAGGGTCGTGGGTTCAAGCTCCACGTTGGGTGCAGGATGTAATGATTATCTAAATTATTATATTATTAATAAAAACTTGGTAGTTAGGTATGGGATTAAAACCTGATTAATTAGAGAGATGGCAAAGAAGTGGCCAGTAACCTTCTCTCTCTCTCTCTCTCCTTCCTCTATCCAAACTGGCAGAGAATATTTAAAATTTTTCCCTATTACTTACCGTGTCTCTTTATTTGTTCTGGGTCCTCCAAAACCTCTATGGATAATTCTGGTCAGTTAGTAGCTAGCTTCACCCTGTGATTCAAGTTACACTTTAGTGATAGTCTCAGAAGTGTCAGAGTATGATCAAAATATCCCACGACATGGAGTAGTTCAACTGATACAGAGAAATCTCATTAATCATGACCACTTTACAGAAATAACTCTGAAGCATAGCTGACTTCAACTATTTCTCCTTTTCTCCTGACCACATAAATACACAATGTATCTGAAAGTAAATTCATTAGCTGACATTCACCTGAATATTTAAATGTCATTCTTCCTCATTTTTAAACCAAGATAATTTTCTTTTTTAACAATCAAGCTGTTCATTCACATTTGCATTCTCTATGAGAAAATTAATTATAACACCTTTTTTCTCTCATAACTCCTAATATTCCATGTGTACCATTTGGAGAAATGTGATGGTTGAGGGTAGTCAACTGCTGCCAAGCATAACAACATGATTGATCATTTCACTGTGGGAAAATCTTTTAAAAATCACAGTCATTGCTACACTGTCTTTACAATGAGGGTGTGCATGCCAATGAACTAAGCAAGTAAGACTTTGAAATTGAATGCAAGGGAGTGGCAGGATGTGAAGGATAATTGCTATTAGGTATTCAAACTCAGGGCAAGCCAAAGTCTATCTTCAATTTATTCCCTTATATCAACTGGTAACCTAAGTTCTCCTTGCACATCACTTTTCTCTTACTTTCCTGATGCCTTCAATTTCAATAAAGAACTCTACTTCGTCTGTTTGATTGCCATAGCTGAAAAGCAAGCAAGAGTGGACAATCCTGCACAGCAATAGTGAAGGAAATTCAGTGACATGCAAACGTTCCCAAAGTGCACTGAAACATTGATTTGCAATAACAGCTTCTTCCTTTATAACCACAGTTGTTTTAAAATCTCAATCTTGCTCTAGTCTCTAGCTGTGATATTCTAAATATTTCAGAACATAAGAGAATAATAAACCTCCAACTAATCTATAAATCCCTCTTTTATCTGTCCTATGAATGCAGAATCTTGCCTTTTTCTGATAAAAGATGTTTGCTTCAGACTATGAGAGATTGTAAAATTTATAAATATATCTTAGTTACTGGTTGTTGAGAGCATACAATTCTATTTCTCTTCATTTAAGAACCTTTCCACACATGGAAGGAAAAATGTATCAAGGAGGATATGTGGGAATAATGCAAATTCAATTTTAGGAAATATATGTTGCACAGTATTTATATCAAGCATAAGTTTGAGATTTCTAATAAAACACTGATGGGGAGACAGCAAAAGTCTTCTACTTAATTCAGCATTTAGCTGAATTCAGTAGTTTTCTGAAAAGATTTACAACAGTCACCAGTGTTTTAGAACACCAGTGAGAAGTCGATAGAATAGATATTTCAGAAAAATATAATAATAGCATCCTTCCCAAACACAGTGAGTCATCAATTACAATTTTTCTATGCATTTCAAACTAATTACATTTGAAGACATTATCCTTCTATACTCAGAATACCAGCAGTGATGCCCAAACAGAAAAGAATCAAACCTAGAAACTGAACATTTGGATTATTTAAACAAAACAACAAATGACCTATCACAGGCAACACAAGGAACAAATGTGAGATAAGAAAAGCTGTTTCCAGGAGTTTCAGCTAAACTTTGGGGGATACTTTTATAAATATGTAAATTACTTTTCTAAAGCTGATAAAATGGGTGACACTAAATGAATAAATAATACCCCTTAAAGTAGACAGAAAAGTGACCCAATGTGAGAACAAAATTTTTGCAGAATTGCATAGTTATGATTTTGACATAAAAGTTTTAATTCCCAATGATGTACTGGCATAGAGAAGAGGAAAGCAGCCTGCCTATGAATTCACCTAAAATATTTTTATATCAGTATGTTATATATCTTAGGCAAATGAAATGATGCATATATGTGCATTAAGTGACGAATTGTCACTTTTAAGCAGAAGTTATTTTTTGTTGTGTACGTTATATCCAGGTAATGTGGAGACCCCTGGTGGAAGAGTTTTGGCATTTGTTCTAGCTTGCTTTTCTGTTGCTGTGACAAAAACATTCAGACCAAAGCAACTTGATGTTTATTTCAGCTTTTAGTCTAGGGATCAATCTATCACTGGGGGAAATCAGGGCAGGAACTCAAAGCAGGAACCTAGAGGCAGGAACTGAAGGTGGGCCCCAGAGGATTGCAACTTACTGGCTCTCTATCTGGCTCATGCTCAGAGAGTCCTCTTATGCAGCCTAGGTCTACCTGCTTAGGGAGGGTACTGCTGACAGTGGGCTAAGCTGCCCCACATCAGGCATCAATCAAGACAACTCTTCAAAGACAGAGTCACAGGCTAATTTGATTGAAGCATTTTGTTTTTCAGTCAAGGCTCCTTCTTCCTAGGTGGCTCTAAGTTATATCAAATTTAAAAATCCTTACCAACACAATTCACTCTTTCTCAACCTGACACACAAACACATTGCTGTTAAGCCATAATCATTCCTGTCTTTGTCCCTATGATCTCATCTTAAAATCATCGTACATTTACTGAGGTCCAATAGTTTTCAGAAAATGATAGGATTCTAAAAGTTCAGTGTCTCTTTAAAATTTCAAAGTCTTAACTGTGGGAGCCTATAAATTTTTTTAAAAAATCATATTAAATACTTTCTTATTCCAAATGAGAACTAAGCGATAAAAAATCCATATTTTATATCTTAATGTCTAACATTTTGGTTTCACTCATGGACTCCAAAGGGCTTGGGTAGGCTTACTTCTCCAGCTCTGACATTCATAGTACAAACAGCTTGTCTGCTAGGTTCAGCCCAGCTCCACTCCATACCTGTCTCTGTACTTTGTAGACTTTCCACTGTCCTAGCATCTCTAGTACCTTGGGGTCTCTACTACAACTGAAGCTATACTTTCGGGAATGGTCTCTCCTCCAGAAACAAGCTGAAATACAATGCTGATACTCTAAAATAAAGTATCCAATGAGTCTCTAATAAGGAATGAATCCAGAGACATAGAGCCCATGGGGATATCAACAGGCCATGGCTCAATGAGGGAATGTATAAATGGAAGTGTCAAGGAGGCTTTAGAAATGAGGATATGTGGAAAAAATTATGGTAAGAGAGGGTGAGGGCAATTACATTTATAACCAATTTCACACAAACTTGGTTTTCCTGTATATCATTCACTTGGTATGACAAATGATTTTAAAAGTTCTTATTAAGTACATTTTAAAATAAATAAAGTTAAATGCTGCTACTTAATTGTATAATATACCAGGATAACTGATAATTTCCAACAGTAACCAGTCATGTCACTTGTCCCCTTCTGTTCTTAATACAATATACATTTTAAATAACAATAGAAAGTTAAACATAAATGAAATGAATCTATTGCCTTTACAAAGCCAGCCCTAAACAAAACAAACTCTGTTCTACTTACTTAGTGTCCAGTTTCTAAGAAAGTACAATTTCGTATGTTAGATTTTGGATCTGAAATACCCACAGATGTCAAGTTCTGATGTCTTTATCCCCAGTCTTTGCCATTATACTGAAGTAGCAGAAACATTAGTAGGTAAACCCAATGTGTGTCCTAAAAGGGACACTAGGCTCAGTCTCCCTGATCCCCACCCCGGGTTATGACTGCAATGATGTGAAATGACCTTCTCTACTATCTGCTCTCACCATAACGTACTGTACAGAGTGGGCCAAAACCAACATTGTAAAGTATAGATCATATCCCTTGAAATCATGAGCCAAAATAAAACTTTTCTTTTTTCAGATAATTTCTCAGTGGAATAGAAGGTAGGATCCATGATGAAGAACAGTTGTTTCTCTTGCAGAGAATGAGGGTTCAGTTCCCAGAACTCACATGCTGGTTCACGACCATTTGTAACTCCAGGTCTGAGGCATTTGATGCCCTACTTTGACTTTCACAGGCACCAGGAACTCATAGTACACATTCATACATGGAAAAAAGCACTCATACACATAAATTAAAATCAATCTAGTTTATTCTTAATTTGTAGCTGATCTCTAGAATCCATCTTCATGGAAGAAGTAGCACACACTTTGAGAAAAAAATTGATGTAATTATGCCTCATTGTGTGTATGCAATTGTGCTACACCAGGAAACTTTCTAAATTGTACTGTACTTAAATATGCCTAAAATAAACTCTCCAGTGTCAGACTCTAGAAGTTTGAACCAACACTGATTGCTGAGTTGTGTTCAACTAGATTGCCTTCTTGCTTTATTCGGATTTTTATCCCACTGGTTATGACATTTGCAGAGCCCTGCACAGAAATGGCCATAGAAAGTCATATAACTTTATACTTATTTAAAATTATATATAGTATATATAAATTTATGTACATATATGCAGATATAGTTTAAATAATTGATGTCACTTCGGGTAATAATGCCTCCCTCAAGAGCACTCTAACAAAACCTTTAGCACCAGGCATGAGAAACCACCTTTCCAATTAATCAGGGAAGTCCAAGAGATTCCCCCAAACTATACAGGATTTTGAGATTGCCCTTGGTTGCCTCCCAGAAGTGGAAGGTAATTCCCTATTGCTAAAGACACAACCCAGTTTTACAAAAGGGATCATTCAATGGCAAATGTTACAAGATTTGTAATGGGATCAAGCCAGAGTTCCTAAGTAAAAGGTTGATAGGAGGGCTAGAAGCCTCTGGAAGGCCTGCAACTTGGATTAGACGTTGACTGGAGGGTCTGAATGATCTAGTATTTCCCATCATGCGGTAGAGAGAGAAGACTTTGTGGAGTAGGAATCACCCCTGCCAGGTTCATGTGAGGACATTGAAGAGGCAGGGACACACAATGTTAAATACAGATTTTTTTGGAGGGGGAAGGGTTACCTTCAAATGCACAAAATTCTTGAGCTTTGCTCAATGTTGGAAGTAAATGTACAGTAATTCATGGCTTTACCCTAAATTTCAGGTAACAGTGGGCATGAATAAAAAGATAAAGCAACAGGACATAGAAGATGAAAAAGATCAAGCTTGTCTTATGGGTAGGCACTTTTTCACTCCTCCCCACCACCTCCCAAGAGGATACATACCTGTGAATAAGTTGCTGGAGATCACATTTGAAGTGTTGCTTGAGGATGTGAACTGTAAGATGATCTAGTATTGTAGGGCAATGGGAACGTAAGGGGCAGATATTGTTCATCTACACCTTCAGCACACAGTGGAGGGGTGAAAAGCCAAAAGATACCTGGCAGTGCAGTGGATGTGGCCAGCTACTTATAAGGGACCATGCTCCTCCCTGAGCCATGGTCAGACTAAACTCTCTCAGAGTCACAATTTTTTGTTTTGTTTTAAAGATTTACCTATTGTTTATATATAGTGTTCTGCCTGCATGCATGCCTTCATCCCAGAAGAGCACACAAGGCCTCATTCTAGATGGCTCTGAGCAACCATGTTTGCTAGGAATTGAACTCAGGAACTCTGGAAGTACTCTTAACCTCTGAACTGTCTCTCCAACGCTCAGAGCCACAAGGTTTTTTGGGTTTTTTGGTGGGGGGGCAATTTTTAAGACAAGATTTCTCTATGTAACAGCCCTGGTTGTCCTGGAACTTGCTTTATAAAGCACTGGCTTCAAACTCTCAGAAATCTGCCCGCTTCTGCCTCCCCAAGTGCTGGGATTACAGGCACATTCTCCAGCACAATCCAGTCCAGAGGAGCAATTTTAATGGTAATGAAATTATACATATTCTGTTCTCTGGTTATAATGAGAGCAGAAATCAACAGACTAAATACAAGAAAATCTCTAAACTTATACAAAGTGCAAAAAATGCTTCCGAATGTACAAAAACTCAGGAAATAAAATATAAAATCTGAGTGAAAAAAATAAACCTTATTAGACCATTTAAGTTGCAAGTGAAGCAGTAATAAGGGAGTCCGGTTGCCCTGGATGAAAGTGAGAGGATGTCTAAATTCATCCAAATTTTAGTCTCAGGAAACAAGAAAAGGGAATTTGAAAAAAGAGTTAAAAAAAATAACAGCACAGTAGTGGAAATGTCTTGACTGTCTATATATATATATATATATATATATATATATATATATATACAACAAGCGTACTCTACAAGATCAAAAGTCCTATTTTGGTAC
>JAQHUG010000008.1:4810035-4822971 GCA_028555095.1 Dicrostonyx torquatus
TGATTTGGTAATTCCAAATATACTAGGCAGAATACTGGAGTGAAGTATTAATAAATGCCTTGATAACTGTATGTTAACACAATGGTCAATCTAAGCAAAAATTATAATGGCTATTTCAATAGTGGTACCACATTCACAATGCAACCAACTAACTCCATTCTGACTTGGGTTAAGACTTGTTCAAAATGGGAACCCATGTTTTGTATTTTAAGCCATGCCAAAACCTATGGCTGAGGAGGTTCTATCCTTGTCCAGTTGGAAGACTTTCATTGCTATTTTGATAAATAGATGTGGTATGCCTATGAACTTTTCAAAATACATTTATACCACATATGACTTTTGCTGTTGACCTTGTAGCAAAGACCAATTCTATAGTGGTTGGTTGTCACTGAGAGAAAATTATATCGATTATAATTATATATATATATAATTATAATATTATATTATTAATATTATATATAATAATATATAATTATATATTATATTATTATATTATATTATCCTTACTGTGGCATGGATGCCCAATGCTCATAAAGGAAATAAAGTTTGTCACACATTTTTTTTTTCTGTCCCTTTTTTTTCTTTTTTTTTTATTGTTAAAAGAGAGATTTACAATTACTCCCCTTGTCCCTGGCCCTCTCGCTCCCCCACTACCCCACCTCCCCCCTTGCTTCCTAAAGAGGGGGCAGGGTATCCTGCCCTGTGGGAAGCCCAAGGCCCTCCCCTCTCCATCCCGGCCTAGGAAGGTGTTCATCCATATAGACTAGGTTCCCAAAAAAAGCCAATACATGCAGAAGAGATAGGCCCCCGTGCCATTATCATTGGTTTCTCAGTCAGTCCCCGTTGGCAGCCACATTCAGAGATTCCATTCAGCTCTGCTCCAGCTGGATTTGATGAGTTCCCAATGGATCAGGCACCATGTCTCAGTTGATGGGCCAGTCCCTCGCGGTCCTGACTTCCTTGCTCATCTTCTCCCACCTTCTGCTCTTCGACTGTCACACATTTTATTTCGCAGGAAATGTTGCTGAAGAGTTGACAGAAGGCTGTACGAGCCTGAGGGAAAAGACGAAGTATTAGGAAATTGCCACATTCCTCTTGAGTGACATCTGGGACTGATGATCTATGATATAACTGAAGCCTAATTGAGAGTCATGTGTAGGAATAAGGAAAACAATATAGATGAAGCTAAGGGCTTTCATTATGGTGATGAGACTGTCAACATTCCCTGAGGAGTCAGGGTCATAGGACCCTCACCTGGGATTCCAAATACCATTTCTTTCCACAGCCCATATCTGCATACCTTTGGGAGTGGTCTGATGGACTATATAGGTGGTGGTGGAAAGTTCACTGAAGGCAGGATTCTGGTGAAGTCGCCTTCTTAAGTCGGTATCCACACTGCAGTGGTCTCTCAGAGATGCGGCTGTCTTTGACTCAACCCCGATCCTGTAAGTATTTCTTCACTTATGCTCCTCCAAGTTGAATGAATTCATAACTTTAAACTATGCATGGATGAAATGCTTTCTTGGTTTCCTGTAGTACTTAGGAAAAATTTATAATCTTCATTATAAAAGGCACAAGACAAGTACACTCTTCCGTCAACAGTTCAGAAAAGAACCTTCTGTGCTCCAGAGAAATGTAGCAATTTCTATGGTTTGTGTTGTCTCAATTGGAGTGAACAGAACAAGGTATTCATATTTCTAGCATCTCTTGAGTACAAACTAGAGAGATCCTGGTACAACCTCCAATGCTCAAGACAGCCTCAAGACAAGGAATGGTCCATTTCAATATGAGAAATTATCTGGAATGAGAGCACAGGAGTGAATAGGTACAATTTGTCACAATTCCAGAATGAAACAGGTATCCTTTTCTGGTTCAGGACCCACTGACTTGAATCAACCTATTGAAACTTCAGTTCTCAGCCCAACGTAGACAAAGCTAGCAGATGTGTGTCTTATACGCTCCTGAGAAATTGGCTCAAACTAAATGATTTTGTAAAAAGAAAAGCATGCTAGTGCCATGTATTGGCCTTTATATTTTTATAATATATTAAGGAAGCTAATTGAGTACATAAATGTATGTAACAACAATAAATGAGAAAAGAGGCCATGACCTTGAAAGAGAGCAAGGAAGGGTACGTGGGAAAGTATGAGGGAAGGAATGTGAAGGGGAATTGATATATATATTATAACGTCAAAAAGTAATAGAAATAGAAATAACTAAATTCGTAACAAGTAATAAATTTATCTTATTAAATTTGAAACAAAAGAATAACATATATAGACTAAAACTATCTCCTCAATGAGCAATAGAAGATGTGTGTGTGTGCGTATGCGTGTCTGTGTGTACTTATCAAGTATAAATTGACTCATGAAAACATACCATGTTTCTTGAAAATTGAGATAATGTTAATTTTGACAAGAGTTTAATTTTATATTTAAAAGGGTTGGTTAACTAACTTTCCCACTGAATAACTTTTCTGATTTTTTAAAATTCTTTCTAGTACTTGAGATTAGATATTTCCCACACCTTAATCTTGATAATTCCCTCATTTTAGCTTGGACATTTCAAATTGCTTCCATCAAAGGTTCTGTTAAACTTGGATTCTAAGATTCACAGGTTTTTATAGCATGTTGGGTTTTTGTTTGGGGAGGGGCTTTTCTCATTTGTTGAGGTTTTCTGCACATTTTCATTTTCATGTGTTTGCATTTGTATTACATGTCTATGTATTCATATTCTCAGGCATGAGTATGACTCTTGGGGGCTAGAGGTTTATGTCAGAAATCAACTTCAATTGATCTGCCTTATTCACTGAGGCACCTCAGGCGTAATCACAGCTTATGTGTACACAAGGCTAGTTTTCTATGGTAGCCTCTATTTCTACCCTTTAAGAAACTGGACTTACCAAGGGCCTCGATCCACCAGGCATTTGCTTAGATTCTAAGAATTGTAATTTCAATCTTTATACCTTATGGCAGAAATTTTAAATACTATCCCAAATGGTCCTCATATTTTTATTTCTGAAAATTCTCTGTGGTCATATCACTAAGGTTTATAAGGTCTTTTTAGCCAGGCAGTGATGTACACACCTTTAATCTCAGCACTTGGGAGGCAGAGACAAGGGGATCTCTCTGACTTTGAGGACAGCTGGTCTACAAAGCGAATTCCAGGAAAGCCAGGGCTACACAGAGGGACCATGTCTCAAAAAATAAAATAAAAATAAATAAATAAAATTTTAAAGAAGGAAGGAAGGAATAAAAGACAGATGGAAAAAAGGAAGGAAGGATAATGTGGTACATGTTTGATCTTTTCTTTTGAAAGAATAAATAATTAATGTTTTAGAGGTCTATCGCCTGATGGGATCAGCACAGGTCATTGTCACAAGTCTAAAAAGTTGACATGATCAGAGCAGAGGTATTAGCACCTGTCCGATCAGGTCATGAAGGGAATGTATTGAGATGATTTTCATAGTGGATAATGTTGTTCTCCCAAGTTGGCTCAAATGTACTAAGCTGTACAGAAGAGGGCTCTGGGGATAGACAAGGCTTCCCTAGACAGCGTAAGGTGTGTAACTTCACTTGGATAGAGCATATAAGTGACTTCCCGCTTCATGCCAGGGGCCCTCCTGCTGCCGCTCTTATCGAGCATGCTTCTGTGGGAGAATGCGGCCTGTGTGCCCATGTGTGAAGCAGTAAATGGGCGATGCCAGTTGACTCTCGAGTACTTGTTTAATCAAGCTCGTGGCCTGTCTGAGAAAACCAAGAGCCTCACTTCGGAAATATTCAATGAGTTCGTAAGTACCTCACTTACTCCTGACTTTGACAACAATACCTGGGTGGTACTGTAGCTCCGCAGAGAAGCACGGTGGTCCAAACCTCGTATAACACATCTTCCCAGGCCCAAGAAACCACATGCCACTGAAACAGAACCAGGAGAATGGCACAGTTTGGTGAAATCTTTAAGTTTAAGGTGTGGGGGGGGAATCTTTACGTAATTTTTTTCCTCTAAAAGAAATTTCTATATTTTAAATAATTTTTTAATTAAAAGTTTTTCACTTGTGACAGAAAACCCTATAACGTTTGACTAAAAAGAATGTCTTCTTTTTTGGGGTGCTGGGTGCCAGACCCCTTCAGCATTTTTCACTTAGTGCACAGCAGATACCCAATAAGGCAGAATGGCTTGGAGGGAAAGGCTTAAATTAAGAAGAGCTACAATTAGAAAAATAATGCTGGGAGGAGAAAATCAATAATGATAATAGCAATAATTATAGCTTCTCAAAAATCCCAAAACTTGGGAGACATTGTAAAACGTGAGTTTACCATTTTGAAGGAAACACTTTAACAGCTGTAAATAGGCTCTGACTTCTGGATGAAGATGCTTTGTCCCTCTAAGTCAGTTAAGGTGGTAACAATAGACAAGAACGTCAAACAATAAGGAACGTGCAGCATAGGCCTCTCATATGTGTAATAAACACATTCATAGAGCTCTACTTAATCGCTAGAAATTTTTTCATTCTGCAATCTTGACTGACAGCCTTCCAACTTGTTCGGAACCCTAGTAGGTCATTAATCATTACAATTTTGCTCACTATAAAATTCAAATAAAGGTACTTTAAATAATATATTTAACAAAATATAATTTTAACAAATATTGATAATTTGAAACATTGAATATATTATTTTATTTTAGTTTTTCATTGTTTAATATTTCTGAAAATATTCTGCATGAGTGTTCTAATGACTGATTCTATTATGATCAACAAATTACAGGTTGAATTTTTAAGGAAATTTCTGTGGTCAAGGTGTACAGATTCAGTGATAACAAGTAACAGGAAGCTGAGGGTCATAAGTACAGATACTCATTCACTGTGCCAATGATATTCCAGGAAAGAGCATCATTAAAACACCAAGTGTTTTGTAGTTTTGTTTTTGCTGTTGTTGTTGTTGTTGCTTTTCCTTCTTTTAAATAACAACATTTTAGAAAGCAAAAGAATGGTGAATCAGAGAAGTTAATAGGCTCCAAGGGTAGTTGGAAAAGTGATATTACAGATCTGATGCACTAACTACACCAATGCATCATTTCCTCATTCCTAAATATAAATACTTTCATGTAGTGCTCATCCTTTAGAAGTGAACATAGACCAAATGCATTAATGTACTGCTCATGGATTCATTGACTCAGTTCTCCAATTCACTAATGTTCTAATCATTTCCAGGACAAAGAGTATGCTAAAGGTCCAGGGATCCAGGGCAAAATTCCCCTGCTATGCTACAATTATTCCCTCTCTGTTCCAGATAACACAACAGAAGACCAAGAGATTCAGGTGAGTCCTCAGTGTCATTTTCTCATCAAATCAACTAAAGCAGGGGCCCCAGCTCTGCCAAGTTGTAGGTCATTACAGGAAAAGGGAAGGAAATGGAGCAATCCATGGGGAAAGCTTACAATTCCCATCCGATGTTGCTGCCTTCTTTTGGGGGGGGGCTTTACATCTTGGGAAATAGTGTATGTGCTTCACAGGAGGCAAATATGGCATCTGGTGCAAGGCTGACACAGTATGCAACCTGTTAATAGTAACTATGACACCCTCCCACCCTATTCCTTTACATAACCAACCTTAATCTAT
This sequence comes from Dicrostonyx torquatus, assembly GCA_028555095.1. Taxonomy (NCBI): domain Eukaryota; kingdom Metazoa; phylum Chordata; class Mammalia; order Rodentia; family Cricetidae; genus Dicrostonyx; species Dicrostonyx torquatus. The sequence goes on from JAQHUG010000008.1 coordinate 4,815,656, forward strand.
AAAGTTTAATGCACCACACATACATTTTGTGCTCTTTGATGATTTTATACATGGGCTATGCGCATCTGCTTCACATATCAGCAATTGTAAACAGGAGGGAAAGTGAAGGAAGAGATTATCTTTAAAAAGTAAAGGAAGAGAAAAATCTATTAAGATCTATTCCATGTCTAGACACTCACAAATCACTGTACTAACATAGCTGCTGATGACCCTCAAAACATTGCATAACACAAGTGGCAAACACTACGCTAGCAATCACATGCAATTCAGCCTAAAGTTTTTCATATATTTTAATGTGATGCTCAATTGTTTTTGCCTAGCCTGAGGTCCTTCTGAAAGAGACCATAGGTATGTTGACTGTCTGGAACAACACCCTGAGACATGTAGTAGCAGATATTGCTGATCTGGAGTCAATTGCCGGTGTTGGTGCTTTCATTTCTAAAATCAGAGAGACCGTTTCAAAATTAACAAGACTCGCAGGAGTACTACAGGAAGTCAAGTCATTACTCAACCTGGTAAGATCCCGCCTTTTACTGCCTTGCTTTTCTCATTCGTGAAAGCTGCGACCCTGGGAGAAACAAATGCATTTGAAGTATGTCTCCTGGGAGAGTGACATAGACAGCCTCCTGCCTGAGTGGTGTTGGCAACTCCAACTTTCTCAAAGGTGTTACACTCAGCACCTCACAGCCAGGGCTTTCAGGAGACAGGCATTTCTCCTCACAGTAATTTGGACAGTGCCCTTCCTGGACAGAGTGAAGTCCCTTGAGATTTCAGCAGATTCTCACACCATCACTGGTCTGTCTGCATCTTAACCAAGAACAGTCCTCATCATTTCTGTGGCTTTGTTTCCAGATATTAGCTGCTGGGTAGATTTGATTGAAAGCAGGAAGAGGAAAATGGTCAACTAACAAAATCAAGATACACAAATGGTACCTCAGAAACAACACCAATGATACAGGAAAGGTCATTCTTGGGAAAGCAAGCACTAGTTCCTTTATTGTCCTTCATTCAAACCCACATCTACAGTCAAGTAGCAAGTTCTATCTATTTTTGTAAGGACATACTCCATCTAGGACCAGTTGAATGTCAAAATATTTGTGGGGGATCTTGGGTCTAGTTTTCAGATAACAGATCTACTGCCTCTTCTAGACTCGTGAAAATCCATATTTTGGGCTAACGATTTCCTTTTCTAATTTTCTCCCAAATCTTTATTCAACACTTAAAAGCACTACAGGATGATAATTACCAACATTACAATTAATAAGTGCTTATCATTTCATGGCTAGATTCGTCTTGAATTTGAGGAAGATGAAGACAACCTTACCACAGATGGACAGCCATCTTTACATCTGATAGACAATTCTTCTCGTCTATTTTTCTACCATGTCCTCCTTGGCTGCCTGAATTATAATGCAGAAAGGATCGCCAGTCATGTCAATATCTTGAGATGTCAAATGGTCCCCAGAAAATGCTAAGTCTGCATTCTATCTATTCTGAAATGCTCAGAAACAGAGAGAACAATGCTGTAGTGACTCATCCCTCCCAACATTTTTGTTCAATTTATGCCTTTTCAATGTGTACTGATGAATTCTTGGGCTATTAAAAACTAATGCTTTAAAAAATATCACATCTGAAAACATTAATTTGTCCATTTACTAGCAAGCATATCAAAAGCATTGAGATATTCCTATCAAATTTTGCTGTAAGTAATGTTTTTCTTGAAAATAAGATACAATCGAAACTGATCTAGAATCACTGTAAGTTAATGCAAGTCAAGTGAATAGAAGTGAGGAGGGATATATTATTCTAGCAATAACATGAAACCCCTGGGATACTTTATGACAACCAGCACCCACTACCATGAGCCAATTTTCACATTGTACTGAGAAAAAAAACTACAAGCATAATGCACTTCAATATCCCTCATTTCAAAAAAGAGAAAAAGAAAAATTCTTAGTCCAGAAAGTTCATGGATACAAAGAGGAAATGGTGCTAGGTATCTGCAAAGAGTCTTTTATTATTATTATTATTGTTAAAAGAGAAATTTACATTTACTCCCCTTGTCCCAGGCCCTTCCCCTCCCCCACCATCCCTCCTCCTTCCCCCTGCTTCCCTAATTGGGGGCAGGATACCCTGCCCTGTGGGATGCACAAGGCCCTTCCCCCTCCATCCTGGCCTAAGAAGGTGTGCATCCATATAGACTAGGTTCCCCAAAAAAGCCAATACATGCAGAAGAGATAGGGCCTTGTGCCATTATCATTGGTTTCTCAGTCAGTCCCCATTGGTAGCCACATTCAGTGATTCTGATTTGGTCATATCCTCCTTCAGTCCTTGCCCAGCTGGATTTGATGAGCTCCCAATAGATCAGGCACCCTGTCTCAGTTGATGGACCAGTCCCTCGCGGTCCTGACTTCCTTGCTCATATTCTCCCCCATTCTGCTCTTCGACTGGACCTTGGGAGCTCAGTCCATTGTTCTGATGGGAACATGGGTCTCTGCAAAGAGTCTTCAGGCATGCTCCTCTGAATTTTCATCTGCTCAGTATCATCTTCGATACAGCCACATGTTATCTTTACCTGGGGTCTAGCAAGGCCTTTCCAGGCTAAGTTTCACTTCTTCTGTACACTGCTTAGTACTTTTCCCTCATGCTCTGATGTTTCCAGTTGCTACCAGTTCTGACAATGTTATACCAGTGGAAATCCAGAACTGCTCATGCTACTGTCCTTGACAGAGTATTTCCATTTATGTGACACTATCACAACTGGATGGAAGATTAGAAGAAATGGGCAATTCTTACAGCATAGTCTTATGGTGTAAGAGCATTAAAAGCTCTCAACTAAATTCACTATTAGTGGCAGGTACCTCTCTCATAGAACATACTAATGAGTAAATAAGATTATTATAAATTGGCATCCCTTAAGGTAAAGTGTATTTACCATGAAATTCCTCCTAGCTAGATTCTCTTACTCCTCACCTCTGCTGTTTGTGACCTCCTACAGTCTCTGCTTGCTATCCCATTGCTATAAAACCAAAGTAGCTCAAAGAAGTTTATCTGCCAGCTGATTCAGAGGAATTTCATAAATCATAAGCACTCACTTCACAGCCATAAATCTGCATGCTGCTAACCTCTCCATTAGGTTTCTAACACTTTCTCTTTTTCTCTTGTTCAGATGGAGACAGAGTAGATCAGAAAGTCAAATTCATAAGAACTAATTTACCTGAAGAGTGAGACGCAATTCTTCCCTTGATTTTAGCTTCATTATTAACAATCAACCTGCCCATACACACAGATTTTCTCACCAAGGTCACAAGTTATAGCACCCAAACTCACTGCTGTAAGCCCTAATAGTCCATGTCCTGAGTGTGGAAAAGCATTATGGGTGAGGATTTGCAGTCCATTAACTGCCTTTAAAGCAAGTGAGAGGCTGATTTCAATGTCAGATGTCCTTGAAAGTGGGAATGTCGGGCTGTCTTTCTACAACAAAGAACTTATGGAAAGAGAAGAAAGGAAAAAAGATGACAAAACCTAAAATTTGTGAATGACAGGATGTAGAGTTAACTGTCATTCAATTTCCAAACTCAGGGAAACCTAAATCTTTTCTTTTTAAACTTAATATCAGATACCATTTCATGTTCTCCTTTACTTCCCTTCTCCCTTGCTTTCCTGATAATTTCAATTAAACTCAAGTATTTTCCTTAGTCTGTTGAATTACAATAGTACTAGGGCAAGCAACACTAGATGATTATGTATATATTTATTCAAAAAATCTACCATATTCCAAAACTGCCAGACTTGCAGCAATATTGTCCAGTAAGAAGACCTTCTTCCCTAAGATCTAAATCATGCTCCTGCCTTTGACTGAGATGATTTAAATATCTCTGCACAGTACCATACTATAAACTAATCTCTGACCTCTTCAGTGTCTGTAAAATGTCATCACTTTGCTATAATTCAGCCTGTTACCATCAAAGTTGGGAGAGTTGGCGGGATTCATGGACTTTTTATATCCAAGTTATTTTTATCCAATGCACAGAGTATACATTTCCCACTTAACTTATTTCCTAATAACTTATACATATTTCCAAAACAGAGGATGGTAACTTATCATCAGGAAAATTTGACAATACAATTTTATGAAATGCAATTTCAAGAGTGTTTTTAACAAGCACGGATACTAGACCTGGCTCAATAACTGAGGAAATGAGGTAGAAAAGGCTTCTGTTCACAGAGACAGTTCCCTGAAATCGAGGTTTCAGGGGTGAATAGTACAGATATTATTGTTTTGTAGAGTCAATGAGCAGTAGTAAAGGAATATAACAACAATGACCTTCCTATACAGAGAGTCTTCTTCCTTCTCCTTCTTTTTCCTTCTTCCTTCTCCTTATTCTCTCAATTTCAACATAAGATAAAATTTAAATGAAGCATCCTTCCAAAGCCAGAATAGCATCGGTACCACCAAAACAAGACAGAATGAAAACAAGTGTAGAAATTTATTATTTGCATAAGGTACCAAATCATCCCTCATGGCCACCTAAAAGACAAAGACTGAGCTTTAAAAATCTGCTCTCCAGGACTCTCAGCTGAACTTTTGAGAAAAAGTTTCAAGAAATACCCATGGTAATTCTGACATTGGTAAAATAGGTGGTGCTAAATGATCTGTGACTCAATGGTTCTAAAATTGGTAAGTTGGGTGGTGCTAAATGAAGGAACCATGGCTCAAAGCACAGCAGGGAGGTTCCTGCACCTGAGACCAGTGCTCTTCCAGAAGTGCATGGTCATGGTAGTTTGAGAGGTTTATAAAGGTATGATACAATCCTGATACATGAGTGTAGGAAAGAAGCAGATCTACTAATCCATCAAGTATCTTTTTTGTTTGTTTGTTTTACGAGACAGGGTTTCTCTGCATCTTTGGAGCCTGACCTGGAACTAGCTCTTGTAGACCAGGCTGGTCTCAAACTCACAGAGATCTGCCTGCCTCTGCCTCCTGAGTGCTAGGATCAAGTATCTTTTTATATCTGTGAATCCCACAACTTCAGCCAAAAAGACTGAAGTTTTAATACAAGCAGTATGATAAGAAATTATCAGGTATCAATAGTCATGTTTTTTAAGCACACATACCATTTTGCTATAAATATTACTATGAGATAATAGTTTGGAAATCTCTGGTAGAAAACATTTTTGAACTGCATGAATGATTCTGGGATGCAGAAATAAAACAAGATACTTTAGAGTAAGGAAGCAGCATAACTACACTTTTAGATAGAAAATAGTAATTTGGCTTTGATGAATATGGGGATATGAATCTGGAAGACAGAGAAGACTCCAGAGACAAGTTGGTATACCACACTGGCATTCTAAAATAAATTTAACAAGATCTCAAAAGATACAGTACTTATGTAGAAATCAGCATTCCATGTCTCTGTAGGTATTGTGCTAGATAGAATAGTCAAGGAGATCTCAGAAAATGAGACTAGAAGAAAAAAATAAATGATAGGAAAATTCAAGAGAAGAAGTGCTCATTTGGCCAATTAATTTTATTAACAATTGCGCATGAACTTGGTTTTCAAGTATGGCACTGACTTTTGTGATCACTTCTCCATCACAAAAGTGAGTAGCGTCAAATGGCAGTAACAAACTCTGTAGTCTGTCACAATCAGGGTTTTAGACTGTATGGTGATTGCCACTTGTCCCTTTCAACATCTGAATAAAAGTACATTGTAAACAACAGTAAAAGAGTAAAACAATCTGAAATAAAAGTCACAGAAGCAGCCCTAAATGGACTCTGCTTTCCAGTAACTGTAGTCCACTTTCCAAAGACTTGGTTTCAGCGTGGGTCTGAATTATATGTCCAAAACCTAATGTTTGATGTCTTAGTCATCACCCGGTGACACTGCTTGAAGTATCTGAAAACTGAAAAGGTGAAACTTGGAAGGAGGACGCTACATTTCTGAGGAGGTACCTTGAAAGGGAGCTGGCATAATACTTGAGTCTCTCCCTCCCTTCCTCCCTCTCTCTACCTCTCTCTCCTTCCCTTCATTACTTCCCCCCTCCCTCCTTTCCTCCACCCCCTATCTATTCACCACTCTCCCTCTTCGCTTCAATCTCTCTTTAAAATTAGCATGGTATGAGCAGGCCTTTTCTGTCTTATGATCCCACCATAATATACTTGGCAGTCAATGGACAAGAGCCGTGGGGGACAAAGAGCCATGAACTGAGACTGTGAGCGAAAGCAAAATTTCCTCCTTTAAAGACTGTTTCTTAGGTCATACAAAGCAGAACTGACCAATAGCACTTTTCACAAGATCCCCCTTTGTTTGGGTTGTGCATCTTATTCTCGTCAGATAGTTTATTAATCACTAATTAAATACATTTCAATTTTTATTGCTGAGACCCAAGCATCCAGCATACGAGAGACCTGTGGGCAGACTGCAACATCACCACTGCCACCCACTGGACTCTGGTCCCACAAGCCCCACTGTGCAGCCCAAGCCCACCTACCCCAGCATCTTCCCCATGAACAGCCCTCTCCCACATCACCAGAACCTATAGGCACAAGCACCACCCACATCAGAAGAAAAGATAAGAGATTGGTCTCCCAACTACACTGCCCTAATCTCTAGCTCCTAAGCCTCAGGTTACATCTGTGCCTCTCCTCCTTCCACCTTAGCCCCAGCAAAGCAGCTGGGAGCTGGCCCCAACTCTAGTGGAACAGAGCTGCTCTGGTGTAGACCCAAACAGCTGGCCAGTAAGTAAGAAACCTGTAGGCAGAGTACATCACCACCACTGACACCCACTGGACTGTGTGCTCACAAGACCCACTCCACTGCCCAACCACAGCTGTTCCAACATCCTTCCTGCAGACAGCCCTCTTTGGCAACATCAGCAGACTCTATAGGCACATGTGTCACCCACACCAATTGGAAGAACAGCAGCCCCTGTGGGAGCAAGCACCACCCATATCAATTGGAAGAACAGAGGAGTAAACAACAATACAAGAATATATTCAACAATATAAAGGGCAATATGACACCACCAGGATTCAGTGGTCCTACAACAGCAATATCTGAACACCCCAATGCAGATGAAGCAGAAGAAAATTACCTTAAAAATAACTTTATGAACATAATAGAGGCTCTTAAAAGGGTAGTGAAAATTCCCTTAAATCAAGAAAAGAACAAACAAAAAAAAATGAAAGAAATCATAACATGCCTTAAAGAAAGTAAAGGAAAGAAAAACAAATAGGTGAAAACAACAGTTCAAAACTCAAAAAATGAAACAGAAGCAATTTTTAAAAAAAGGCAAACCAAGGAAATTCT
>JAQHUG010000008.1:4831647-4856690 GCA_028555095.1 Dicrostonyx torquatus
CACAGATTAACAGAAATGGGTTAATTTCAGATGTAAGAGCTAGCTAGAAATATGTTTAAGCTATTAGCCAAACAATATTGCAAATAATATAGTTTCTCTGTGATTATTTGGGCTGTTGGGAATAAATGAGCAGCCTCTACCAACAGATTAGTGGCCAACTAAATTCACTTAAAACCTGAGTTGCATAGTTGAATGACTTTAAAAATACTCAGTAGGAATTATTGTTAGCTGCAAGTGTTTGTAATGTTCAGAAGGACTTCTGGGGACAATCCCAAATGCAGGATGTCACTGACTTTGTCTAACTGTCTGTGCAAAGATAGTGATATACCTACAAGTGCACAGTGCAAGAGGTTTATTCCCCACTTCTGCTACACAGAACCAAATCATGCAGGGAGTGCCAGAAGTGACCAAAGCTTTCCTATACAGGACTACTTATTTTAGCCATACCAGAGAGGTCTACTCCAAGTAAGTCCTCCTTTTATTAAACAGGGACACTCCTGCTCTTCCTCCTATCAAGCCTGCTTCTGTGGGAGAACACAGTCTCCAAGACCCTGTGTCACAGAAACTCTTTCTACTGTCAGCAGACCCCTGGGAAACTGTTTGAATTCTCAACTATCCAATCCATCTACATCTAAAGTCAGAAATTTCCACTGAATTTGTAAGTATTTCTCTTGTTTCTTCCCTAAAGGGGCCTTCACCATAGCTCAGCAAGAAAGAATCATGAGCAAATTTCAAGTGATACACTTTGATAGGAAAAAGAAAACTTTAGCCACTAGAATGCAGAACAAAGTAAATGTCTTATGAACTCGCTAAAATTTACATAACAAACGAATTTTTTACTTTTTCTAATATAAATTTTATTTTTTTCCAATATGAAAACATTATGCCTAATTTTGTGACTGATTTTATCATGACCAGTACAATTACATTCTGAATTTCTGATGAATCTTGTATGGTCAAGAATACAGATGCAGAAATATTTGTAATAAAAGTCATGACATTATAATGCCTTGTTTAAGTAATCATTAATTTGGACTAACAAGCTACAAAGAGACTAATGACTATAGATATATGGGCACTATAGCATTTGACACAAATATTAGAGAAAGATGATGCCTAAAATGCTTAATATTTTCTAATTTTAACTGGATTCAGTGCTTCTTTTTCAAATAATAACTTTTAAGAATGGTAATAAAGAGTAGTCAGCAGGAGAAACAATCAGAGATTAGAACTTTATGCAGTATGCTTTCTTTAAAACTATACACATATCAAATGTAGTAATAATATGGTCATGTATTTCTTTGCTGAATTCTAAAGTTCTAACTGATTGACTATGTTATCATATTCAAGATAAATAGTATGGCCATAACCAGGATCACTGGTAGGGTCCTCAACATTTCTTTTTGGATACTCCAAAAAAATCAAAGAACAACCCCTAAATTTCCAAGTGAGCCCTCAGCTGGTGTCAGAAGTCCTTCTGTATATGTGTTGCTTTTATTGGTTAATGAATAAAGAAGCTGCTTTTGGCCAATGGCTTAACAGAATATAGCCAGGCTAGAAAAGATATAAAGAGAGAATAGAAAGAGTCAGGGAGAAACCATGGAGCTGCCAGAGAAGGACACAAGCTGCCAACCAGAACCTTGTCAGTAGGGCACGAGCTTCATGGTAAAATATAAAATAACAGAAATGAGTTAATTTAAGATATAAAAGCTAGCAAGCAATACACTTAAGTGATTAGCTAAGCAGTGATTTAAACAACATAGTTTCTGTGTGATTATTTCAGTAGTCTGGCAGCTGGGAAACTAACAAGCAGTCTTCCCCAACACTCAGCTTTGGTTTTTATCAAAACAACAGAAACAGTGCACTGTCTCTGCAGTGATGCAGCTTGTTACAGGAACTCTAATAGATATGTAATCCCATAAGAATAAGAAAAATAGAAAAAGGGTGAGCAATCAAAGAAAAATTACACACAATAAAATATCATATGTAAAATTAAATGATAGATGATAGTGTAGAAAATCCATAAATTGCCAATAAACATAACAATATTTTAACCAATATCTTAGCTGTTAGAAACTGAACTAAATATGACACCCATAGTAAAATATATACTCTGGTATAGTAAGGGAAATGAAAATTCAGTTGTATTTATTATGCCTTACAAAATGCCAGTCCTTCTTTATAACTGTAACAACCTTCTCTTCTGATTCCCTGCCAGAATCAACCTTAAAGTTAATATTAAATGCTGTGGGATAATTTTTTGGTACACTGTGAATATATATTACTCTTATTGGTTAATAAAAAGCTGACAGCCTGGTAGCCAGGCAAGAAGTTAGAAAAGAAAGCCAAACTGAGAGTGATGTGAAGAAAGAGGGTGGAGTCAGAGGAGTCATCAGCCAGATATTGAGGGAGATGATGTAAGATGTGCTTTTTGTAGCCTGTGACTCCTATTGGTTGATGAATAAAGTTGTTTCAGCCAATGCTAGGCAGGATATACCCAGGTAGGAAATCAAAACAAAGAAGGAGAGAGAGAGAGAAGGCAGAATCAGGGAGATCCCATGGAGCCACTGAGGAAGCAATGTGTGAGGCAACAAGCCACGAATCCATAAGCCTCATGGTAAAATTTACACAGAGAGCTAGCCAGTAAGAGGCCTAAGCCATTGGGCAAACAACTGTAACTGATATTAAGCGTCTGAGCGATTACTTCATAAACAGCTGCAGGGATGCAGTGGGTGGAAAGAAACTGGTCCATGGGGACGGTGAGATGAAGAAGAGCTACAGGGAGCAGGAGATGAACGCACCATGCTAATAAAGAAACTGTCATGTGGCAGCGATTAAATAAGGATTATGAGCTAATTTAAAATTAAAAACTAGTTAGTAATAAGCCTGAGCTATCAGTCAGGCATTTACAATTAATATGAGACTCTGTGTGGTTACTTGGGAAGCAGCTGCCAAGATGGGAAAACCATGCCTAAAATTAAACATTATTTTATATATCTATATGCACCCACTCATACTTACAATGTTTTCTACCTTCATGATTTTATTAGTGGTATCATATTCTATAATTCTTGTCATTTTCACTAATAAACACTGTGCTAATAGTTGAAAAAAGAGAGACATAAGAAAAGATAACATTTAGCTGGGTGGTGGTGGCACAAACCTTTAATCCCAGCACTCAGGAGGCAAAGGTAGGTGAATATCTGTGAGTTAAAGACCAGTCTGGTCTATAAGAGCTAGTTCCAGGACAGCTATGGGTGTTCCACAGAGAAACCCTGTCTCGAAAAAAAAAAAAGATAACAATTTGTTGAGAGCAACTAAATTGATATAAACAGCACATACTATTGATTTGATACATTTTGGTGTGGGACAATTATATTCTGTCAATTATGTTTTAAATAAATGCTGATTGGCCAGTACATAGGCAGGAAGTATAGGCAGGACAACCAGAAAAGTAGAAATGGGCCAATGAGAACAGGAGTATTCTGGGAAGAAGGAAGCTTCTTCCCCAGTCCTCCCCAGACACCAAAGAAGCAGGATGTGACCTGCCCTACTGAAAAAGGTACTGAGCCATGTGGCTGACATAGATAAGAATAATGGGTTAATACAAGTTATAAGAGCTAATATGAAGCCTGAGCTAATGGGCCAATAAGTTTATAACTTATAGAGACCTCTGTGTGATTTTCTTTGGGACTTGCTGGCTGTGGGAACTGGGCAGGACAGAAACCCCAACAAGCAGGCCTTCACGTTACAACATTTAATCTCAACCAAATTATACAATGTAAGAGTAATAGATTATATGTAAAATTTTATATTGCTACATGTATCATCTATGGAAAACAGTTTTATATATACAGAAATTAAAAAGAAATGTGCTACTTCCATCTCTTGGAGAAAAGCCTACATATAACTAATGCTACTGTATTTTATTATCTTTAATGTGATTGCTTGTTCAGCCTGAAGTCTTAATGGGATTGGAACATAGTATATAGAGCACACAGAAAGCCCCTGCAATATCTGGTAACTGAAATAAATGGTCTACAAGGAGTGAAAGATACCATCTTATCATACGTCAGAGACATTGAGGAAAATGGCAAGGGACTTCGTGAGGAACTTAAGTGGATACTCACCACAGCAAGCAATCTCTTTAAACTTCAATGCTTTTGTTCTACATGAAAGATGTGACCTAAAATGAACAACGACTTTTGAAACTCTTATCTTTGCAAGACTTAAATTTAGGGCATCCAATCCTTTAGACAGTTTTAGCACAGAGAGGGTGCAGGCAGCTCCAACCTTCTCAGAGGGACTGAACCCAGCATCTCACACACTGGATACCTTTAGTTAATTTTTATTTTCTAGGTAAGGTGAGTCTTCTGACTGCCCCACATTTTTGAAACACGGTCACCTCTCCTCTATCTGCATTCTACAGCCTTACATGCAAACCTAATGCTGCCTAAAGTATTGGCTACATGCATTATACTAAATATAAAGTAAGTTAAAAATAAGAAAATAATAATGTTGCATTATCAGAATGTGTAAAGAACAATGGTACAGGAGCAATACTGAGAGAACTGACACTAGATCCTTCATTGTTCTTTTGTCAAATCCATTTCTATAGTCAGGTAGCAGTTTCTTGGTTCTCCATCTGCCTAATCCTGTGACAGCATACTTTTTCTGGGATCAATTGCATGTCAGAAAGCAGAGACATGGGTCCTGCTTCTAGTGGTTAGATGGTTAACATAATAATGGTATCCTCACAGAGATCATAAAATCGATGACTTTAGCTGATATTTTACATTTCTAAATTTTTCTCAAATTATAATTCAACATTTAGAAGCATACGGACAAAGAAACACTAATAGTTACTGACTACTGTTTTGGAGATTAGATTCACCATAGAACACAACAAGATGAAGACGACCCTACATGGTCAGGAGTAGCAGATCTGAAGGCCACTGACAAAGAGACATGCCTTTTGCTTTTTATAAAATGATCCACTGCCTGAACAAAAATTCTAGTACAGGTTGTACCCACTTCAAGGTCTTAAAGTGCAGTATGGTCCAACAAAACAACTGCTAAGCTCTCATCCATTCTGTCCGCTTTAGAGATATTCATTGATCACCTGCTCCTTCAAACCTTTGAATTTTATCCCTATTGAATGCATGTTTGGTTAGAATGAATGGCTTTGTTTCTTAAATTGATATTTTATAAATGGTAAAGTAAAAGAAGAACAAATATCAAAGCTGTTTTGTTCCCTTATATAGAAACTGTACCTTTAATTTTGACTTGCTCCCGTCAAAATCTGTCACAAATAACTGAAGGTAGACATTTAAAGAACACTCATATCTCATTGTAGAATCACAGAGTATTGACATGAGTCGAGTTATTAGAATCAAAGAGGAAGGTTATTAAGCATGGACATTTCAGTACACTTTACTCAAGCTGTATGCTCTGAGGGGATCAAGTTTTCCGTGCACTGACAGGCAAAACAGGTACTTTACAAATGCACTTGCCTCAGGACCCCTAAACTTTTAAACAATCAGAAATGTGTTAGATTACTCAATCAAAAGGATGAGATTGCTACAAAATTCCTTCATAGCTGTCTTCAACTATGCCCCTGAGGATTCCCATTTACTTAGCACTGTCTTCAAAGTCTATACACTGGTTCTAAGGAGGATTCTTTGTTTTAACCTCAAATTCAAATTATTTCCCTCATCCTCTGATGATGGGTCACGTGGTGGCGAAGGAAGAAATGATCAATTCTTACAAAGTTCCTTCCTTCCCTTCCCTTCTCAGGATCTCCATGCTTTTGAAGTGGTAAGGATGGAATGAAGTGTTAAATTAAATGGATACTACTGACATCACTGACAATAAGGTGGTACCAAAGACGTACAGCTGAGAGGGTTCAATTTAAATTACTCCTTAGTGGCAGGTGCTTCTCTCATGGGACCTACTGTCTTCCTAAGACACCACCAATGGGAACATCTCAAAGATCCAGGGATTTTTATTAAAACAATGTCCCTGGCTTGATTCCCCCAGTCACTAACATCCAGCCCCAGGAGAGAACGACCAGTGCATTAAACAGGATGAAGGGCATCAGTTTGGAGAGTTTTCATTTGTCCTATAAGACAATAGGGAAGAAGCACGCATACACACACACATACACACACACACACACACATACACATACTCACACACACACACACACACACACACACACACAAATATACTCATCTGATATTAGAACAGGACCTATAAAGAAAAGGAAGAGGTCTAAAACATGGAGTGGGAAGAACAAACAACAAAGGCTAGTGGAGAAGAAAACAGACTAGATATCATTTTTTTCATTAAAATATGGAGTCTGTATTTAAACTTTGTGGTGCGGGAACAAAAACAGGACCCTGGAAGGAGGCAAACACATACCTAGACTGAGGAGGGAAGAAATTAATAAAATAAAGATAAGAGAACAATACATGAAATCAGCCAAAGAGTTGGTGCTTTGAAAAGTTAATAATATTGATGACCTATTAACTAATCTGCAAAAGGAAACAGGTGAAGATCAAATTTATTAAATTAGGGATCAAACTAGTCTAATTAGATCTGACTCCAGTGAAGTGAAACGTCATTGGAAATCACAATGAAACTTGTACTCTGAAAACTTGGATGACCCAGAAGAAATGAAAGAATTTCTAAATGCATATCATCTACCAAAATTAAGCCCTAAAGATATAAATAACTTAGACAATATGACAAGTAATAGGAGTGAAAATGTTATTTAAAAGCCTCCCATCAAAGAAAATCCAGGGCTAGATGGAATTCACGGCTAGATTCCACCAACTTTCAAAGAAGATCAATTCTTCTTAATTTATTCCACAAAAAAAAGTGATGGAACACTCCAAAGTCCATTTTATGAAGCCAGTATTTTTCAGACATCAAAACCAGGTAAGCATGCAATTAAAAAAGAAAAATACAGATAATTTTTTTGATGAACATGGATGAAAAAATTCTTAGCAAAATATTTGCAAACCAAATTCAGGAACCAATCATGAAGATTATATATTATGACTAAGTATGTGTCACTTCAGAATGTCTAGGTAGATTCAGAATACATAAATCAATAAATGTAATGCACCAAGGAAATAAATTTCAGAATAGAACCATACAATAATTTCAATTAATGCTGACAGACCTTTGACAAAGTCCACTATGACTTCATGATAAAAGCTCTGGAGACTTGTGGAATGGATATAACACACTTCAAAATAAGTTCATATACAAGAAACCTATGGCAATATTATATCAAATCTAGAGAAAGTGCAAGCATTTTCCAAAAATCAGGAATGAGATGAAGATGTGCACTTTCTCTTATTTAATGTAATGCTCAAAGTTGTCGCTATAGCAATTAGATTGTACAGTAAGATATCTTTTAAAAGATTAAGTAGAAAAGGGAATAGCCAAACTATCTTCATCTGCAAATGAAAAAAACTCTTTATTTAAAAGGCTTCATTGAGTCTTCTAGAAAACTTTTGGACTTAATAAACAGTAATGTTACAGGATACAAAATCAATGATTAAAAAAGTAGCCTTTTGATACCAACAGTGTGCTCTCAGAGAAAGAAATTAGCAAAAAATATTTCATTCAAAATAACTCCCAAAGCATTAAGTTTTTAGGAATATCAAACAAAAGAAGTGGAAGATCTCCACAACAAAAACTTCAAGATACTGAAAAAAGGAAATTACAGAAGATACTAGATGATAAAAAGACATTCCATGCTCCTGGATTGGCAAAACTAATATTGAAAAAATGAATATACTATCAGAATTAATTTAAAGATTTAATGTAATGACCTTCCAAATTTATTTCTCATATTTCACAAACTTTGAAAAAGCAAAAGATCACGAATCTCCAAAACAATTCTATCAAGAACAGTGTTAAAAGTATACAATACTCAACCTCAAGTTATACTTATATTCATAAAGACAGTCTGGCACATACATAAAACTAGACATAAAACTAGGCTTGGTTATAATCAACTTCGTTAATTTCTGTTTGTCTTAAAATACTTATATTTCTTCATCAATTTTGAAAGACACCTTTGTAGGTGTAGCAGTCTTGGATCACAGCTGTTTACTCTCAGATCTTGAATTATTTCATTCCATGCTCTTCTGGCATTTATGATTACTGATTAAATGTATGAGGTAATTCTGATATTTCTGCCCTTTCCTGTGAGTTAGCATTTCGCTCCTGCTGCTTTTGGATTATTTCTTTACTTTGTATTTTTGACAATCCTGACTATAATACGCCATGGAGAGTTTCATCTCTGCTCATGTCTATTTGGTGTTCTATATACCTCTTGTGTTCAGATACTATTCTTTGTAAATGGAGAAAGTTTGCTATTAAATTTCATTAAACAGCCTTTCTATTCCACTTGACTGTTAAATCTGCCTTCTCCTACTCCATAAGCTACAAGGTTTGACCTTTTGAATGTATCCCAAACTTCTTGGAAATATTTAGTTCATGCTCTTTAATCCTTTACCATATATATATATATATATATATATATATATATATATATATATGTATGTATGTATGTATATGTGTATATATATACACACACATATATGTATGTATTTTTTACTTTGTCTTTCATTCCTGAAATTCTTTCTTCTGCATGGTCCTGTCTATTAATGTTGGCATCTGTTTTTATTTTATTGACCATCCCCTTCATTTTAAGTATTTCTGTTTGGTGATTTTTAAATGTTTGGTGTGGTAGTTCCTTTTGTATATGTGTTGCTTTTATTAGTTAATGAATAAAAAATCTACATTGACCTGAATTAGGGCAGAGTAGAGTTAGGTAGGGAAAACTAAACTGAATGCTGGGGAAAAGAGTAGGCAGAATCAAGGAGAAGTCATGTAGCCCCACCAGAGACAGACACTGCATGGAAACTTGCCAACAGCCACATGGTGATACACAGATTAATAGAAATGGATTAAATTAAAATGTAAATGCTAGCCAATAAGAAGCTAGAGTTAATAGGCCAAGCAGTGATTTAATTAATACAGTCTCTATGTGGTTATTTCGGGGCTGAGCAGCCGGGAACAAACAAGTGGCCTCCTAAAACAATTGTTGCAATCTCCATGTTATAGGTTTCTTCTAATATTTGGACTTTTGCCTCTAATTTACTAATTCACTTGTTACATTCACTTTAGAGACTGTCTTGTCAAGATCTGTAATAGATTTCCTTAATTTATACATCCTTTTTTGATTCTTTTATATAATCATTAATTCTTCTGAACAGTAAGACTAAATTATTTTCAGCCATTTCAGCTATCTCTGAAACTTTGGATTCCCTTCCAGGAGTCTGTCAGTGGGCGAGAGAACATGTGTGCCACTAGTGTCATAGCTTTGTGTTGCACTGTCATGTTTTACACATGTGTTGATGTGGCTTTTGGTTTCCTCTTCCAAGTGTGTTGGGATAGTCTGGGTTTTGTAACTCTTTTAGAGGAATATCCGCATGCAGACCAGCTACAAGACTATTTAACCTTAAGTTGGTTTTCAAGTGAATTGCTGACGTGATCTAATCCTGGCTATGGTGCAACAGGACCAAGTGTGGGACTGTACACTGAGACCAAAGTGATCAGGTGGAATCAAAACTTTGGTCTCCCCTTGAACGTGGTGGAGGTTGGACACCAAATTTTAGACCCACTGACGTCTATCTACTCTCCGAAGGCTATGTTTTGAGCCACTGGCCCATAGTAACCTTTGAAACTACAGAGCTCTAGGTGCCAGGTACTTCAGTGACTATTGGAACCTCATAAATTAAAACCCCACACTCATAGTGACCTTAGAGACCACAGGACAAAAAGTTCCAGTCACAAGTTTACGCTGGGCACTTTGAAGCTGACTCTTGGTTCCTGCCACTGGATTGAAGCCCTGGACACAACATGCTGTCTAGCCCTATAGAAGGCAGAGGCCTGGTCATCTGGCTCTCCCTGCTCCAAGAGAAACCAGAGGCCTGGTTCTACCATTGTATGAAAGAAGAAAAAAAGAATGGCTCTAAAATGTCAAAGCCTGACAAGCCAATTTGTCAGTTCCATTTGTTCATTTGATAGAGAATGTATCACTACCGTTAGGACGAGTGTCTATCAAATTTGTCATAAGTAGCAAAAGCTTGGCTTGTAAATAAGACAATTCACAACTTACTTTAGCATCACAGTAAGTTAACACATGTCAAGCTATCAGACTCAGAGTGTGAGTTGGCAATTAATCAATCTACCCATGCTACCAAGCACACAAATGTCTCTATGAGCCAACCTTTGCAGGGAATATGGAAAAATGATATTTTGCAGTTGCAATGCAGTTAAAAGAGCTTAAAATTTGCTAAATGAAAAAAAAATTTGCTAAATGATCTTAATATGTCCATACGCACACATGACTTATCTCTGTCTCCATAATAGCTTCAGCCATGCTCTCAGACAAATGTCCTGGTCACTCTGTACCTAAAAACTCCTCCAGTCAAACTTCACTATTATCTCATATTTAAATCATTGAACTTTCCTTCTCAAAGGGCAGAGCTAGGAAAGCAAAAGCGATCAGTCTCTGCACTGTCTCTTCTCCATCCTTCTAGGTCACCATTCTTTTGATTTTATTGGACTGGAACAGACAAGGAAGGGAAATGGACCATTTTCAACATCCCTGCTGTCCTGAGAGTTTATGGAAGGTTTAATGCCTCCAGAGATAAAACCTGAATTTGCTCTGAGCAGAATTCCCTTGGAGCACTCTTGTGATTCCCTAAATCTCTGACCACTGGGGACATTATACCATATCAGATGAAATTCCATGGCTTGATTGTCCCATCCAGAGCACAGTCGAGCCATCTATCACATACTTTAAAGACACTGCTGCATGGCCTCTCACCCTGAAAGATCTCTGTTAAGTGAAATGGGCTCGAAGGATGCTTTCTATTACCAGGTCCAAAGGAAATTCCTGCATCATAATCACTCCAAGCAGCAGAGTAGGGATAACAGTGTTTTCCTTCCTCACCCCTTGAAAACACCTAACATTCTATCTAATTGGTCTGGAGAAAAATACAGAGATGAGGAGAGCCCAGCTTGTCAACTGCCTGTAAGCAACCGAGAAGTAGTGGACTTGCCAGCATGCTCTTGTATCGTGTAGCACAGCTTTTGCACAGCCTTCTAAACATATGAGACCTTTGATTTAATTCTTTGATGAAAATTAAATAAAAAGATGGAGGAGAACATAGGGGAAAGGAAGGAGGAAAGAAGTAAGGAAAACAGGTGAAGAAAATGAGTAAAAGATTATGGATGATAAGATGCTGTTAAAATACTGAATTTGGTAATTTTAAGATGCTAAAAACAAATACTCTCCAATGTTTCTTTTCATCTCCACTGACTGCATGAAATTTTCATTCATATTTGAAACATTTCTGCCCTTATATTTTTAGCTGGTATAGCTCTAAAACGTGGTTCCCGTATAAGCCAGAATGGAAGAACATTCTCTACATGTTCTCTTTCAGTGCTAGAGACCAAACTCTTGTCATAACACATGGTGGACAAGTGCTCTACCACTGAACTATTTGCCCCAATCAGGACCTGTCTCTTGATGAGCAAGTACTCTGTCATTGATCTATACCCCAGCCAGGACCAAGCTTTAGATGGGCATATGTTCTATCCCAGAATTTAATTACCAATCCTTTTTCTAATTCTCAAAATTAGAAGAAAAAATTCAGACTTTAGAAATATTTCACAGCAAAACCAACTTCTTCCCTCAAAGCCAAGTCCTCATTTTAAATACAACAAACTTAGGCAGTAGACAGAGGCTGTGGTTCAAGAAGACACTAAGATAGATTACTAAACACTAGGGAATTTATTTTAAAAGTTATTTATGCCCTAGAAAGACATGATGGGTCCATTAAGAAATATTCAGGCTCTAGCCCCAGCATGGTGGGCTCTCTGAAAAGAATCAAGAGCTCCTTATGCTGAAGTAGAAGGGTTGTTCTTACAACTCTGAGGATGGCGGAGTTTATAGCAAAAGCCTACAACCATGCTCTCTTATTCCTAGACAGGAGTCAGGAAAGGGATGGGGAGGTAGATGTGGCAGCCACTTAAGTGTACTTACTTCCCACGTGAGGCAGCATATCCCTGGAAAGTCTGCTTGCAAGGGCTTCACAGAGTCTCAGTAGGATGCTATCAGTATCTGAAGTGGAGAAGAGCTGCTGCAAAGCAAAGACTTGATTCTAATATTACGTTCTTACAAAACGAAATTCCACTGTGTACAAAAACAGACCCTAAATAATGTCTCCTCCTCTCTTAGCTGCTCACATTCTTTCTTCTCTCTGAGTGATTCAGTATCTGCGATGCATTGAGTGGGGATCCCGGCAAGATTATAAGGCAAACACCCAAGTCTAATTAAAGCACAAGTTCATATTTCCCATTAAAGTGTGTCATGCCAAAATATTATTCTAAATATCCGCGCAGCACATCTGATCTATGTCTCACAGAATGAATCAAATGAAAGGAATGAAGAATAAATAAATCAGTGGGTATAAGTGATGGGCCACAGTTGGGATGTCTGTGTGGTAAAGGCTTGATTCTCAGGATGATGCTGATGGGAACCAGGGAGACAAGGTTGAAACATTAAGAAATCTTTAGGTTATTGCTGACTTGCTCTAGAAAGAGATAATAGAACCCAAGTTCTTTTCTCTTCATTGTTGTTTATTTGTTTGTTTGTTTGTTTTTAACTTCTTAACCATGAGGTGGGCAATTTGGTCCCACCATTCACTCTTGTTGCACTGCCTCACCAGAGATCCAAACACTAAAGACTGTCGATCAAAGATGGCCCCCTGGAGAACTAAGAGCCACAGTAAACCTTTTGTTGTTAGAGAACTGATCACCTCAAGTGCTTTTAGTGACAGAATGCTGAATCTACACTGAGATTCTCTACTTGATCCTCCCCAACCTCCCAGAGGACCTCTTGACCCTTAACTCTTTATCTTTGTCAATCACGTTCTGGGACACTGGAGGATAACCTTATCAGACCTTATCCTCCCGGCTCCTTGCACTTCCAGCTTTTGCTTGAGCTTGACTGATGGTAGGCACAGGCAGGCAACTGCAGAATCCGTGCAAAGATTCATGGACATCACTTACAGATTTTGTTTTGGAAAGTGACTAGGAGTTCTGTGTTAAGGCTGTCTCCTAATGCTATCATATGTACAAACCTCTCCATTTCCTTTCTAATATCCACTGGCTTCCTTTGCTCTGCAGACCTAGAGATGTTACTATCTTCTTGCTTGCAGAGATGCTCAGCTTACTCACCCTTGGCAGATTGCTTCTAACTAGCCACCTGCTTTTAATAACTTGTTAAATCTCCGTTTTCATCATTGGAAGATACCTTGTTTTCTGATGTTGGTGCAGATAATTTACAGAGCTGGGAAATGAATATTCAGGAATGGTAGCGCACGGCTATAATCCCAGCACCCAGAAGGCAAAGGCAAGAGGATGCTGAGTTCTAGGCAACCTGGGACACATAGTGAATTCGAAGACAGTCTGAGCTACCATATGAGATTCTGTCTGAGAAAGAATATTTTTTTTTTACTGTAAAAACAAAAGATTCATCTCTAATGTCCCTGTAAAAAAAAGTGTGACACCATTTTTCTAAAATCATTAATCTAGAAACACAAACAGTTGTCACAGGACTATATAAAAATAACTATAATTTTAATTTAGCATATCTTACTTTTATATTATAGCTTTTCAGCTCATACTCTGGACACTTGAAAGTTAGTTATCTAAGTAATTACTGATTGGAATTCATTAGATATGCCAGTAAGGAAGAAACCTTAGAAATCAATCAGATATCTATTCTACTCTAGAGATAAACATATAAATCCAAGAAGGATTTTTTAGAGTACAACTCTGAATGTACACAGTTGGAAATCTTGTTCTCCACATTAGGTCCTTGAGCCTCATAACTTTGGACCTTGCTATGAGTATCTTTGAATATACTTAAAAGGCAACATTTGCAATTCACACATATAAACGAGGAAGAATTCAGCTGGAGCTATTAACACCCCCCAAAGTTACATGATTACCATGGCTCTGTGGAGCCCAGCGAATAACACCGTCTAGAAACTGCAACAGAAAGAGAAAAAGACCAGTTCAGCTATTTCTTAAAAGTTATTACTAATCTTAGTCATATTTTAAGCCCCATGCTTTATCAAGAAAATATGTCAGCTACCCCTTAAGATCCATGGGTTTCTGGTTCTTGACTGATAATCAGTTCGTCCTATCTGGTTACCGACAAAAGTCCTTCAGTAAAGCTGATAAATCATCCACAGGACCAGGCAAACACGGCATGCCATATGTCAATATTTCTGCTTACCTGTCCTAAATGTATCCTCAAACCGTTTTCATTTGGAAGCTAAGGTATGGCTCCGGCACCGTTTCAGAAATATGCTTTTCCTGCTCTCTGTGTTTACAGATGTCCCGCTACAACCTAACAATGAAAGGAAATGTACTTTTTTTGGTAGTCATTTTTTTTCTCTTCTCCCTTTCCATTTATTCAGCTGGGGAGAGCAGATGAAAATACATGAGCAGTGGAGTTGGCCACACTATCAGTTCATCTATTTTTGGCCAACAGCAGAGTGATGCACTGTCCTTATGTGAAACTGACTTATTTCTTCCATTTGCGTTTTACTTAGGTTAGGATTTCATGAAGCAGATTTCTCTAAAGTGACATCAAAATCCAAGGACAATACAAAAAAAAATAAATGAAACGAAGCAGTTGCCAGCAGCAGGGCAAGACAAAGCCGTCCAGCGTATAGTCTCCCCCAGTTCCCATGACAGAAGTATTTATTTAGTTAGGTTTGAGTAAAATCTCATGGCTTTTCGAGCCCCATGCATCATCCAAAACTGGGACAAAGGACATTCTGTGAACATTTGGGGATAGTTGGCCATGGCTCTGATCAAACAGAAAATTTTGGTAAGGTACAAAAGAAGTGAACTCTAAGAAAGTGGCTTTTTGGCTTCTCAAAACAGTTTTTGACAAAAAGAAGTCACTTCAGCATATATGTTGGAAAGCCTGAAATTAAACATTGAAAGGGGCCACAGAGTCCACACAGAACACACCCAGATACTGGGGTCTTGGATTCCACAGAGAACCCAGACACCAGGAACCTCAGAGTCCATAGAGAACCCATCCAGACACCAGGAACCTCAGAGTCCACAGACAACACACCCAGACACCACCAGGAACCTCAGCGTCCATAGAGAACACACTCAGACACCAGATTCCTCAGAGTCCACAGAGAACACACCCAGACACCAGATTCCTCAGAGTCCACAGAGAACACACCCAGACACCAGGAACCTCAGAGTCCATAGAGAACACACCCAGACACCAAATTCTTGGCACAAAGGAAATTTTATTACCTGGGGGGGTAGACAAGTTTGGGTCGGGCTGCCTCTAGATGGGGCAAAGACAGCAGCAGGTATCTCAGCAGTGTCTTTTTAAGAAGAAAAGGGGAATGTGTGTGCTAGGATGACGTGGTATGTGCTGATTGGACATGATAGACAGTATAGCCAAATAGTGAATTTTGATTGCTGGACCTTGGTGTTTTGATAGTTGGACCTTGGTAATCATCCTCAGGGATGAGATAGGCATAGACAGTGCCCACATAATGGAGTAGAGCTCGGTGGCTAGCTTTAGGAATGTAATCTAATGGTTTAGCAAGAGAGAGGGAAAGACCTGTAGGCACCATGATTACAAAGTTTGGGCCTGTTAGAGATCTTTCAAACACCCCTTCATTGTTTTGTGAATATCAGCTTGGATTTTATTCCAATTAGACAGGAAGTGAAGAGTAGAAGACACATGCTGTTTACTAAAGAAAGCAATCCTTTGGGTCCTAAACACAAGAGTGTTCTGAAGGACATAGAGGATCCTGTCATTTCAAGGCAAGGACTGGGTCCAGCACTCTCATCTGGAAAGGGATAGAAACACAACCTGTTTGCTACTTCGAGTCTGGCAGGGCTAGAACTTAGAAGAGCACCACTGAGTACATTTCTGCTTCCAAAACAGTGAGATAAACTTCTGCAAGCTGACCTCTGAATCTAACAACCAAGCTAAGAGCTGCTTCTATAAAGAATGAGGTCAAAATGGCCTACAAATTAATATTTGAAATATAATCCTTCCCAGATAACAGACTTCCTACCCAGGTGTGAATAGAAGGGTGAGGGGGGGAGAGAAGAAAAAGAGGAAGAGGAGGAGGAGAAGGTGGAGGAGAGAGAAGAGAGAAGAAGAAAGGAGAGGAGAGGAGAGGAAAGAAGAGAAGAGAAGAGAAGAGGTAAAAATCCCTGAGGCAGTTTTCTTTTAACTGGCAAATTCTAAGATGTTACAGAAAAACATCCAAGAAACCAAACTTAGACCTTTGGGTAAAATAATTTTAGCTCTACATATTGAGGATTTAGCAAATTCTTTTGCCATATTAATTTAATTTAAGCCCCACCATTCAATTATGCCATGTGCATAAATACATTTGAATTTCCATAGCCCATTAATTTATTTATTAGCAGGTTATAGAGCTGGAGAACTGAGGCTTGAAACGTAAGTTGTTAAAATGAGTTAATCATTTAAAATATGATTAGTTCTTGTAATTTTAGTGGTTTGTGTGAGTGTGTGCTGTGAACAGAACCCAGGTCATTTTACATGCTAGACAAGTATTCTACCATTGAACTATATTCTCACCAATAAAGATATTGGCTTCCCAATTTTAAAATGCTTTGGAGAGTACCCTGAGACACATGTTTTAGGTATATATTTAGTCATGAGTGTATTTGTTATCTATTCAGCTTAGTTAGGCCATAAGATACATGAGGACAGACATATGTATCCCATTATTTACTATCTTGTTTCTGGAATATAGATTAATACAGGTTGCAAAGTTGTTGAGAAAATGAGTGAATTGATGAATAAATGGACAATGTAATTGTGTAACTATGGGAACACCATAGAGAAACAACTGGGGCATAGAAGGATTTACTTTGACTCCTTTTCCAAAGAGCTTAGCTCATTGTCATGAGTCCCACTGGTTCTGGGCTCATGCTGAGACAAAACATCCTGGCAGCAGGACCATGTGACTGCTCACCTCACAGCAGACAGAATAGAGAGGACTGGAGAGGCCTGGGAACAACAGAGAATACTCATGGATATGTGCCCAGGTAAGCTACTTTCTCCAAATAGGTCCCACCTCTATTTAGAAACTTCCAAAATGAGGCAACCATCTGGGAATCAAGCTTCCAACAGTGTACTTATGGGACTATTTTATATTTAAACCATAGCAGCAATAAAATAATTTTTCTATATCTGTATTATTCAAATTTAAATGCTGGAACTACTAAAGGAAGATTTAAATTTGGGACTGATCCATTTGCTAGGAAATTGAATAATAGTTGTATGCTATTTTATTACAGGTAGATGTTACTATACTCTTCATGATAAAATTCTACTATTCCAAAAGTTTTTCAGTTATCAGTGAATCATTAGCTTATAATTTAATTACCAGTATAGTCATCCTATCAGTCCCTGCCAAACATTTTTTTTATTTTCTATAACTATTGTAAATATAATTTTGTGAGTCAAATACTAAGGAAAATAACCCTTAGCATTTATGTTGATAGTTAAGCACCAATATTATCTTATACAAAGAAAAATCTTGGTCTGAAAGCACAAGAGACAAAAGTTCTAGTCTGCTGTGTAATAATCCTTCTGTATATGTAAATATGTATTACTCTTATTGGTTAATAAGAAGGTAACAGGCTGGTAGCCAGGCAGGAAGTATAGGTGAGACACCAGAATCAGAGGACTCTGGGAGGAAGAAGGTAGAGTTGAGATTCACCAGTCAGATGCAGAGAGATCAAGAAATGGAAATGCCATGCTAATAAAGATACCGCTACATGGCAGAACACAAATAAAAAATATGGGTTAACTTAAGTTGTAAGGGCTAGTTAGTAATAAGCCTGAGCTATTGGCCGAGCATTTATAATTTCTATTATGTTTCTGAGTGATTATTTGGGAGTGGCTGCTGGTTAGGAAAGCACTACCTGTACTAATCAGCATTTATTCCATCAGTTTGGGGAAGCGGAACCCTCATTGACTCACTCTGAATTAAATAGTGCTGTGAAGAAAGGCATCCAAACTTGATATGATTGTTAAGATCTGCTGCAGCTCTAAAAGTCTATAGGAGCAACAAATTATTAGCTAGGACAAAAAATGTATCCTGTAAAAATAACTGATAATGACAATGATAGGTAACATATATAGTCTTAAATCCTAAGCGTTCTTCTCAAACAAGACTATAAGGTAGCTCTCATTTATGTCACTTTAGAGCTTTAGAGACTGGGAAACTGAGACTAGACAGCTCAAAGACCTGTATGAGAACCTAGAAGACATAGATGAAGACCCTAAATGACCTGCCCTTCTTTGAATTCTATTCTCCCAGCTTTCTTCTTCTCTTGACATGCCTGGTTGTGACTCTGCACACTCTTTTCTGGACCCTGAAAGCACAAACACAGTCCTGTCAAAAACTTCTGTATCTTGTTCCATCTGTTTGGAAGAGTCTTTCTTTAGATCTATACCTGGCTGGCTTTCCCATTCATAATTGAGGCCTTAGAGCAGTGATTCTCAATTTGTGGGTCACAACACCTTTGAGGGTCACATATCAGATTTTTTTTTGAGATGGGGTTTCTTTATAGCTTTGGAACCTAGACCAGGTTAGCTTCAAACTCACAAAGGTTTACCTGTCTCTGCCTCCCTAGTGTTGAGATTAAAAGCATGTATCAACACTGCCCAGTTGCATATTATATATTTATATCAATTACTACAATTCGTAACAGTGGCAGAATTACAGTTATGAAGCAGCAACAAAATAATTTTATGGTTGTGGGTCACCATAACTCTATTACGTGGTCACAGCAGTCACGGCCTTAGAATAAAGATTGGAGACTGAGGACCAGGGAACTAGCTCACTCACGAAGCACCTCTGCTCACATCCCTACCATCCACATAAAAACCTGGGAATAGTGGCCTACACATCCCATGACCCCAGCGGTGGAGATATGGAGACAGCCGCTTGCTTGGAGGTCATTAACTAATCAGCCTATCCAAATCAATGAGTTCCAAATTCAGTGAGAACCCTGTTTTTAGAAATGAGGAAAGTTATCCAAGAAGGTACCCAGCATAGACCTCTGTTCTCCCCATGCACAGTTTCATGCACGAACACTTAAAATTACACACATACATACATACAAACACATACATGTACATATATATACACACACATACACACATACATTCACATATAATTATGTGTGTAGTATGATACATACATACATACAAACACACACACTCACACATACATACAGAGGCATACAGGAAGAGAGAGGAAGATCAGAAACCTGTCCTAATCCCGCTGGTCAAAATCCTTACCTCACACGCCATGCCCAACATTCTTTTTTTCTTTCTTTTAATTTAAATAACATTTATTTTTCATTTATCATGCCCTCCAGTCAGGAGAAAGAGCTAATAAACAACTAGGGAAGACAGGGGTACACAGTGTGGATGAAGTAAAGAAGGCTGGGCACGCCAGGTTTCTCCCTAACCCCAAATGCAACCACAGTTTCTGCTTCCTCCTCTCTTCCTGTCCCCTCTCCTTTACCATCTATCCCTTCCCTATCCACTTCTCCATTTTCATTCAGAAAGTGACAGGCCTCCCAAGGGGTTGCACAAATCATGGTGCATCAACTTGAGACAGAGCCGAGCTTCTCCCCTTATGTTGAGGTGGGGCCAGGTAATCCAGCATGGGGAACATGTTTACCAAAACCAGGCTAAGTACCAGAAAAAGGTCCTGCTCTCACTGTTAGAAGCCCTACTAAGAGACCAAGCTACATGATGGTCACACACAAGAAGAGGGCCTAGGTTGTTCCCATGCAGGCTCCCTGACTGTAAGTCTAGTGTCCATGAGCTTCTACAAGCTCAGATCTGTCTCTGTGGGTCCCCCTACCATGACTCCCCTGGCTTGTACAATCCCTCCTCCCTTTCTTCAGCAAGACTCTCAGAGCTCAGCACAGTGCTTGTCTGTGAACCTCTGCCTCTGCTTCCATCAGTTACTGGATAGAGTATCTCTGATGGCAATTAGGGAAGTCTCCAATCTGCTTACAGTAGATGGCCAGTTCAGGTACCCTCTCCACCATTGCTAGGAATCTCAGTTGGAGTCATCCTTGTGAGTTTGCCTTGAAAGACAATGGATGAAACTATAAAAAAATCATTCTGAGTGAAGTAACCCAGACCCTGAAAGACAAATATAGTATGTACTCTCTCATAGGTGGTTATTAGAAGTAAAAAATAGGATAATCAACCTACAATCCACAGTCCCAGAGAGGCTAGACAACAAGGAGGGCCCAAAGAGGGACCCATGGATTTCCCTGGGAAGGGGAAGTAGAGAAGATTGCGTGGGTAAATTGGGGGCAGGGGTTGGGGTAATGGAGAGATGGGAATTAGAAGGAGCGGGTTGGGCCTGGTAGGCACAGGGAAGTAGGTTGGAGGCAGGATGGAGTGGGAGGGAGTAACAAAAGAGATGTCTTGATGGTAGGTGGCGGCATTTGGGGGTTAGAGAGAAACCTGGCGTGCCCAGCTTTCTTTACTTCATTCACACTGTGTACCCCTGTCGTCCCTAGTTGTTTATTAGCTCCTTCCCCTGACTGGAGGGCATATGCTATGCAAAGACATGGATTTTATATTGTTCACTACTGTCTCTCCAGTGTGGAGAATCCTCCAGGCTCCCGAGCAGTTATTGGATAAAGAAATAAATGGATGAGTGAAAGAATGATGACCTAATAAGAATAAACTTCCTACATTCATCTTATTTATTCAGAAAGCATGAATACTAAAGCAACTCACGGGGGATATGGGATCTCTGATGTGCCGTTTAAGTAAGAAGTAAATTCAGACAAAGGAGAAATGAGTTTACTGACAATATTTAGTAGCAGCATTTCTCAGAATCCCTGCTTTACTGTCAACTCTGATCAAAATAATTATGTAAACATTTCATTTTTTTATTAAATGAGTATGTTCATTTCAGAGAGGAGTTCAGATCCTTTACTAAATCACCAAAGAAACTGAGTGACAATATGAGTCATCAAAAACATTAAGCTCACCGAATCTAATACTTCCAAGAAGACTTAAATTTTATATTAAAATTTATGTGCTTAAAGTGCATGGTACCAGCAATGCACGGAAGTGCCAGGAGCCATTTCCTGTACTCCCTGGGGAATGCAGTGAAGTAACATTTTGTCAGCACAGGAAAAAAACTGTACTGGGAAGAGTAAGCAGACCTTTCGGAAGGTCTAACTGTAAATGGTGGGCAGCTAGAGAGCACAGGGGTTGCAGACTACAGCCATGCAACAATAAAAGGTCAAGGCTCACTCTGCTCTCAACATGCTCAGGCTCACTTCCATAAATTATGTAAGTTCTCTCTGAAGATTCATATAATATACTAAAGAAAGGCAGGATGAAAGCTAAAAACATATTGAAGAATATCAAGGTATAAAAAGCCTGCTGTGTAGTAATTTTCTTTGAGGAAAAACAGATTGTACTGTAATGAAGCTGCTTAAACTGAGAACCTCAACAACTTAAAAACTTCAGGAAGTCCCTGAAATTGATCAGATTCATCAGGCCTCCTGCTTCCTCATGTCTTTATAAGGACTGCTGGGAGACTCTTGAACAAGTAGAGCTGAAGGGAAGAGGCTCCGACCACAAGAGCTGATTGAGAGGCGCATTCTCCAACCCAAAATAGATGTTTTCCAACCTGCTGAGATGTCTGAAAATGCTCTCCAGATTCTTAATTCTCATCAGCTGTCACTCATGCAGATGTGGGCTTTTGTGATTCGGCTGTCTTTGAGGCATTTTTGAACCTGTAAGTAACCCCTCACCCATATTCCTGTAAGTGACTCCAATAAATCTCATTGGTTCATCAAGTTGGACTTTGGTAATCTCCTTACTTTGGTCTGCCATTGCTTCCCTATCTGAACAGATATCTATTTGACTCTTCCAAGGAATAGTCACACAACAAATCCAATAGAAGAAATTAGTTGAAGCCAAGACTAAAGTGAATAGCCAAGATGTGTAGGGAACTGGACTTTACTAAAAGGCCACATATTCATACTATGTCTCCTAGCATTCATTTAAAGAAGAGTCTTAGAGACATTCAGCATTTAAAATGCTCTGATCAGGTACATTACTTATAACACAGATGGGATAGCAAAAGATGGCCGCAGATAGATAGACACTGCTTCTTAGAATTTAGGAAAATCTTCTTCAGTGGGTATTGTAGGAGACTGCTTGTTCATTTCCAGCTGCTCAGCCCCAAAATAATGCCACAGATACCATATTATTTGCAATACTGTTTGGCCAATAGCTTAAGCATATTTCTGACTAACTCATATCTTAAATTAACCCATCTCTATTAATCTGTGTAACACCACAAGGCTGTGGCTTACCGAGTATAGTTCCTATGTCTGTCTCTGGCGGAGCTACATGGCTTCTCTCTACTCTGCCCTTCTTTCTCCCAGCATTCAGTTTAGTTTTACCTGCCTAGCTAAGTTCTGCTTTGCTATAGGTCCAAAGAAATTTTTTTATTTATCAGTGGTAATCACAGCACACAGAGGGAAATCCCACATCAAGTGGGTCCTTATAAAATGATCTTAAGATATGTAACAGAACTTCCCTTATTCAAGGTATGTTCATATAACTCTGTGACTAGTTTTATGATTTCAAAAAAAGTTCTTAATTTCATCAGATTTCTTTAATTTTCTTTGATTCTGGGTGAATCCTAAAGATGGAAAAACCTTAGTTGTCTTAGGCTAGCCAGGAAATGATAGTTAAGAATTAAAAAAAAAAAAACAATATTCCTGAGGAAAATGCGGGGAAAGTGTATGCTACCTTTAGAAATGTGAGGAAAATGGTCATGAGAGACAGTCAGTCCAGATGATATAGGTTCAGAATCCATAGACAAAAGGCCTGTGGTTTCCAGAAATAGCTGTGATCCAAATGTTAAATCCTACCCTGATGTCAGGAGGAATGGACATTCCACAAAGGCCACTGCCCTAGGTTAAAATTCATACATACACATTATTGTCGAAAATGTGTCAGAAAAAACACTGAAATCACTAGGCTACAAACATCTTGACCTCATATATAAATCATTTTGAGACTGAGGTAGGAAGATAGGCCAACTTAAACCAGTAGCTGTCCTTGAACATAAGTGATCTTACCCACACCTTTCAGCAGTGTTGGACACATCATTGCTCCAAGTACATGAGCTATTTACCCATTCACTGACATTTTATCTCATTTAATTACTGTTATAAATATATTGTGTGTTACTTTAAAATATAGATAATATATATTCATCTAACTAGAGTGTAAAATCTAAAGCCCTTGAGGATTGGAGTATAGTTCAATGTAGAGAGATTGTTTAGGATGAAAAAGCACTAAATTCACTCCCTAGTACCAAATAATTAAAGAAGCAAACATTAGTTACTTGCCTTAAAAGTAGCACAGCCAGACATTATGGCTCACATTGATTACCCCAGCAGTTGATAAACAGAAGCAAGATTATTATGAGTTCAAGGCTAGCATTCACTGTATAGTGAGTTCCAGACCAGCCTGGGCTACAGATCCAGAACAAATCTGTTTCCAAAACAAAGATGGTAGGAGGAAGAATAAATCAATGCATAGGGTTCAAGATCTCTGAAAAATAAACCTGACATAATTGGAAAATAACAATCCCACAGCAAAGACAGCAAAGGAAAAAAAAAGATACTAATTTTAGTACCAAAAAACAAAAAAGACAGGAAATGCAAAAACTGTTCTGAAGGCTCAGAACCATCTCAAACTCAATTACAGAGGTCTGGAACCTTAGTTTAAGACAGAGAGATCAGATCTCTAAGTTTGAGGTCAGCATGGCCTACAAAACAGATTCTAGGACAGCCAGAAAAACCCTGTCATGAGAGACAAACAAATAAAAGCTAGGTAGTGGCATATGCTTTTAGTCCCAGGACTCAGGAAGCAGATGAAGGTGAATCTCTGTAAGTTTGAGGCCAGCTTGGTCTACAAATCAAGTTCTAAGACAGCCAGAGAAGTCTTGTCTTGAAAGCACAAAAAAAAAACCCAGAAACATTCAGAGTCACAGGATACTCTCAGTAACAGATTAGGGTTTTTTGTTTGTTTGTTTAGGAAGAGGAGAGGGAGGGAGAGAAGGAAAGAGACAGAGGCAGGACAGGAGAGACCAAGACAAAGAGAAAAAGAGTGGGAGGGACAGCAGCACTGGAAGAGTAAAGAGGGGAGAAAATTTAGAGACAGCATTGATGATAGTTGGCTTGAGTTTAATTTCTTCAAAAGACTAAAGTCAGAATTACTGTGAGTATACCCACACCATTCCTGGACATATGCATGAAGCAATGCAAGCCAACATCTCACATAGCTATCTGCACATCCATGCTGTGAAGATTATTAACAAATGTCCAGTTCTGAAATCAGCCCAAGAGTCTATCACCAGAGTGGATGACAAAATTGGGGAAGGAAGGCTGCAGGATATGGGGCATGGAAAGGAGTGAGATGGGAGAGGATGTGGGAATGAATATGGCCAGAGTCCATAACACTATATGAAGGAAATTGACTTTATAAATCCATCAGCATATCTGATGAGTGTACACCAGTGAATTTTTTTCCAGAAAAAAAGTCATAAAATAGAGTGATTCAGCAACTATGTCATTGTTCAACAAATGCCTAAAAATATTGCATCTTTGTATTAGGAGACTTATTTATTCATTTCCCAGATGCCAGACCCAAATAATCACACAGAAACTACTATATTAATTGCAACACTGTTTGGCCAATAACTCTTAAATCTTAAATTAACCCATTTCTAGGAATCTGTGTATTGCCATGAGGCTGTAGTCCACTGGTAAAT
>JAQHUG010000008.1:4857781-4876968 GCA_028555095.1 Dicrostonyx torquatus
TGCAAAGTATTCATCTCTGTATCATATCGCCCTTTAAATGAAAACAAACATTTATATTGGGAGTTTGGGCATTGTTTTCTCCAAACTACTTCCTGATATTTGTTGGGAAAAGTATTTTTAGTGTCACGGATACCTTTTGGGGCCTTGTTCCATCAAGCCACATTAACCTGGGAAGAATTCACTGGTTCTCATCCTCTGTGGAAGCAAAAGCAGAACCTCTTTTCCAAAGCAACATATACTAAGACAAGATATCTTTGAAGTCAAGATATCTTTTTGTTGGTTTAACTTAGCAGCCTCCAGAATCAAATGTCTCTCTGCAGTTAAAAAATTCAAAGAAAACACAGTAATATACATAATCCAGGCTCTCTGTGTATATTCCATTTATACATGGCTTACTTTTATTCATTCCTTTAATCTATGACTTTATTCTTTTATATTACTTTTACTGTCTCTTCAAAATTTTGTCTTATTAATACTTTTGTTTCCTTCTCTCTCCCAAGCCTATATACAGTTTTTAAACACACTATGTCTCATTTAGAGGTCTTTTATGTCTGAATCTGTCCTATTGTGTATCTGAAATCCTTTTCTGATAAGTAGCATTTTAAAATGAAAAGCAGTGTGGTTGCAGCTGCCCTGGATGCTGGCTTCGCCTCTCTCATTTTGACATGGTGGAGGTAGTTCACCACCAGCTTTGGGACTGCCTGGTGGGAGCCAAGCTCACCACTTCAACCCTGGGAAGCAGCTGGCCCATGCTGCAACCAAGTAACTTACAGAATGCTGCCCATAAGCATTTAAGTGCTTGGCCTCCTGAAAGATCCAGAGCTATTTGTCATGCCACCACAAACCAGGAAGATGTCTCTTAAAAAAGCTATGTAGTTTGTTGCTAATGCTGAGTCAGGAAGACTTCTCTAAAGGAGCAATACCTCTGTTTTCCACCAGCAGGGCTGAAGAAAGGCAGCTAGCTACCCAGAAGCTGCACTTGGCTCCTGTTTTTGTGAGTCTAGAAATACTCTTTTTTTTTTTAAGTTTATCTAGGTCTTAAGTAGATCCATAACCCAGATGGTGGTAGTAAAAGACTGTTCGTTTGTTTCTAGGTCACCCAGACTCGAATAATCACACAGAAACTAAACTAATTACAACACTGTTTAGCCAATGGCTATAGTGTATGCCTTACATCTTAAATTAACCCATTTATATCAATCTGTGTTTCATCATGAGGCTGTAGCCTACTGGTAGGTTCTGGCTTCTGTCTCCTTCGGCAGTTAATGGTGTTTCCCTGACTCCACCCACTCTCTCTTTATCTCTGTTCAGATTTCCTGCCTGACTTCACTCTCCTAATGCACTGGCCAAAACAGTTATACTCATCAACCAATAAGCAACACATATACAGAAGGACATTCCACATCACATGTTAGGCAAATATCTTCAAGAGTTGATCACATAGTATCTTGTAAAATACTATCTTTTGTATTTTATTTCTATACTTTAATATGCCATGCATATTTCTTCATAATTGATACAATGAATTGAATATGGAATTGAAAAACTACAATACAAATAAGCCCTAAAGGTACAAAAGTTGTTTTAAAAGATCAAGTGTGCTACTTAGTAAACCATTGCTTTGTACACCATTTAGAAATAAAGTTGATAAGAATAGTCCTCAAATAACTGTAAAGGACCCCTCTAATACTTTTATTATAAAACTCTGTGGATCCTTTTTTTTATTATTTTAAAGGGACTTTAATTTAGAAAAAAAGAACATCTGAAATTTTAGAGAGTAGCCATTTAATGCCTTAAAAAAATAACAGTCACGTTACTGCTCTAAACATATGATGATACATAAATGGCCGGGAACAAAGAGGTTTTATTCTGTATTTGATTATTTCGACAGAGTGGACAGGAGAACTTGGTGGGCAGGTGAGAGGTGGGAGAAAGCATTGAAAACAGTGAAGTGCCGCTTGTTACAGTGAATGGTAAATTACAGTTGCCCATGACATTTGCTGCTAATTATACCAATCATCTTCCTAGACAACAGAAGGATAATGATGCCCAATCACAAGGCAAGACTCACAATTTCCTGCTCAGCCTCCCATGCCCCCTCTGATGCTGTGGCTGTGGCCTGCTCCAATTGGGAATTAGAGTCTTTGAATCTATTCTAGTTGATTCTTTAACCCTTTCTGACAAAAGAGCTCTTTGTCTTGAGACTGAGCAGCTGTATTATAAAAAAAAAAAAAATGAGAGGCAAATGAAGAGATAAAAGAAGCTACTGGATCTCTGCAAACTGGAAAGATGCATAAAAATAAGAGCAAAATAAGCCTTTTTAAAGCAACAAACTTTCAGAATAAGTAAACAAAATGTAATAAATACATTTATATGATTTAATCTGTGCTTTGTGATGCTTGGCATATACTATCTCTTATAAAGAAGAAGAGCATTTGTAACCTGCCAGTTGTAACTGTCAATTGCAATGCTAAGCTTAAGTAAGAAAACAACTATGAAAATATCATTGAAAATTAGACAAATAACAATAACGTTGCCCTCAGTTTTACAGTATGAGTTTCATATGTGGCATATGTTATCAATTTATGCAGTTTTTTTTATAAGAAAAGCAACCTTGATCATCACAATCCTTGTCAGTGTTCACAGAGTCCTACTTCTGATGGTGACCATAAACCTCATGCTGTATTGTAAATATGAAAAGTGAATTTCAAACTATTCAGACCCAGTGTTTTATGAGACCCAACATTTATACAGGTTTGAAGTCTTACTTTAAGGAAAACACAAAATTATGGATACAAAAATAGGTATAAAAATGAGTATTTAAAATAAAAAAAATCAAAACAGATTTCAATTTGCAAATTCTAATGTAAGCTGTAAACATTATATGGTCAAGAAAAATAAGATTTTTTTTAAAAAATAACTGCTTAGATCCACCTATATAATGCATTTTGCCCTACATTTTTTGGCTTTAATCTCTTTGGTATTTAATAGGACAAAACAATTATATTTTTTTTCAAAAGAGACTAGATAATATACTCTTTTTCAAGCATAGTTAATCAAAGTTTATTTTTGTTGATAGATAAAAATGATTCTTTTGACTTCTTACTAAATTCTGCATGACTTGTAATTTTGCCAAATCCTGTGGCACTAAATTTGGAAAGCATCTACTACGTGCATTTAAGATTTAGGACATTTTCTCATACCCAGGTCCTACCCTACATAATTATGTATGCAGCCTTTTATTTTTACTCATGATTCACCTTGCTCAGTGCCACAAGGCATGTGCAAATTGTGCTGACATGTCATTCCCAGATACTGAAGAGCGTATTAATTCCAAAAGTCAATCAGCATGACAGTCACAAAAAGAGACATGTAGAACTGGAAGTCATGTGAGCCTACCCTGATGAGCCCAGATAAACATATCCCTAGCTCATCTTAATCTGGAACTAAATTCCAAGCTAGTCTAAAACTCATCATTCTCCTGCCTCAACCTCCCAACTGTTGGTATTACAAGTATGTATCACTATGCCTGACCTACTCTCTTTACATGATCCCCATAATTCTAGAAAGCATAAAAAAATTGGAAAGAAGACAAAAAGTGCTGATTAATTTTATTGTGGTTTACAGTTATAGTCATATACCATAACACTAAATTGTATGTTTTTTTATTTATTTTATGTGCATTAGTTGTCAATAAATTTTTGGTTCATAAATATTGTACTGCTGAGAGTCTACCTAGAAAACATAAAACACACAGTAAACTGAGCAGAGAAGCTTTGGTATAAAGAATAATCACCCATAAGGAATAAGGGCATTGATGTCAATAGAACTCTCAGTCTGAGAGCAACTAATCAAGAAGGGACAGATGCAGAAGGATATTGTTCTAGTTCACCTCTGTTGCCATGACTACCAAAAGTAACTTAGGGACAGGAGGGATTTATTTGGCTTATACTTTTAGAGCACAGTCAATCATCATAGTTATAGTCATGATCATAGTCGGATCAAGAATTCAAAGAAAAACTTGAAGACAAAACTTTTGAGAGGTGCTAGTTGGTAGCTTCTTCACAAGCTCATGCTTAAGTAGCTTCCTTATACATCCCAGGGCTACTCAACCATGATGCGGGGCCCTCCTTCCTCAGTTAATATCAAGACGGTTGTCTACAGGCATGCCCTGAGGTCAGTTTCACTAGACAATGTCTAACCTGAGACTCCCTTCTCAGGTGACTCTGGACTAAGTTAGCAGTTAAAACTATCTAGGACAGAAGTATCATCCTGAGAGTAAATCAATGCTCTTTTGGAAAGTTGTGCTTCCAATACACTGTAAGGCATAGCAGTTCAATAGATGGTCTGAGCCAGAGCTCACTCTGTGTGGGACAAGTAGAAAATGCAAACAGGATAAGCTTTTCATATCACAAGTAGATCAAGGCTGGAAAATGAGAGCACAGGCGAGTTCATTCTTTGGTGGGCAGGATGGACAGCCCAGAATCTGTTGTGTCTGTACAGAAAGACTATGGGAAACTACCTAGTGAAGCTGAAATTGATCATATTTAGACCAGAGTTGGTTGAAGACGGTGCAGAAGTTAGAGTATTGGGTAACTGCTGAACAACAGAGCAGAATGGGAACTTGTGATTTCTGCATCATTAACAGGGAAAGATGACCCACTGTCACCACTTCTACTTGACAGCTTACTGACGGTTCCAGAGAATGCAATGAGATCAGAAAACATTCAAAGAGCCATTAGTATTCGGAGGTAAAAAGTTAAACTCTTTTTGTTCACAAATGATAACACTATGAAACTTATCCTGAAAAGCGAGAATAAACAGAAATAAAATGTCATACTACTGCCAAATCCAAAAATCAATGCTAAAGAATTAATTGTACCTTTTATAAATTAGCAAAGGACAATCAGAAATTTGAATTCGTTAAAGCCAGGAATAGTGGTGCACACCTATAGCACTAACTCACTGGGACAAGAGAACCTCTTGTTCAAAGCCAGTCTTAACTGTATGGTGGGTTCCAACTAGCTTGGGTTATCTAGCATGACCCTATTAAATTAAAATTAAAGTTAATTAAAATAAGCATTATTAATAATACAAGCATCAACAATATAAAATACTCATGGACTACTTCAAGAAAAGATATGCAAGATTTAAAAACTGAAAATCAGAAAACTTTACAGAAGACCTAAATAAATGGAAAAATATACTGTGCTCATGAACCAGAAAATTCAGTATCATTAGGATGGCAATTCTCCCCAAACTGATCAAGATATTGAATGCAACTCCAATATAAATCTCAGCAGGTTTTCTCATAAAATTGACAGATTCTAAAATTCATGTGAAAATAAACAAGACCAAACTACTTGGTGGGAGGGGAATAAATTCAGAGCACTCTTCTAACTCCAAGGCTTGTTCTAAAGCTGCAGCAATCAAGACAGGGTACCTACCTAAACAGAGATAATTACATCCATGAAACAGGGAAGTTGTTCCAAAAATAACTCTAAACAGTTCGGGCAACTAAATTTTGACAGCTTCAAGAAAAAGAACAGATTTTCAACTGATGGTGATTAAAATAATTGGTTAGCCATGGAGCAAAAAGGAGAAGCTTTGGTCATTCTTGTACCACATGAGTTTGCAGAGGAATTACAAAGGGAAAGCAGGAAACATTTGGAATTGTATTTATTAACTTGGCTCTGGTGAGGTTTATGAATATATACCTGCTTTAAAATAAATTATGCAACTAAAATATGTAGAGCTTGTTTCAGGCCAATGATGCTCCGAGGAAGTTATTTTAGAAGCTAAGGTATCCGTGCGTACCTATCATCTAAGAACCTTTCCACATATAGACAAATACGCATCAGATATATTTGACAGATGCTTGATTCGCAAAACAGAGTAACTATCCGCAGCAGCACGTGCTCGTTCTCATCACGCATGCACTCTGGCTCTTTATGAACCATTTCCACATGTGGAGACAGTGTTCTGAAGGATTAAATGCTGCTGGTTGGAAATCAAGAGGGATTGTATGAGCATTGGCCTATTTTCCATGGTACTTGGCTTCCCTAGTTGGAGAGAATGTCTTCTTAGCCACCAAAGAATTCTAATGATTGCCACAGATGCTCAGATAGCCACAAAATGAACCAACATCTTGTACCGAGACTCAGAATTATAACCTTGATTGCTTGATCTATGCTACAGTATAATGGGAAATGGGGAAAATACAAAACTTTATAAAAAAAAAAATTAGTTGGCCTTGAATGTAAAGTTTTAGAGATTATATGCAGAGAAATCAAAACCAAGAGAGATCACATAACTTGTTCAAGCCTTGGTAATGGATCTAGACCCCATGGGTCTGGGGATCAAACTCCTTCCCCACTTCTTTGGGAACTTTATGATCCCAGAATGGCTCTTTGTGAATTTCTCTCCAAAGGACCCATTAATCATTTCCTTAGATAAGAGCATTCAGGCAGTTTCTTCTTGCATTCTGCATCATTTAAGTGCATTTTTGTTTAACCATAATGAAAAATATTCCTGCAATTTTTTCTTTTGTCAAACCCATCTGCAGACCCTAGATTTGACCTTTTTGAAAATTAGCTATTTAATTTATACACACGTGGGACAATGTCCCTTGATTTTGTGCCTATCTTCTTATAACTCATTTCTCATTATCTGTGGTAAAGACAATAGCCTCTGTCCTTCATCTAGAATAATTGTTTAAAACCCTCTTTTGAAACAACAGCACCAGGCTAAGAGTAGTTTCTATAACAATAGCCTTTTTAAAGACAAGGAAAAATTATGCAAAATCTCTCAGGAACCTCTTAATTATATTGCTATAATCCAAAAAGAATTAAATTAGTTTAATTTCATATTTAAATATCCATTTATTTTCTTTCTGATTGCAAAGCACTTTTAGGCTCACTCAAGATACTATAGAAAATAGAAGCAAGCTTTAAAAGCATTTAAATCACTCATCAAGCCACAAAAACAAATTGAGCCACAATGAATACTTAGTAGTTTTCAATTAAATAAGTAGATATACCTATAGCTAAATATACTAACCAATGAACTATAGAGAAAACTAAAAAGTCTACTGTTTTATAACAATTTACTAAAATTCATTTTGAATCTTTTCCCAACTAAATCATGTATATATTTTTCAATTACTAAAATTCTTTGCAGTATGATTCCTAAAAGATCCAAGTTTTTCAACCATATTTCTCTTTTGTGAAACATTTTTTGTCCTGGATATGGTACCTATGCCAGAAACAAAAAACTCCTTCTACCCAAGTCCAGCTTAGTGAACCAACAAATTTGGTTAGGATTCCTCACAGGAGCAACTTCATCAGTGAAGACAATGTCTTTCTCTCTCCTGGCACCCCTCAGCCACCTGAATAACCTCAGGAGGGATGGAGGTCTCATGAGCCCTTTACCAACTGCATGATGAGGAGTTACTATGAAAGACTGGTTATTAACCATAGTTTAAGAGAGCAATCTTCATGCTATATACTCCCCCAACAGTGTTCCAAAACATCCCATCCTATCCCCAGCTTTTGTTATATTCCCCGAGTCTTGCAGGGGTGGTACCATTGTCCCATTTAGGAACGAGCATTCAACAGACACTTAACTCTCAACAAGATGATGCTCTTCAGGAAGCACTTCCCATTGCACAGTTTTCCTGACCAAGTGTGACAACAGTAGTAATCCAGAAAAGTAAACATAAATGTTCAGAAGGCAATTTGACAGGTATGCCATATCATTTGAGAAAAATCATGGTAATAGTCAACCTACTAGGACCTATGGTCTCCCCACCCACAGATTTTTGACAGGACTTATGGTATCTAGTGGGATTCCCCCTATGGAGCAAGTCTTAAGTCCTTTCAGAAAGCAGGTATTTTTAGACTGTTTGCTGTTCTTTGGTTGGTTCAGCAGGCACGTTGGCCTGAGATGTTGTGAGCCTAGCATGTACAGTCCACAGTCAAGTAGGAGTGTTGACAGTTCTCCCCAACAATTCTGGGACCCTGAGTAGTAACCAGCAGAGAAGCTTCTGACTTGATTTCTCACATCCTACAGCTAAAGCACTTTGTGTCTTTAGGAATTGGGCCTTATCTTGTTTTCTTGGGTACCCAACATCAGTGGCAATAGCCTGTATTGTCTGAGACTTCATGAGTCTCCCAGGTCAACAATTTGTCAGAAGGTAGAGTACCAATTACAATGGGATCTTTATTTAATGAATTGCAGCATCTTTTTACACAAACTCATGCACACACATTACTTGCTTTCAAACTCTGTTTAATGTTTATAGGTACAAGATGTTGAAGGGACTTTCTTATTTGCCTTGTTACGTGTCTGGTGTGCCTCACCATACCAAATGGCTCCCAATAATTTCACAACTGTGTCTCGCCCTTGTACCTTATGGGAACTGATTTCCCATGCCTGCTCCCTTATCTGTGTTTCTATGGTTTCCAGATGCTTTTCTACATCTGTAAAAAATGGCCCCCAAAGTTACCATTATATTATTTATGACATGTAACCTTTGTTGGAAAAGCTCAGCAAGGTTACTGAAGGTCCAACACTCTCCATTTCGAGAAAGTTCTAGTTGACCTCAGGAATATTAAAGGAAAACGATTGCAAGATCCAAATACAGCGGGAAAAAAATTCGTTGATATTGAGTATAACCTACCTTAGCCCTGCACAATCCACAATCATTGTCTATGATCCATGCCGCTT
The DNA here is from genome assembly GCA_028555095.1 of Dicrostonyx torquatus. Classification (NCBI taxonomy): domain Eukaryota; kingdom Metazoa; phylum Chordata; class Mammalia; order Rodentia; family Cricetidae; genus Dicrostonyx; species Dicrostonyx torquatus. Next base: position 4,866,509 of record JAQHUG010000008.1, read on the forward strand.
CTTTCTCCTGGAGAGCTGCCAAGGGGCGGCAGGCATCCTCTCCCCCACAGGGTCAGTAAGGCCAAGGTTAGCTCTCATCCTCTGACTAGCCTTGGGCCATGAGGGAGAACAACCATGCTCTCATCTGCTGTGCCCACACAGGAGGCTAAAATCTGGCCAGCTGTATCTCTGAGCTTCAGCTTGCTGTTGATCTCCATGGCCACACCTGACAGCTGAGAAGCCTGGGGCTGGATGAGCAGTTTCCACCTTCAGTACACTTTCCTGCAGGAGAAAAATGCACACAGCTTTCTCTGGAAGGATAACTGGCCATGCCTGGGCCAGGTTTAGTCTACCTTACCAGCACTTCCCTATCATTTTTATTTTCACTAAACTTTTGGTCTAGCTTTGAAGCAGTACTGAGGCTCACAGAACTGAATTTGGCTTTTGGTCAAGCTTTTCATTAAAATATCTGGTTGAAGACAAATCTTTCCCATTTGTTTGCAAATGATCCGGTGTAGGGAACAGAAGGCCATTAGGGCTAGTTTATCTTCGGACGACAGTGCAAAGAGAGAGAAATCCAGCATGAGTCAGTTAAAACATGGCTGACATTGGACATGGGAGGTCTATGAGTCAGCACAAAATGACTGATACTGGATATTCATGGACACCCCAAAGTAAACAGTGATGCAATTGGTTATATAACTTTTGTTGACAGAATGCTACGCCTGTATAAACACGGCCCTGAGGTCAGAGGCTGGGGCCTTGACTTTCACCAGAATGCTTATGGATATTTTCTGGAGGCCTGTGTACCTACCACCATGAAACCAATGTACCATCTACTTCTTGGTGGGTCATGTGTGCTAATGTTAGCCCTGGTGTCCACTGGTGGCTGTCTGCCTAGAAGCCTTCCCCTCGAGTAAATAAAATACCTCTCTTATCTACTGTGTTCCTCAAAATCTCTTCCACCTCTCAGGCTGCCATGAGCTTCATCTTTCCTAGCATCAGAGCATAGATATCACAAACTCAAGACAAATCTCCATTTCTTTTCATGTGACTCAGACAGGCCTCTTTGGCCCCTTGGTTTTTCTTCTGTTTATCCCCTCTGAATTTCTTTAGCTATCTCAGGTTCCTGAATCAACCTCTTTCTTTGGTTCTAAAATCATAGTTATGTTTACTTATTTTTGTGTATGTAGGCTTTGTGTGGGTGTATATGTGCTATGGGCTATGTGTGGAAGTCAGATGACAACTTGTGTCGTCAGCGCTCTCTATAGTGATATTTCATTCATGTTTTATTAAATAAAGCTTGCCTGAAGATCAGAGGGTAAAGCTAAGCCACTAGAGGCCTCCTTTAGTCTGAGGATCTGGGAGACAGAGGCAGGTGGATCTCTGGGAGTTCAGGGCCACCCTGGGATATACAAGATCAGTGCAGAAACAGATCCAGGTGGTGGCAGCTCACACCTTTAATCCCAGTACTAGGGAGTCACATACATTTAATCCCAGGAATAAAGGGGAATCTAAGACAAGAGGAGACAGAGGCTCAGGCTCAGTGTGCTGTTGCCCAGCCTTGGTAGAGATGAGACTTTTAAAGTGGCTTGACCGTTTTGCTTTTCTGATCTTCAGTTTGAACCCCAATATCTGTCTTTGGGTTTTTATTATTTGTGCTACAGCTCTCCTTCAACCAGGGGCTCCAGGGATTGAACTCAGGTCCTGAGACTTGCCACTAAGCATCCTTGTCCACTATGACATCTTGCCTGCCCTGATCTTTTCCTTAACTCTCTTGTTAACAAAGTTCCATCTGACCTAGTACCCTGGAAACCAAACACACTTCCCTCCTGCCTGGTTCTGTCAACAATGACTGTAATGGCTGTCCTTCCTCCATACTCCCCACCACCCAGTTCCTGATAGCCACAGGGACTCCAGCTAGTGAAAATCACGTATCCTAATGGCTCACATAAAGCAGTCCAACAGGGACTGACTTCCTTCATTTACCTCAGATCATGGAACTTTTGTCTTAAGGACGAGAGAGGGGCATTTATGCCACCCAGTTTATCTTCTTTTACAACATTCGTATTGATCTCATCCGTCCTCAGGCCCCACAGCCTCATGAGCAAGATTCTGTAAAGCTTTCTTACTTCTTGTTTAAAAGTCCTTTCCAATTAAAAATGTTCAAAGGTGAACTATTAGTTACTTGTCCTGGGCCATTATTAAGGCCCTGATTTGTCTGTTCTACTACAGACTTTCTCTTCCTTTGTATTAAAGATTGAATCTGAAAAATAGTTTCTATCATTTTCTACCTCCCTCTCTCTTTTCTCATGGCCTAACTCTTTCCATGGTTTCCCAGGTTTGGGATCACAGGATGCACTATTTACCATAGATCTAAGATGAGCTCTTTTCCCTTGTGCATCCCCAAATATAAGAAATGGCAAGTCAGCACCCAGTCTCTCTCTCTCTCTCTCTCTCTCTCTCTCTCTCTCTCTCTCTCTCTCTCTGTCCTGACAAGTCAGAGACTAATGCAGAGAATAACATTGACATGTCTTTTTCTTATTGTACTTTCTCCCTTGCACAAGCTGAACTTTAGTTGCATGTCTTACTGCCCGGAGTAAGGGCCACAAAACTGATGTCAGCCCTGTAGTGCTATCGCCTGAATGCTACTTTCAAGGACTTTAATATATTCTCCTTCAACTGTTTTTGATGGTTCCTCTTTCTCACAGGGCACTCCCATTCATCAAGGATGCTTGCCACTCCATACCTGATCAGCACTTTAGGATTCTACACATAGTCAATCCCCATTTATATATAACAATTTTATCTGTGTATCTTTTTTCTTAGAGGAGGGATGACCTAATAGCAACACCAGTAAGAAAGCATGCCCGTTGTGCAGTTAAAAGAAGTCCACAAGAGCCCATAATAAAAGATAACAAAAGTTTATTGGGAATCACTCACAATAGAAAACCACTGGGTTCCTCTGTTCATTGGATACTGAGGCTGACCACCAACCAAGCAAAAGGAAAAAAGAGAGTGAGCATGCTTCCTGTCTCTAATTACAGTACCTCAGACCACACCCTAATGGGCTGGTGTCTCAAAGGCTATTGGCTGAGTGAATTCCAGACCACACAGGAAAGGGTGACTACATTGGGATTTCCTCCGTGAATGTCCCACCCACAGGCAGCTAAGCTTCGGTTGCACATCTTATCATCAGTAGCAGTGCTCCTCCCAAATTCAATTTTGATTCTGTCTTTCCCCACATTCAGCTACCCAGCACTGTATAAGTATCTCACACAGAAACAAACTATTCACCCCAGATATGGTACATCAACAACAGACCAAAGAAACAATTCCACTAAAATATAGCTTGTTGATCCAATGATTTTACCCTAGGTTTTTTACAGGACCATGGGTGAGGGGTATTTACAGGCAAGGATGAAATTTGTGAGCACCTATACCACTGAAGAAAATATCTCCTTTTCCCAACAATTATTAATGATTTTATGTCCTCAAGAAGGGTAAGAACTCATAAGACCCTCCCACCTTCCTGAGAAAAAGTTAATGGCCCCAGTCTTGAGTGGATCTCATTGTTGCTGCTGAGATTGAAGAAGACAAAGATTATGGCATGCCTAAAGGTGAGCGTTCTCAACAATTGTTGTTCTATCACAGTTGGGCATATGCATTTCTTATAATAGGATTGAAGAAAATTACATGCATCTCAACATTTGTTAGCATTTATGATACATGATATATACCTAGTGTAATGATTTTTGTCCCTTTAAGAGACAAGTCACACCCACTCCCTCCCTGTCTGCAGCTGCAGACTCTGGCTCTTTCTGTTCCTGCGCTCTGAAGAGGCAGCTGTGCTTCTTCTCTCCCCTCTTTCTTTCTCTCTCTCTCTCTCTCTCTCTCTCTCTCTCTCTCTCTTTATTTTCCTCTTTTTCTCTCTGTCTCTCCTCTTCTTCTTCCCTTTCCCCTCCATAATCCACCTAATAAATGTTCAACTTTACTCTACATGGTGCATCCGTGTCTCTCTCCTGCCCGCCCGCTAGCCGCCACAAGCTGCCAGGGCTGCCGCCACCACTGGAGACCTGACTTCGTGGTCTCGACCCTGGGGACCCACAGCAAGCTGCCAGGGGACCCCAACGATAAAAAGAATAACACCTAGTATGGCAAAATTAAGTTTAAGAATTTAATATTTACCAAGAATAGAAAAGTGAATCAAAATTTAAACAAAATTCCTTTTTAAGAAAAATCCTGTGACAATTACTTTTGGGAAGCAAGAATGGAATGCATATCAACTATCTCTTTCCATGCCTGAGCATCTAGCAAGAAGAGCAGCAATCTAATTTTAAACCTTTGGCTCCATTTCCCTATATAGTAATCACAGAAAGAATGCTTGCATTCAAATTTCCAATACTTGGATGTTACAGTGGATTTGAAATAAAAAAAAATTGTCATGGTCTAAAAGACTAGTTCTTAGAAAATTTAATGAAGATATGTTTTTAATAAAGGTATATACGCATGGAGTCAGTATGGTGATAAAAGCAAGCTGAAACTACCGTCCTAATGGCATATAGGTTGAATGTGCTATAGAAGTGATTCAGCCAAGAAAGGAGTGGGAACAAAGGCACAGGGCTCTCTAGTGAAAAAAATAATCAGAGAAGTATTAGCTTCTGATTAAAGTATGTAAATGTCACATGTTAGTTTTCCTACTCTGTGTGTCTATGCAGCAGACCCTTGTACTAGCTAATCAGAGTTCACAGTGCACACTACAAGCACTATGTGTAATCAGTTGGAGAAAATCAAGAAAACAAGAGACAAATCATTCTTGCCCAAAAGACAGGGGTTAGCCTTTAAACAAGAAATATATTAACATTACAGTTTGTATCAGGCTTTCTCTTGGGCCACCAAGCTGCTCTCAAATCATGACATGGAGACTTTTTGTTAGTTGTGAATACCCTGCCTTAGCTTAGTTCTTATTTTAATCTGTTTTTCTTTATCTACATTTTTACCTTTTTACAAATTTATATTCGTTGTTGATGTTGTTTTACCTTTTTTCCTTCTGTATATATTACTTTCACTGCTTCTCTTGTTTGGCTGGATGGAAGCTACCTGGCTCTTTGCCCCTTATTTTCTTGTCTTATTCTTATCTCTCTTGCCTAGATTTCTCTCCCTACTTATTCTCTCTGTCCAACAGTCTTGCCTATCCTGTCTCTGTTTAGCTATTGGCCATTCCGCTCTTTATTAGACCAATCAGGTGCCTTAGACAGGCATGGTGAAATAGCAACACATCTTTACATGATTAAACAAATGCAGCATAAACTAGGTAACAAATCTTTACACAGTTAAGGTAATATTCCAAAGCATAAACAAACATAACACATATTTACACAGTTAAATATTTCACAATATGGGTCTTGTTCTAAATGATATGCATAAAATTTCTTAGGAGTAAAAATCCATCATCTAAATGAAAAACCACTTAGGAGTGCCACTTCACATCAGGAACCTTCTTTGGGTGATATCAGGAATTTTGGAGCATCCAAATACGGCTGTCTCAAAAATCTGTAACAAACTCCCTACCTCAGCTCCCATGACAGAAATATAACGCAAATTTCCTCATATGTGATTAGAACAGAATAAAAAAGAATGACATTAGATGCACTCTCCTGTTACTTAACTGCCTACTTGTTGGCAAAGTTATTTTTTTCAGAAAGAGAGAGAGAGAGAGAGAGAGAGAGAGAGAGAGAGAGAAAGGAAGAATGGAAAGAAGGAAAGGAGGAAGGAAGGAAGAAAGGAAGAAGGAAGGAAGGAAGGAAGGAAGGAAGGAAGGAAGGAAGGAAGGAAGGAAGGAAGGAAGGAAGGAAGGAAGGAAGGGAAAAAGTAAGGAAAAGAAATATGTGGATTGGGGATTGAGTGGATGCCTTCGTGGGTAAAGCACTTGTCACACATGAGTACCTAAATTGGAGTTCCATGGAGTCATATAATACAGGATGTGGTAGCATGCATCTATAATTCCAGAGCTCCTTCAGTGAGACAGAAGTAGAAGACTGGAGAATCTACAGAAGTTAATGGCCCGCTAACTTGGCATACATAGCAACAAACAAGAGATCGTTTTACTGTATGTCTTCAAATAGAAAGGAAATTAATGAGATTCCGAAATCAAAAGTAGGCTTTTTTTGACAATGTTTAAACCTAAGTCTGAAGATTTTATCTATATACAAGAACTTCAGTGAGGTTCAGAAAACATAAAATGGTTGTCCTTCTCATATTCTCTGACCTTTCTCCAGTTCCCTACCTTGTAGTCAGTGTTATTAGGCACATATTATGTTGCTTGATAAGACCAGGTCTGTAGCCAAATGTTATGAGGAGGAAAAGCCTAAATTCCTTTTAAATGGCAGAGATTGAGAATTCAAAAGGTCAGTTATTTCTGAATACATATATGTGTGTGTGTGTACATCTGTATAAATATATTTTTTTTAATCTACTGAAGGAGATTGAGTGAAAAAGCCTCCAGGCAGCTGTGTGATAGGCATGTAGAAATAGCCTCATTTTGGCCCAGCGGTGGTGGTGCACGCCTTTAATCCCAGTACTCGGGAGGCAGAGGCAGGTGGGTCTTTGTGAGTTTGAGACCAGCCTGGTCTAAAAGAGCTAGTTCCAGCGCAGGCTCCAAAGCCACAGAGAAACCCTGTCTCGAAAAAACCAAAAAAAAATAAAAAATAAAAATAAAAAAAATAGCCTCATTTTTAAATGTTTTATAGGCTCATCGCCATCGGTTCCTAACAGTTTGGGCGGTCTCTGAAATTTATGCAAACCTCATGGCAGAATAGAGATCTGGACACTATTAAAAGTAAAAGCACTTTTATTTTTGGCCACAAAAACACTTTTTATCCTTAAGGAATTGGTCGATTTCTTATCCAACCACAGACCTTTTAGATCGACAGAAACCTCCCCTCGAGCAGAAACACTTCTTCCAAAAATATGATTTTTTTTTCTTCAACCTCTTGTTATATCTGTGTTCACATCTCTCTGCCCTTCTGTACCTCCCTACCTGGCTCTCCCATAATTACATAAAGAGACTGTAATCAGCTGAAGGCTGCGATTCTCAATGCATTCCTGAAGTGGGCCTTTGTGGAAGAATGCAAGGTTGAAGGTCTCTTAAGAGAAGCAGCTGCTGCAGAGGAAGAGGCCTGAAGCAGTTTAGGACCCGGGAGCAAAAGGTTGATTTAAAGCTGTGTGCCAACACCCAACATTGTTCCTACTAGGATAAAATTTTCATGATTTTTTTTTTAAGAATGCAAAATCAGGTTAGCTAGTACATGCAATTCTAACCCCTTTCAAGGCTTATCACACTTTCAACATTCAATAGCCATCCTTAATACCATTACCTCTGGGACAACATTTGAGCGGGTCCCTGCAATCTAACGACAAGAGACCCCGGGAAAAGGCTATGGTTTAAAAGCCTGGTTAAAGATTAACACAAACAGTAATAAGAAGGTTCTTAGGAAAGAATCAGGACAGCTGCAGCTGAAGCCTGGCTACCTGCTGACGGTTGCTAAGCAACTTGGGCCTACCACTGCCCCAAGGGTGTTTTACTTTACAATTAGGATTTTTGAAAAGGAAGAAGGAGGAGGGGGTGGGGATTCCTAGTGAAACTAATGTAGGTTCATATATATTTATGCATGTTGTTATGTTATTTCTTTTTAATAGGGTGTTACTCTGTGTCCTTTCAAAGATACAGCACACACTACACATGGATTTTTTTTCTGTACATAGCTGACAAAAATCTAGCAATAACATGGAGTTTTAAAAGTGACATTTTGACTCTAAGGGAGGAATTATTTGCAATTTGTTTTGAACAGAAGCTTAGTTCATGTCAGTGGTGAACCTCCAGACAATCATTAGTTTAAACTGCCTGCTATGTGTTTAAAAATTTCAGTCAATTTAGAGCCGATCTGAATTGCAAATGTGATGCTAATGAGCCATTAGGGAACTGCACGTCTCCTTTTCTGCACTTACCACTCTCTGCTTTAAGGAGCTCCAACTACACTGAAATATGAAAATATCATTTTAATCATGCGCATTGTCGACAAACACAGAAATGCTGGCGACTCAGAAGCGGGGAAGTGGTATTCCGAGGCTGAACACGGGACCACAGCAGGAATGAAGAAGCAAACGGAACTGTTATTGTAAAGGTAGATGCAGTCAGTAGTAATAGTTCCCAAAACAAATACCAGTTCTGTTTGCCATGCACCGTGAGTCTTCAGGCTCAACATCTGGATAAAATTTATTTTCTTTGGATTTTGGAATTATAGTTCACTCAAACCCTTTATGAAGCCATTTGGGAAATCAAAAGAATTGCTTCTATGGTCAGATTTCAGCTTCCAGTGCACATAATGAGTTCTTTCGGGTGCTTAGCCATGCAACCTCTTCTGTAAATAGCCCATTTTGGCTTTCTAGAATACCGTATGCCACAGTTGACTCAAAACCATCAATGTCAAGAAGTGTTTTGTTTTCTCTAGGGAGTTTCAGCTTAGGAGCTCTGATATCGGCCCAAAGCATGGGATGGTATGTGCTACAAAATCTCAGTCCATCCACGGCTTCTCCCATCATCAGCTATAAATTTAACTGAACAATGAAGAGAGAATTCAGAAACAAAAAGAGGTGATCTATTTCAACACATGCTCTCCATTTTTTATAAGTGTGAACACACACACACACACACACACACACACACGGGGGTGGTGTGCTCGTGCACACATGCAGCAGGTGTACTTGTGGCACTGTGCACATGGAAGAGGAGTGTCTAAGGACAACTTTCAGCAGTCAGTTCTCTACACAGTGAGCTCCAAGGATCAAACTCAGATCCTTTGACTTTTGAGTCAAGAACCATTACCTTGTTGGCCCCTGTTATTTATTCTTAAATGATACATAACTTAAGCTATTTGATTTCAAAGCTGGGCAGAACCATTATAAGAAGGAGCTAACTGATCAACTAACTTCCTGTATCAAACCCTTAATCGTTATTTGTCTTCTGTCATACAGATATCTCTTTGCCTCTGAATTCAGAACTAAAGTTTGCACTTGGCTTTGTCTTGGCTGACTTCAGATGACCTAAGAAATTCTGTTTCTGTCACTTGCAGGAATCTTTGGAAACATAGAGCGTTATAGGCAATGCATTCCTGACATGTTTTTTCTCAATTAAATTACATATTTGCTGAGCAGATAAAGTGTAACATCATCAGTAAATATAGCAGAAAATGATAGAATTTGAGACCCAGGGGGAAATTTTTGTCAGAGTTTAACTTTGGGAAGTCTTACTTATCCCCAAGGTCAGAGCAACAGCCAATCTCAATATTTGTTTATTTCATTGAGAATGAAAGATAAGGACGTGAACTCTGTGAGGTCAGTCGTACTGGTGAAAGGGACCCTCCCATGTGTCCACTCTTAAGCTATGCCAGGTCTCCAAATAATAATAAAAATAATAATAATAATGATTTTTAAAGCTCACACAAGGTAGTCCTTTTCCATGGTGCATCATTACACGTGGTTTTAGGTCATTGCTCTCCAGTCCACCCTTATCTTGGAGAAAGGCTTCAGCTCTGTCTGAGTTCATCATGCATACTTTGTGTATTTTCTCTTCCTCTATGCATCTCCCCTCACTTTCTCAGCAAATATTTGTTGCGCCTCCTCTTCCTGCATGAAGCTGTGTGAGGCACCCCGGGGAACACAAGGATGAAGTGAACAGCAGATCCTGCACACCAAGAATTTACTGAGCAGTACATACATAGCATGTGCATGAGATCATGTCAGACATAGAAAGCATCTGTGCATAGAGCCATTGATGTACAGCACTGGGAACTGTGAGAACTCGGTGCTGCTGGGTTGTTCCCTAGATTTGAGATATTGTGCCTCTTGTCTAACCTCCCATTTATTAGTTGCCTCATCTAAGAAAAATAAGATCTAGCTAAAAGACTTACTATATTTCTGTGGTCAGCATCTTATCGTCTACCTAAAGCTGCTTTCAATTTTCTCAATTCCTCAGCTTCCTAATGTCCCCTCCCTCAGCAATGACCTCAATTCCCACCCATCAGAGAAAATGGACTCCATCAGCTGAAAACCCTGACTTCCTGCCACTAGCCTCCAGTGGTCCCAGAATCCAAACCCATAGCACTCCTTCCCACCCACAGAGCTGTTTCCCTTTCCCTATGCTCTAAAAGCACAAGGCTTGAGAACCAGACTGCCTTTCCTGGCCCTGTCTCTCAGGAACCCATTCCACTATCTGCCAGCCACTGCCCTGCAAGGGCAAATGCTGTGCTCTCTACCTAAAGCTCACCAGCGGGTCTAGTTGAAGGGATCTCTACTGTCTTACAAAGAGCAAAAACAAGCATGTCAAACACATGTCTCCTCCATGCCCTGTGCCTTCTTCTCTAAGTTTGGTGCTGCTTGCTAACTATAGGGTATTTAGTTGAAATTCATTGACATTCCCTGGG